>CM021110.1:78563019-78933389 GCA_007115665.2 Sequoiadendron giganteum
CTAACCATGTGCGAAAATATATACTAAGTAAAGTCTCTTAAAAAATTCAAACATACAACAATAAGTATACCATATACTAGGAACACCGAATCACTTAATTAAATATGGATATGGTAAAGTATGTGCCAATATTCATTTTAAATGAATCAATTAATAACATACGTAACACAATTATAATTGTCTGTTTAAGCTACTCACTTCTTAAAATTCACAGACACAACGACACTAACAACACAATACACATATTTTAGTTCTCAAGGATACATAAATGTATTTATTATTATTCTCCAGGACAACCAGTCACACCACCCCTCACAAAGCCTATCGATGGTTACCATGGTTGCAAGAAGATGCATGCAATAAAATGAACCACCAGACTGTATGCATGCAAAGCCAGTTGAAAGAAAAGAACAGAAATTAAAGTTTATAACAACATTCATTTTGAATGAGTCTATGTACAAACTGAGTTTTTTGACAAGTTTACAAATAGTCAACCACCTACCACTACTCTTTTTATTTCCAACAAACCTAGTTGCAGCCACACCCACTCAAGGCATGCAAGTCAACACACGAAAAACTAGAGAGGTCTGAAAACTTAAGCATCTGACAGTGCATGCATTACCATAGGAAATACGACAGAGAGAGATAAGGAATCATTCAATTCTACGTTTTCACTGAATTGGAGAAGAAGTGTTAAACATAAGGAACAATTTAAGAGAATGATTTACTATGAACAAGAATCAAATTCCAACTATGCTAAATATGCATCAATCAATAAGGATAGGGTGATTGGAATAAAGTCGTTCTTGCAAGAATGATACATAGAGTAGCCATCGAATTCCAAGCACATAATCATCGAACGATTACCCCATACAACGCATCATGGTTCAATAATATGGAATCTCCATAATGGTCACTCCAAATTTGGACTATGTTAAACTGATATAATATTCTGAGACAACTTAATAATATTTATATTTTGGAATGCCCAAAACAAATGATCAGTTTGTGGGCAGCGATGAATAGGAGGTGAAGTTACTAGTGTGAGTAAAAGAAACAATGAATACAGATGCAAGTGTAAACCGAATTCGCAAGATTTTCCAACCACCTCATTGCTTGTGCCACGATGGAAACTTGGAAACAAAGTATGTACATCGCTAAGAGATAAATGATAGACGAATTTTATTTTTATTTTTTTTGTAAGATTTTGAAGTTACAAAAGCACTGGTAGACATGGATGCAAAACATTAGGCATGCAAAGGAAAACAGGCTGGATTAGAAGCAAGAACAAATTCTGATCCAGAGATCATCTATAATTCAATAAAATATGAATACAAGTATCCAATAAGTACATGATCAAAAGAATAGACCACAGGTATTAAATATAAGCTATGCATAAAAGATCAACAAATGCTCGAGTTCAAATCCAAGCAATACATAAATTTTCTGACAATTACATCAAATCATTTTCAAAGTTTTCTCTAGATTTTCCTTTTCTTCATGAATTTATTTTTGTTCAATCAAATCATTTGATAAATATTCGTTTTCTATCTTATGCAGATTCAATCAAGCAATTCAGCGAAAAGATCAAGAAACCAGTTCTGTAATAACATTAAAAAATGTAGATCCAAATACTTAAATATAATTTTAGAAAAGAACCCAATTTCCTCCTTTGATCTGCAACAAGCAACAAAATCAAATGCACGATTCCAACCATGATATCACAATCAACTTGAACAATTCCTTCCAATTACAATTTTCCAACTTTTTAACCAAAACCCCAATAAATTTAGAAACAATCTTTTCCCGTGAAACAACAATTCTTCTTTTTGAAAATCAATTGCCATTTAAAATTAATCTATTTTCCTATGTTCTATCATTCCTTCTAGATTACAATGCAATCAATCACTTTAACTCTTTGTTTGCATGCAAAACATCCATCAGTTAAACTTTTCGAAGATCTTGATCAAAGAAGATATTTTGCAACTTAAATCACAACTATCTGTTTAATTTTTGAAAACATCAAAATTGTACAAACAAATCAATTACACATAATTGTTCTTGCACAAATAATATAGTTTAATAAACTGATTCCTCAATATTTTAAAATAAGCTTTCAAATTTAAACATTGCAATTAATCATTAATCAACAATACCATCTATTTAAATCATTAAGTTAACCTAAACAAGACATTATAAAACATGACAACATAACAAGACGTGAAAAACAATGAACAATACGACAAAATGAACAACAAGATAGATTGGTAAAAAAATGATACTCGTTCTTTCCAGAACGAAGGCTCATGACAGAGGACAAGAAATATCTCCCTTCAACGAATTACATTGGGTCATGGAACACTCATACCTGACGAAGTAGGTGGAGTCGATGCCTATACCTGAAAGTTGCATCACATTGCACAATCAATCGAAACAATATATATAACATAAGATACACCATGAAGAAGAATCGCAGTGTAGCAGGGAACTCATGAATGAGTACTGCTACACTATCTCCTTCACCGAACTAACATAAAACAAAGCATCTAACATCAATCATATCATAGTACCATCATAAATGTTACATAACAACATATACCATCATAATAATGTCATCTCATGAAAGTAAACATAGCATCATAAAGTAAAGTGTATCATCAACCAAGTTTCACAACTGATCATGTAAGCCATGTCATATTGCATCAAAGTAACATAGTCTCAAGCAACTAACAACTAACAACAACTCAAAACAACTAAAATATCAATGTCATTAGGAGGTTCACTACACTTTTTTTTACAAGTAGATTTTACGTGAAGTTTCTTGTATAGTTTATTGACAGTACATATTAATGCACAATGTGTCTAGAGCAAGAAATTAGTGCATAGAATGACCTATAGAGTTTTGATGAATTCATACTTTCCAACTTCTGGTTGTGTCTTTTAAGGCATGAACCTCTTGTTGACAAATAACTTAATGAAAGGCATATTAGAAAGATTAATTGACTCGTGAAAACCCGGTCCAAATAATAGTTTACTCATAATCTTGAATACATGGCAATACAAGCTTACCCTAATAAGCTTATTTGTAAGATATGGATTTTTTGAGTTTTTCTTGGATAGTTCTTCTCGTATGTGACTAAAAATAGAACATCTTAGTATAAATTTTCAACAAGAATAGTTAGAAGATTTAATTGCTTCATCAAGAAATAAGTCAATAACCAAAACTCTATCAAATTAAAAATATTGGAGTAGAAAAATAAACTATGTTAAAAAAAAATAGAAAAGAACCCCTTCATTAAGGGTCCATAGTCATTCACATTCAAGAAACTGGGAATAACTTGCTCTCATAAATCAAGGTCTTTCATACATACCATACCAACACATATCAAAAGCTTACACTTCTACCAATAATAATCATTAGATGTGCAACATGACCATTCAAGTTGCAACACTACTCAAATTTCATAATAACGTTAAATACTCTATTGCATGAGATCATCACAAAAGTGGATGCTTTGGCCAACACTCTTTGCTAAATAGATTAAATAATTGATGTTTGAACTTGCTCTGCAAACACTATGTGTCATTCCCTCAAACAAGATTGAAATTAGCAAGACAAATATAGTTCATGATAGTGTCATATTAGACGGGTCAATACAAGTAAACACTAAAAGAAAAAAAGATAATCTGTGGTATCTCAGTTAGAAGTACTGATATCTTCATTTTTAGACTAATTGCTCTATGTTCAAACAAAAATATTGTTTGGTTCCAGGAATGGAAAACTATGAGACATCCCTTTGAAATTCCAACAAAATATCTAAATGAAAATCTACATGGACCAAGAGCACAATCCAAGTACAATGAATAATCTAGTATGCAACCTAGGAAACAATCCCTAAATGAAAGAAAATCCACAAGGTTCAAGCTTGAATCGATGAACCTTCTCAACAACAATAACTGATGAGAAGTAATTTTGCAATACTGGATACAATTGGATCATATTCAAGTTCTATTACTGGGTGCACCAGTTTTCATGACTTGTCCTCTATGGAATGTGAAACAAAGATTTGTGAGAGCTCTTTTTTTTAATATTATGAACTCACAACACTTTAAAAGCAACTTGAGCTTGTGTGTTGGGGAATTTCTAGTCCAACTTATAGAAAATAACTCTCGATGAGTAGGAAATCATGGATGAATCATGTCATTTGTCTTGACCTCTACATCAAGAAGCCAAAGGCTAGGTTACCAAAGAATTTTTCTCAAGTGATGATTGCTAGATACATTAATGGTAGGGAAATTTTGGATTCTAAGAAGAAGCATCACCACGAGAGGTTCTGACATTTGGAGTTTCCTCAACTCATGTGTAGAATTGAGCTCAATTTTTGTGTGGATTTACATTTACAAGAAAATAGTTCTAGCTTTTTTATGGATTTAGGCTCCAACCTCCTTGAATTCCTTTCCATGTTTGAAAATGTGAGATAATTGGACATTTGCAGGGATAGTTGACCCTTTCTCATATTATATCTAATGGAAGGGGCCTAGATCATGAAGATGGCATGTGTATCCTCTGCTAGAGAGTTTCTTTCCTACAGATCTTTGAAATCAAGGTTGTCCTTATAAATGTGGGTTATTGTTTGATCCTTAAGCCTCATCCTCTCAAATTTGGGTCAAGGGGGCACCTACACTAGTTGTTCATGGTTTCCACTTGAACTACACTACTAATGGTCCAAGCCAATTCATGGATTCTCTTGGACTACAATGTAATAAATGGTATGAATACATGATGCCTTCATGGTTATTTTAAATCAAGCTATCTTGTAAACTCTTTTTCAATTCAAACAGTTGAATCTATGATTTAGGTAATGGTGTCCCTGATGATTAGCAATGTTAAGAGTGAACCATATGATTTTTTTCCTAGGGACCACACCTATAATTCTAGAATTGTTTGATGTAAAATATTTTGATGAACTTTAAAACTTTAAAATTATAATTGAAGCTATGGACAAAATTTAGGGAGATGGTGATTGAAACAAAAATCTTGGATAATTAGAAGGTAGTGAGTGCTCCATAAACAAACTTAAAATTAAACCAAGTGTAACTAGGGTAAAAATTTGAAGTTAATTGCATGTAGCATAATAAACTAAACCCCAATAAACAATAGAGAACAAAGAAAGCAAGAAGCATAAAAATATTGAAACAATATCACCTGGTCTTCAAGCCTCCATTGATTGACCTCTATTGGCTTTCTCCATATTGCTTCAAATTGTATGATTACCCTCAGATTGAAGTGAAACTATAACTTATGCCTAAGACAAGCAAGACATTGAAGTATTGTATGCTCAAGTACTCATAGTTCTCAAGCATGTTGTGTGTCAATAAAAATGACTAGAGAGAGACCCTTTTTAAAGAATGCCAAATTGAAAATGGATGGCCAAGATTAGAATTTTATAAAGCCCTAAGATCAAAATCTATAACTCAATGTGATGAGAAACATTAGGGTTAGGGAAACATTAGGTCAAAATTAGGGCAAGATTTGAAATGAAGGGTTGAGATTTAATTGGAGAAAATTAAATCATTGGTAGAGAATAAATGAGATAAAAAAAAGAGGTAGTTAGAAAATCAAATAATAATAGGAATTATTTAATTTATGGAGGAAAGTTAACTTTTGGAATCAGATAATGGTTTAATTCATAAATAGGAATAAGGCAAAAGGCAATAAATAATTATTTTAATTATTTACTTGCGGGGTGAAAAGTGAGTTAAATGAATAATTTTATTTAATTGAAGGAGAAAAGGATAATGAAAAAATTAAATAATTAATGGTAATTATTTAATTTGTAGATAGAAATGAAAATGGGTAATTAAATAAATTATAAGTTTATTTAATCATAGAAATAGTAAAGATTAGTTAGTGACGTATTTAAATAAACAATCATAGAGGAATATAGGATATGAATAAATTAAATAATTAGAAATTATTTAATTAATAGCGTGAAATATGACATTAGTACATAATTAAATAATTTAATTATGTGAGGAAAAAATATGGTTTGACATAGAAAAATGTAGCTCAGAGGCTTAGGTCATTTTTATGTGTCTACACGAAGAATAAATACTCTAGAACTATTGCAAACCTTTTATCCCCCATCACTACCTATCTATGGAAATCATCATCTGAAGCAGCTTCTACTTAAAAAAATTTACGATACAAACTTATGCATTGTAGGGCAAGGGAAAATTGGATCCCAAACAAAAGGGCCTCTCCAACATTACTCACCAAATTAAGTGGGACAACACTGAGGGGTATGATTTCCTGAATAAACATTTTGAACACTAGTTGGATTGTCTATAATAGGATTTAGGGTAGGTGTGAGCTCTATGGGTAATTGAAATGCGATCATTGTAGGACACACAAGTCCATCATTCAGTCTAAAGGGTACAAGCTCATTACAAGAAAAAATCAAATCATAGAATCTCAAACTATAAAATTTCAAATCATTGGATTTCAAACCCTAACAAAACCAAACCCTAAAAAATAGGGGATAGTACATGTCGATGCGCCCAAGTTTTGTACACACACATAATTAAGCATTTGAAAATATTAGGGTTTTAGCGCTACTTGATTCTTGAGTTCAAGACAAAAAATTTATAGGCATTTAAATGAAAATATTTGTTGTGAGTTAAAGTTTGTTTTTAGGCATCGGGTGAGGAATGTTTCAACTGCCTGAATTTTTTTTCCCAACATGAGATAAATATTTAGAGAATCAATCCCTTCATTTAACATATAGAAACATAATTGTGTTAAAATGAAATAAAACACATCAAAAATGATCTGACAACCTAAAGATTCCAAAAAATAAAATTCACTAAAACCATGGCAAGTGATTACCTAAATTTTTTTCACAAATTGTGCCGTAGTGTTGAAGATGTCAATGATAAAAAATAGGCAGAGCTTGTAAAAAAGTAAGAACAATGGCATGAACCAAAAACAATATTCCTATAATTGTTGCTTCAATCTATTCACAATAAACGAAATATGAAAAAATCAGGGTTTTAGAGCTTACTTAGATTCTTGAGCTCGAAAAAAAATAAAACTTGAAATGGAAAACTGTGCCATATTTTAAGGAAGTTGTAGAGATGGTGTTGATTACATTGCAACTTAGCCTTCGAATTTTTTTGATCATGAAGACGACACCTCTTTGGGCGGTCATACATTGCACCATTGCTTACCTACTTAACTGCATCTATTTCCCTTACATAGATTACAAAAAACTCAAGGGATTTAAAGGTCGAGTATTCAAAAAATAGATCTATCATGCCACCACAAATAGGATATGTGTCAAAACTAAAAAATTCAAAGGATCCAAAAGAATCTAACAATCCTGATGAGATGGCTGAGAAATATGAGAAGCTTGAGAGAGTCCTAGAGTCATGGCTAGAGATAGATGACCCAAAAGATATATACTCTAAAACCCTCAACGAAACCTTATTTTTAGGCTACAATTTGCCAAATTGGAGAAGTGAAAGATCAACACCAGTGAGGAAGAGTTTGGAGGAGCGGAAACCAATAGCGACGGGAAAGCAATTTTTTTTTTTAATTACCCACTTTAATATCATATTGTCTAATTTTTATTTGTGTTACTAAATAAATGACTAATTATTTACCCAATGATCAAATTAGTCATTTATTTAGTCATTTATAGTTACATTGCAAAAAAAAATAGTAGAATTTAGTCATTTTTAGTTTTAGTGACTAAAATTTTTAGTCACGTAGTCATTTATTTGTCAAATTCTACTAGTGTGAGAATCATGGTATAAAGAGGCACTTGTCTATCCCTAAGACTCCTCAACAAAATGGAGTGGTTTAAAGGAAAAAAAAACTGCTCAAGAAGTTGTAAGGACTATGATGAAATAAGCTAACCTACCAAAAGTCTACTAGAGAGAAGCAATTCATATTTCTTCTTACATACTTAACAGAGTTAAAGCAAAGGTAAATAGCACAAAGACTCCCTATGAGTTTTCGTATGGAAGGATACCTACTGTTAAATACTTCAGAGTGTTTGGAAGTAAGTGTTATATCAGAAGAGATGAAGAAAATTTAGTAAAGTTTGATGCAAGGTCTGATGAAGGAATCTTCCTTGGATATTATACTAAAATCAAAGCCTACCAGTGCTACAACAAGAGACTAAGAAATATTTTTGAGAGTGCAAGTGTCAAGGTTGATGAAGATCTTCAAAACTTAGTGGTGATAGATGGATATGAATTAGATGAGCCTAATTGCAAAGGAAAACAAAAAACTAATGAAAATGAAATACAGTTTGAAGAAGAGGAAGCTCTAGAAATGACCCCTAGAACCCCTAAGTATGTGCAAAGGAATCATTCTGAAGAATGGATCATTGGAGACAAGAGAAAAGTTGTATTGACAAGAAGGAAATCTGCTAAAGAAGAGGTAAATATATGTTTACTTTTTGAAGTTAAACCTAAAATAGTGATTGAAGCATGTAAAGATGAACATTAGATAAAGGCCATGGAAGAAGAACTACTACAAACTGAGAAAAATAAAACTTGGGAGCTTGTCCCAAGACCTGCAAAATAAACATATTTGGATCTAAGTGGGTGTTCAAAAAAAAATTGAATGAGAATGGAGAAGTGGTAAGAAATAAGGAAAGGCTTGTGTGTAAATTCTATTCACAAGTTGAAGAAATAGATTTTGAGGAGACATTTCCTCAGTGGCAACAATGGAAGCTATCAAGATTTTTTTGGCTTTATAGAACATAAGGATTTCAGAGTTTATCAAATGGATGTGAAGTTTTCTTTCTTGAATGGAGAATTGGAAGAAGTATACATGGAACAACTAGAAGGATTTCGGTTATCAAATAAACCTAATATGGTCCACATATTGAAGAAGGCATTATATGGATTGAAGCAGGATCCTAGAGATTGGTATGCAAGGTTGGATAAGTATTTGATACAACAAGGATTCAATAAAGGTACCACAAATAGTAATATTTACTTTAAGGTTGAAAAAGATCAAATATTGATTTTTGTTGTGTATGTTGATGATATAATTTTTCGAGGTAATAAAGCTATGTGCAAGAATTTTGTAGAAGAGATGAAGAAAGAGTTTGAGATATCTATGTTTGGGGAGAATAAATTCTTCCTTGGGATACAAATCAATCAAAAAAACAAAGGTATATTCATTTCATAAATAAAGTATGCCAAAGAAATGTTGAAGAAGTTTGGAATGGAAGACTCTAAACTGGTATGCACTCCTATGGTTACTGGTTGCAATATGGCAAAGAATGATGAATCCCCTAAGGCTGATCAGAGCAAGTATAGATCAATGATTGGTTGACTGCTATATCTAATTGCTACCAGACTAGATATCGTGCATGCAGTTTATCTTGTGGTTATATTTCAAGAAGACCCTAGAGAACCACATGTTACAATAGTGAAGAGGATATTTAGATAATTAAAGGAAACTCTGGATCATGTCTCATGGTATCCAAAGGATACTTATTTCACTTTGAGTGCTTACACAAATACAAATTTGGCTGATTTTTTTGGTGACAAAAAGAGTACAAGTGGTGGTGCATTCTTTATTGGATGTAGATTGGTATCATGGCTAAGTAAGAAACAAGATTCAATTTATTTATCTATTGTAGAGGTTGAGTACATTGCAGCAACATATTACTGCACGTAGGTGTTATGGGTGAGGCAATCATTCAAGGATATCATAGTAGTGTATTATGAACCAATTTCTATCTTATGTGGCAATACAAGTGCAATCAACATTTCAAAGAATATGGTGATGCATTCAAAGAAAAAAAATATTTCAATCAGATATCAATTTTTGAGAGAGAAGGTTGTGGAGAATGAATTGAATCTTTAATATGTTCCTACAAAGGATCAAATTGTTGATATATTCACAAAGGCTCTTCCTAAGGATACTTTTGAGTATCTCTGGGAGAAGTTGTGGGTCATTTCCCCTCCTTCTTTGAACTAGATGCATAAGGAGATGCATCAGTCTAGTAGATCTCAAGATTCATTCTTTTTTGTACCGATGTTGGTGGCTACCTCTCAGGGGGAGTAGGTAGTTGCATTTCTGGTTTTTGCAGCCATAAGAGTGTGTGTTGTCATTATGTTGTGGTATTTCATTTGGTATAGTTCGGTGTGTGATCCTAAGGGGGAGTATTCAGAGCAGTAAAGGAAAGGTGTTATAGAGTAGTAGTAAGCAAGTTGTTTGATGTCAAATTAAGAGAATAAACAATACGAATACTATGTCCTTTTCCATTGATGTCAAAGGGGGGACAGAAACATGTGAAAAATATAAGTAATAAGGGAGAGAGAGATTAATGTGAAAAGGAATAAATAATTAAGGGAGAGAGAATAATATGCAAAAGATAAGTTATTTGTTAGGAGAAGTAATATGAAGAGTTGTAGTATGTTAGTATTCAGAGCTATTGTGTATTTGATGTTTTTTCACATCATGTGTTGCCATCAATGAAAAAGGGGGACATTGTTACAAGTATGAGTAGTTGGTGTTTTCATTAATTTCAACAAGCATGTGTTGTCATTAATATCTATTGAGATAGTTGCAAGAGCATGAGAACTTGATGCTCTGATTAGTTGCATTATGTTGTCATTAGTAAAGCTACTAGTGTCAACCTCTAGTGTTGTCTTAATAAGCTTTTGTCTATGGTTGTGGAAGTGTTGAAGATTATGAGGATGTGTCTTTGATGCTTGGTTTCCAAGTGCTTTTGAGAAAATTTTATTAAAAGAGGAAACAAGGTGTTGCATTGATGTTTTGGGTGAAAAAATTATGTTCTAGTTTTTCTCCGCATTTCTTCTAGGTTGAAGATATGCCTATGCGATTCAAATATGTTGGTGAGAGGTGTTCAGAGTTGTTATATTCAATATTTTGTGTGTTGTATAGAATAAGTTGCATTCACCAATGTGTGACTATGCATTGCAGAGGTGTGTAGGAGAAATGTATTTTCTCCATGTTTCTTCATAGTTATGTTTCAAGTCTTTTGATCCTGAAGATGTGTTGATGGTGTTGGCAGTTTACCTCAATGAAGAGGGTTTGAGATTTGGTGCTTTAGAATATGGTTTTTTCAATAGTGTATGGAAGAGTTGTCTGAGTGAATTGGATGTCTACATTCTTCAGGTGTAATTTATTGTGAAGACTTTTGTTGGATTTCAGGGTTTTTGAGGTATATTATAGATCATGTTTGAGCATGGTGTCCATGGGATTGAGGAATCATGTACTTAATTTTAATGGTGTTCGCATGGGTAATGATCAACCTGGTGTTTACACTACATGTGATGGATAAATATTGTTTGTGCTAGTGTGTGGTTGAGTGTAGTTGTTGATTTGGGTCCCAATTAAGGTTTGATGTGGTCCACTTTCAATTCTATCTTCCATAAAAGTTTTTGGTGCTGACCAAATTTGAATTTGCACGTTTGAGGTTCATAACCTACCTTGGAGAAGGTTTCAAGGTTGAAGATGATATAATTATTATTTGAGTTGTTGATATATGTCAAGATAGATGACATAGATGTGAATGATGCAAAGTGTAGTGTATTAGAGTGCAAAATTGAGTAATTCAGTGTGAGCTTTCATGTGTTATTTTATTGGATGTAGTGAGAAAAGGTGGCTACAATTCTTCAATCAAATTACAAAGGTGTTGATGTCATTGTGGTGGATTCTCTATTGCATTGATATTATTTTCTTTGTCTAAAATTCCTTCTCTATCTTCTTTTCTATTTTGTAAATGAGTCTTTCTTCTTTGGGAAATGAGCCCTATTATATTCAATGTTGATATTACTTATATTGTGAGCTAATCATCACTATGGTTTTTCCCTTCTTGGATTTTCCATGTAAATATGGTGTCCTCTTATCTATGGTGTCAGTTGTTTCAGTTTTTGTTATTTATTTTCATGCTAATTTATCATAACATATTTAAGGTTTTAATGAATGAAAGTTGATCTGAATGTTAATAAGGATTTTGAAGTTTTAAGGTACAACTAGTCCACCCTCCCTCTCAGTTGTCTTGTGAATTCAACATGAAGTTAGTATGATGGAGTAATTATGAGAAAAAGGGATTGCAACATAAGCATATGTTAGATGCTTCTTTTATAGAAGTTCATGTTCATATTTTCATTGTAATTTTTATGTATCCTACTATCAAGAAGTGAGCGTTTTCAGAAGGTCCTTATATATTTCCCTAAGGTTGTACACCTTAGCTTGAAAGTACATAGGCAGTGAGCCTTAAACAATATTATGATATTTGTAATTAGTGTGCCTCATATATTGTGAGTTAACTCTCACTGTGGTTTTTCCCTCATAGGGTTTTCCACGTATAAATCTTGGTGTCCTTGTGTGGTTCATTCTTTCCTTTATGTTCTTATTTTAGCTAGTGTGATTTGGTGTTTAAAATGTGAATGAAATTGTTTTAAATTAGGAAAAAACTGATTCACCCCCCTTCACAATATTTGAGTGTGTTTAATAATTGATATCAAAGCCAAGTTCTTTGAGAAGCCTAAAAACTAAGCTAGATCCTACCCTCAAACACATGGGATCTAAATAAATGATCAATGATATGTTCTCTCTAGAATTGGATCTAGATTCAATGGAACCTAAAGGTTGGGACATCAATCCAAATGATTGTGAAGTAGATTTTGAAGGAGAACTCTAGTCAACTCTTGAAGATTCAGATGAAGAGAGAACACTAATTGAAAATATGATTGCATGCTTGAAAAATGAAAGGAGACAATTATCAAATTGAAGGCACAAGCTAGAGAATCAAAAGAAGAAATTAGCGAACCGAAAGCTCAAATAGAAAGAGGTAAAGGATATGAGACTAAACTCAAGGAGGCAAAAGTTTTGATCTCTAATTTTAAATTTAAGGTTGAATAAGTCAAGAGGATTGAAGATTTCTTGAATACCAAGCTTGATGATAAATTAACTAAATGTTCAAAGCTTGAGGAAGAGATTGTCAATCTGAGAAAAGAGATGGAAAAGGAAAAAGAGAAAATTGTCAAGGGTTTAAAACTAAAAGGAGGTTCTAATATTCTTGATGAGTTGATTAACTCTCAAAATCCATCAAAATAAAAATCTAGTCTTGGTTTTGAAAAAGGGGAAAGGCCTATAGCTAGTGTATCTATAAACTTGTATGATAAATTCAAAGAAGAAGGGAAGTCTAAAACAAGGGAGGAGAAATCCTGCACTGAAGAACCTAAGAAGACATCCTTCAGAGATGCAAAGACAAATCAAAATAATAAGAAATAAAGTGAATTCATTCTTGTCTAGAGACAAAAAGGATTCAGAGGTCCTCCACCAGCTCGACAATATGCCTCTATTAGGTTCAATCAATCTTTTCAAGGTTATTATTATTGTTAGAGTAAAGGTCTTAACTTAATTATGTTGATTAAGTTACCTTTATTCCCTTCTTAAGATTTCACGTTAGTTTGCATAAAGTGATATTTAATAATTATATTAATTATTAAATGTTATCCTATTAGGTTTTCTATTAGGGTTTTTCCTATTAGGGTTTTATTAGGGTTTGCATGATCTCCTTTTTATAAGGATTGATCCCATTGTATTTCATATCAATTCATTCTCTCATTCTCTCTGATATATACATTTTCAATTTTCAAAGAACCCTTGCTTGTTTGTCTCCATCTCTTCTTTTGTGATATTTGCATGTAGGTGATCTTCGGGGTTTATGAAGTTGTATTTTCTCAACTCCTACATGGTATCAGAGCTCCACACCTGCTGCTTCATGAACTTGTTTTGAAGATTTTTGGAGCTTCAAAGGTTTGGGGCTTGTTTTCTTGATCTAGGGCATACCTGCAATTTTGAAGCATTTTCAGCTCAAACGGACTTCACCATTGCATCCGCAGCGGTCCAAAACCCCTAAATCGACTGTTCATTAGTCCATTTTGGACAAAGTCGAAATTTGAGGCAAAAAAATTTTGCAATACGATCGTCCTGTCTAGTAAATTTTATTTTTCGAAATTTTATTTTCCACCTATTTTCGGAAATTTTTCATCAAATATTTATCTATGCAAAAAAAAATTATTGTAAACTTCTTTTTTGATTTTTTTTCAAAAAATCAAATTGAAGAAGCCTTTTTACGGCTTGCTTAGGTCGAGGGTTTGGTACCCTATGCAGGCTGCAAGTACCTGCGCAGTGTACCCTACGTAGTGTTGTGCAGTGTACTCTTCCCTGCGTGGGGTACGATGGGGGTGGGCCCACGTGCCTCCCCCACCCACTTTTTTAAAAAAATTTTAAAAATAAAAAATTCTATATTTTTTTTATGATTTTTTTATTTAAAAAAATCAATCTTTTTTTTATTGTTTTTTATATAAAAAACAATTTTTTTAAAAAAATAGCCCAATTGCACATTCACGGTGACAGTCGTTTAGCCGTCAAATTTAACCTAATGTTTTTTTCTACGACGGTCGTATGACCGTCAAATTTAACCCAGTGCTGGTTTTTTCCCTCTTTGGAGCTAATTTATTCCGGAGGCCGTAACTTGGGCATACAATATTGTTTTTTGGCAAACGAGATATCGTCAGAAAGCTGGTTTTCTCATATTTCCAATGGTGTGGGTCTCATCACTTCTTTTTACCGTTGGTGCATTCTATAACCAGTTGAAGACAAAGGGGCTATTTTCAGTCCCAAGCTCATAACTTTTGATCAGTTTCTCCGTTTTTTGCAATCTCAACGGCGTTGGAACCGTATTTCAGAGCTCTTCAATTTCATTCATGCCATTTTTCTATATTTCACTCCAAGAATATTTTATTCAGTTATTTGTGTTTTCACACTCTGGTGGATTACCTGGACATATTTTCTCTTGGAAACTTTTTGTTTGCATGGGATGCTTTGTTTTTGGCTGTTCTTCATGTATTTCTAGCATTTTGTCCTTTGAGGACATTTTTTAGCATCATTTGTAAGCAATATTTTATGTAAACGCACTGAGATAAAGTGCCACACTATTATACATGCATTTTTTGGGATTTTGCACATAAGGTTGTGCCATATTTTGCACTCACACTAATATTATAAAGTGCCATGAGGGGTTGTGTAGTTTGCCTTTGTTTTGCCATCACATATTTGTTTGGTGAGTATCCCTCCACGAAGACAGTGAATCCATACCATTGGGGGTTGTGTAGTTTGCCTTTGTTTTCCATTACACCTTTGTCCGGTGAGTGTCCCTCCACGACGACAATGGATCCACGTGATTCCAGCCTCATGCATGTGTGCTTTGTTCTGCACACCACTTTTTCAGTTGCAGGTGCTATCTTGCGCATTTTCAGATATTTCTTCTCCTTCATGCACTATAGGGTGTTTCACATCATTTCAGTGGATCTGTTAGGCTCTCCCAGTTCAGCATTATGGGGGGGTTATTATATTGTTCATGCTAACTCTTCCTTGGTTTTTCCTTGGAAGGGATCTTCCATCTTCAGCGGAGGTCCTTTAGCACCATAGTAGTCATCTTTCGACAGTTGTTTGCAGCTTCTTCTGCTTCAGTGATGTTCTTCTTCTTGGCTTTCTAGATCTCTTTTTGGAGTAGAGATTTTTCCCATGAGGTTTTCTCTATTTCTCCTCTTTACAGATATTTGGTTGTATTTGGGTACCTGATCTGGCCTAGTTGTCGGGACCCATGTTTGCCTTCTTGCATTGTAGTTACCTTTGCTTTCTTGCATTTGTTTGTAGCTGCACTGTTGCTCATCTTAAGGGGGGGTGTTAGAGTAAAGGTATTAACTTAATTATGTTGATTAAGTTACCTTTATTCCCTTCTTAAGATTTCACATTAGTTTGCATAAAGTGACATTTAATAATTATATTAATTATTAAATGTTATCCTATTAGGGCTTCTATTAGGGTTTTTTCTATTAGGGTTTTATTAGGGTTTGCATGATCTCTTTTTTATAAGGATTGATCCCATTGTATTTCATATCAATTCATTCTCTCATTCTCTCTGATATATACATTTTCAATTTTCAGAGAACCCTTGCTTGTTTGTCTCCATCTCTTCTTTTGTGATAGGTTATTTGCATGCAGTGATCTTTAGGGTTTGTGATGTTGTATTTTCTCAACTCCTACAATGAGACAATCATAGATGCATTGCAAAAAAGAGAGGATGCAGATGGTACAATGGAATAAGTAAATACAGGTAAATATAGTTTAAGTTTTATATTGTCTTTTTAAATAGAGGTAATTATTAGTAAAAATATATTTAAATACATGTTTTGATTACATATTGATATTGCTTGTACATTAATAGTTTAAATTGATTTATTATCCTTTTTTTGTATCCTTAAACCATCATTGCATTGATCTCATACTTTGAAACAAAAAGGAGAGGATGCATGGATTCAACCTACACACGTGTGGAATACTTTTAAATGCAGGTACTTGAGTTGTGTACATATAGTTAGTTTTATATAAATTAAATTATGTATGTTTTGATGATTTCATTGATATTGCTTGTACCTTTTTGATATTAGGTGGTGTGAATACCTAGTACATTCTGGGCATGAGTTTGAGATGTTCTTGAGATGGCATATCCAAATTTTATAAACATTGTTTTGAGATGACATAAATGTACATATATGTCCTTGTATGTCTTCAAATCACTAAATTTCATGCATACATTATTGTTAAATCAATTATATCTTTAAGATGTTGTATTATGACCCCTTAAGACATTCCCTTAAGACATTGTATTGTGGCCCCTTAAGACATTGTATTATGACCCCTTAAGACATCCCCTTAAGACATTGTATTATGACCCCTTAAGGCATCCCCTTGAGACATTGTATTATGAACCATTAATACATTGTATTATGAACCCTTAATACATTCTATTATGAACCCTTAAGACATCCCCTTAAGACGTTCTATTATGAACCCTTAAGACATCCTTTAAAGGCGTTCTATTATTAACCCTTAAGACATCCCCTAAAGACGTCGTAAATTATGATTTATTGACTAATTATTGATTGACATGAATTGAATAAGTTCATTGACTAATTATAGCTAATTATTGAATGTACATATCATGTATGAGATCACTAAATTTGTAAACTATAAATATTAAAATGTCCTATTAATTTCAACTTTAATTTCATATTTATATTTAATTTCACATTAATGTCCTATATTAATATCTTGACTATGAACATAAAATGCATAAATGTATATGTGTAAATTAAAATTTCAAACAATAATAAAGTCCATAATTTATGTAAATATATTAAGTGCATGAAAAAAGTCCATCATAGTACAACCCATGAACTAAAGTCCAACTAAGTACTCAAGAACCATGAATTATAAAGTCCAATAGAGTACGTGACAAACCAAAAATATATAGTCCACAAAATAAACAAATATAACCCACAAAATCATGTTTCTAGGTCATGTATTGTCTCTATAATCAAGAGACCTCTTCGTGCCATGCAGACTATGCATATTACCTGAAACACTTTGTACAAGAGAAATATGAAATCATATGTAAGACAATGAAAAACAATTTAATGACAATTTAATTTATAATTCATCATATTAAAATTAAATTACCGTCATATATGGGTTAGGATGCTCTACTGCACCTAAAGCAACCTCTACATTCTCCGAATCAATCTACACAAACAAAACAAAAAAAGTTGAGATTAGATGCACAAGTCTACAATTAAAAATGATTTAATTGAAATTAATTTATAATTTACATATTTTAATTGTACCATATCCATAGGTTGTGCACCCTCTTCTGCAGGACATGTTTGTACATTCTCAACTACTAGATGTGTCACATGATATAAAAGAAAAAGAATTTAAAACATGTATTAGCTCAAATTATATTAATATTCAATTTGAAATTTAAAATTATTTAGTTATATATTCACAATATATAATTTATAATTGAATTTAAATATAATAAAAAATTTAAATTACCATTTGATCTGGAGCCTGCTCCACATGCCCTCCTGGAGGTGTAACTATGTCTGGGTCAGGGCTGAAAGTCGCACTAACAAAGTCCTACAAGATCAAAGTTAAAGCATGTACATACTTGAATTAGGTAAATATATATATATATATATTCAAGTTTGCACATTTTGTGTAGAAATTTATTTAAACAACCTGAAAATCAGAGGCCTCACGAGTAACCGCAGAATCTAATGTTTGCTGATGCCCATTCTGATTGTGGTATCAACCTAGACAGACATGTAGACACATGTAACACAAGCTTATAATATTTTCAAGTGTACATGCACATTTCATATATATAGTGAATTAAAAATTCATAATTGTAACTATACTAATGTAAGTTAAACAATTTACAATATAAATGTACCTGCCCCTG
The DNA here is from genome assembly GCA_007115665.2 of Sequoiadendron giganteum. Lineage (NCBI taxonomy): Eukaryota > Viridiplantae > Streptophyta > Pinopsida > Cupressales > Cupressaceae > Sequoiadendron > Sequoiadendron giganteum. The sequence continues at coordinate 78,581,397 of CM021110.1, forward strand.
GTCTATGACGGTCGATAGTGGAGGAGTGCTCATCAACCCCTCGAGTGGAATCAACGTGGAAGCCGATTGACTCGCCTAAACCAACATTAATATTTCAAACATATATGTTATTCTATTATAAATTTAAAACTCAAGTTAAAAATCATTTCATTTATAATTTAAAAAATTGAAATCAAAATACCCCATAAGGGTTGTCGATTAGGACTAGTGTCGATGTATGTACTCATGGAATGAATGATTGCCCCATCATTACTATAGTCTGTACACCAAATAGTTTGATTGTTAAAATGTATTGCAAACTTTACTTTGATATATACATTCATCAAAATTCTTATAAAATGAACGTGTAGATGCATATTTATACATGTGTACCGGTGTCCTCAGGATGTTCGCCTCTTGTAAAAAACTCTACAAATGAACTGGTGTGACCAAATGAACCACCAGAATCTCCACGTCCACCCGAACTAGGTGTGGCCTGATTAGGTCCATAGCATAGTTGATGGCAACTGGTACATACATGTGGGACGAGCCTCGACACTCCTGGAGTGGTACTTGGACCAGCTCCATAGAACACTCCTCCATCATAATCTCTATGCTCCCCACTCGCTATCGCAAAAGCATGTTGATCAAGGTCTCCTGCGAGTGTACTAAGGGAACCTAATGTCAAGAGCATAGATCGATGATGCATAGGTGCAGGAACGGGAGGACCAGGAGCAACAACAAGGGGTTGTGCATGCACAGGGCGTTGGGGATCAACCCTTGCCCCTAACCTCTATTGTGGCATGCCGCCACCAACACCTTGAAATGATTTAAAATCAAAATAATTGGGCTTGTGCCCCATAACAAACTCTACATATAATTTCTTCAAAAAATACAATGGGCACTCCCAATTAGCATGTGGGGGACTATCAAAAACCATATACCATCGATCCCAAAAATGTGCACTCATCTGTGGATGTATGCACCACCTCATGGATATTCTAGATTTGTTGGCAGGAATGGGTTGTCGAGTAACGGGGTCGAGAAAGTAGGGGGCTAGGTGGGCTTTCGTTATTTTAAGGTCTAATATTTCTTTATAAGAGAGACCATCAGCATAAAATTGTCTCATTTGTTCTCTGTCTCATCTATGCCTATCTAGATCAGAATCAATGGTCTTGATGGCATCCACAACGTTTTGCATTGCAGATGCAAAACGTCTAACATGGGGTGGAATCAATGCTTGACTCTGCATAGCATTGATTTGATTTTGTATTGATCCAACCTGATCATTTATGTGTGCTCGTAAGCGAGCCTCATTAGATGCAATAGGTTGTGGAGGTGGAGGTGGAGGGGGAGGTGAAGATGGCTGAGTTGGTGGATTGATGATATCATCAATATTAAAATCATCCATGATATGAGATATAAGTGTGCACTGCATTAAATTATACTAAATTAACATACAAACTTAAAAAATTACAAGAAATAGTTAAATTTGAAACACACATGCAAATTTGTTTAAATATGATACATGCATACATATATTAAGATCATATAAAATTGAAACACACATATACATTGATTGAACTTGATCAAGTAAACTATGTACATACATTTAAAATAAAAAAATACCATGTATTTAACATACATACATTTAAAATAAAAAATACCATGCATAATTTGCATGCATACATCATTAAAGTAAACTATGTACATACAAATTTCAAAATTTAACAACTATATGTGCAATTTTAATACATGTGTACATAGTAAACAATAAAATTGAAACATTCACAAAAAGCTCATTTTATGTCTAACGCATGTATATATATCCATCTAGAACCATCCATCTAAAAACATCCATCTAGAACCAAAATCATAAATTCACGTCACACAAAATATCCATCGTTCACCAAATTCATCACACAAAATATCCATCATTCACCAAATTCATAAATTCATAACTATTTAAGATCATTGTCTTAATTTAAAAGCTATTGTGGCTTTCTACTGCATCTCTTCATTTATTTGTGTTTTTCCTTTTCAGAATCAGAAGTTCTCCTCTCCTCTAGCCATTGTCGATCCTCATCTAAGATCTCATCCATAGCCCGGACAACATCAACAATGGTTTGCATCCTAGATGCAATCATCCTCACAGGTGGTGCGACAAATTCTTCATTTTGAATAATGTTAATTTGATCTTGGATGGTTCTAACATTGGAATTGATCCGTGCTTGCAAACAAGCACCATCGATTTTAGGTGGTGGAGGTGGGGGGTTATGAGGTGGAGTGGGTGGAGGTGGAGGTGAAGGTGGTGGAGATGGAGGGTGTGGAGGTTGATTGCAGATATTATTGAATCGATCCATGTGATATCTAGAAGATATGAGTGAACCTGCATTAGATTTGTAATTTCAAAATGTAAGATACATGTTTAGGATTTATACCCTTAAATCATTCAATATAAATGGCCTAATTGAATACATATGATAAAATAAAATTTTAAGCCTCATTTATGTCTAAGGCAAGTTACTTGAATGAAAATACAATTAACTATTAATATTAGACAATTTATGAATGTTATAGGGTTTACAGTTTAGAGTTTAACATAGATCCCCTTAAGCCATCCTACCACCCTAAACCGTAAATTAATCAACCTAGATCATGACAAAATAACATGGCTTAAGGGAATCAAATTTGGTGGAGTTGCCTAAGGCAACCAAATTTGATTTTAAGGTCCTAAGACAAAATAAATGCTTTAGTGAAGAACATTTTCTTGTGGAACAATTGATTGAGATAGGTCTTGTTTCAAATATCATTCATATTATAATCTTGCACAATCTTGTTATTGTTAAATTTGGTTGCCTAGTTTATGAATATATTTTTATTTTATGAATAGATTGACTATTTCCATAATAGAAACACATAATTATGTGTGATTAAGATTGAGTTTGATGTATAATTTAACTGGATGTTTTTTTAATTGAATATAAGATTATTTTATTTAATATTTTTTTCATTAATATTGAACTCACTTAAATGAATTTTATGATATAAAACATGTATAATATAAAATTAGTTAATGTTGAATTGAAAGTATTTTATTTTAGATTGTTTGTAATTGAAAGAACCTAAAAGAACTTAGACAAAATGAATGCTTTAGTGAAGAACATTTTCTTGTGGAATAGTTGATTGAGATAGGTCTTGTTTCAACTCACCAACCTAGATCATGAAATATCATTCATATTATAATCTTGCACAATCTTGTTATTGTTAAATTTGGTTGCCTTGGGCAACTTCACCAAATTTTAAGAAATTATTTGATCCCATTAAGAAATGTCATATTAGGACCCCTTAAGACATTGATTTATGATCTAGGGTGATAGGATGGCTTAAGGGGATCTATGTCTAGTGAGGTCCTAGGACAAAATAACATGGCTTAAGGGAATCAAATTTGGTGGAGTTGCCTAAGGCAACCAATTTGATTTTAAGGTCCTAAGACAAAATGAATGCTTTAGTGAAGAACATTTTCTTGTGGAACAATTGATTGAGATAGGTCTTGTTTCAAATATCATCCATATTATAATCTTGCACAATCTTGTTATTGTTAAATTTGGTTGCCTTGGGCAACTTCACCAAATTTTAAAAACTTCTTTCATCCCATTAAGAAATGTCATATTAGGACCCCTTAAGACATTGATTTACGATTTAGGGTGATAGGATGGCTTAAAGAGATCTATGTCTAGTGAGGTCCTAGGACAAAATGACATGGCTCAAGTGAATAAAATTTGGTGAAAAAATGATGTCTTTAGCCTATTTAGGGTTTATAGTTTTGAGTTTAGGGTTTACGGTAATACGATGGCTTAAGGGGATCTTTGTAGTAAGGTTCTACTACAAAATGGCATGGCTTAAGGGAATCAAATTTGGCTTAAGGGGATCTTTGTACTAAGGTTCTACGACAAAATGACATGGCTTAAGGGAATCTAATTTGGTGGAGTTGCCTAAGGCAACCAAATTTGATTATAAGGTCCTAAGACAAAATGGATGCTTTAGTGTTGAGGGTTTAGATTTTAGAGTTCAGGCTTAGGGTTTAACGAACTTAGGGTGAAGTTTGGGTGGCCCTTGGAATAATGGACTTGCAAGTTAGTGCCTAGTTTATGAATATTTTTTTATTTTATGAATAGATTGACTATTTCCATAATAGAAACACATAATTATGTGTGATTAAGATTGAGTTTGATGTATATTTTAACTGGATGTTTTTTTAATTGAATATAAGATTATTTTATTTAATATTTTTTTCATTAATATTGAACTCACTTAAATGAATTTTATGATATAAAACATGTATAATATAAAATTAGTTAATGTTGAATTGAAAGTATTTTATTTTAGATTGTTTTTAATTGAAAGAACCTAAAAGAACTTAGAAAACAAAAATATTTAGATTATTTAGTGTCTAGGTAACTAGTGCAAAAATTTAAATCCTAGACCAATACTCTAAGTACATATGGTAAATCCTAAACCATGGATTTAATCATTAAAATTTTTAAATTTAAATTCAAAATTTTCCATCCCTTACACATTTACTAAAACATTATGAGCCAACTGAACTTGCTTAGTATTCGAAGGCATTCAATTATCTTTATTTTATCATTTAATTACACTTGATCATTATTCACAAAAGGTTTCATCGAAATACCACATTTCTTCTTAAGTAGTTCAACTTCAATTCAAGAACCCTAGATCCCTAGATGAAGCTAGATTTTCAATTTAATCCTCACTTAAGGTTTTGAATAGACCCTAGATGAAGTTAGATTTAGAATAGACTGATTATTTGACCTAAAATTAATTATCAAAATTCATATAAAAGATAGTTCTAAATGAAAATTCATATAGCAATAATTAACTCATTTCACAAAAAATGGAAAGTTTTTCTAATCTAATTATAATTTGACATTGAAACTAAAATTTAACATATCATTTTATCCATACAATGTAAATCAAATTTAAAACATTTAAGCAATGCAAAAGAATTAAAATAGTTGATGGAAAATTTTCAGTTTATTTCAATTTCTAGGGTTTTGAAATGCAATTTTTTTGTTTCGTTTCAATTTCTAGGGTTTTGAAATGCAATTTTTTTTGTTTCGTTTCAATTAGGGTTTTGAAATGCAATTTTTTTGTTTCGTTTCAATTTCTAGGGTTTTGAAATGCAATTTTTTTGTTTCGTTTCAATTAGGGTTTTGAAATATATATATATATATATATATATATATATTTTTCATCAAATAATTCAAGTTTCAAAAGTTAAATTTTGTTTTCTAAAATACAATTCAAGTTTTTTTGTTTCTATTGAAATTTTTCACAATTTGATGTATTTTTTAATCTATTTCTAAAATTTCTTATTTCAAAACTAACATGAAATAAAATGGAAATAAAATTTGAAATAAACTTGCTAGAAACAGTAAATTTAACAACCATTTCAATTTCGAATGTAAAAACGAAAAAAAAGAGAGGAAGAATGCGGGTACCTGGAGGTCTTCTAGCAGTCACTGTCGCTCACAAATCGAGATCCCGTGCGCGCAGGCGAAATTGAAGTTTTCTTCATTTTAAAAAAAATAAATAGTGAGAGGAAACGGGATCTCAATTTCTAAATAACGGGATCTCGATTCTTACAAATCGGGATCCCGTTATTTAGAAACTGGGATCCTGTTTCCTCTCTGCCGATTCGGGACCCTCTAGCAAACGAGATCCCGCTTTTTAAAAAATGGGATCCCATTTCTAATTCAGGCTCAGGATCCCGAACCATAACGGGATCCCGATTTTTATAATTCGAATCCCATTTTTGCTTAGCCAATTTCATTTTTCCGGCTAAGGCAAAAACTTCCATGTTTCGTGGACCCAACTTCGTGCTTTCACCCTAAACAATCTTTTAATTGTTACTACTTGATTTAGTTAGAAATGGAAGGAATCAACAACAAATTATCTTTAAGAACTATCTTTTCCTCTTGTTCTTCATCCAAATGCGATAAATAATTACCCAACTTTGAAATTCCAAGTTGATTCTAGAATCGTTAAACAAATGGATAACATAAGTTGAAGATAATCTAAGACATGATTCAATATCAATTGGATTTAAAAAACTCTACTTTAAATGCTTCCTATTTTTACCAAGTATCCATGTCATAGGAAGAGCTTGAATTTTCAATTAACAAATACTAATGTCATATATGATATTGATCCCAACCTAAAAAATTGAAGAAGTTATGGCTAGGCTAATCAAATTAGTCAAAAGAGAGAAGTCAAAGTTATATACATGGAAGCTATTGTGAAACCATAACAAGCTACTAGAAAAAAGATGAACCCAAGTTCAAATGGCCTACTCACCCAAGATAGAGATGTTGCCTCTAAACATGTCTATTGTTGTGTTAGGAATGAAAAGATTCTTTTTTTTTAAAAGCTATTACATAATCTTACCACCAAGAAATGGAAAGAAAAAGAAAAAATCCATAAAGTTAGTGAAGCCTTCACCCTTCATGAGGTAAAACCTCCTCTAAAACTTCAATGACTCAAACTTAATTCTATTTGACATTGGATAGGGTTAATATATATATATACACACACACACATATATATTGCATTTCAAATTCCAAAGCCATGTTGGAGAGGGCTTAGATGGAGACACTTGAGTGACAGAGAATTTGAGGGGGGCAACTAAATTAACAAATCTAATACACACAAATCAAACCTAACATTGTAACTATTAAAAGATTAGCAATAAGAAAAAAATTGTGCAACCTTAAGTTGAACCATGACGCAACCTTCATATGAGTCAAAAGAAAAATATTATAACCAATAGGGGGACAAAGAGGTCGTGGTTGAAATGAATTCATACCAACAAAACACAATTCTCAACCACACTCACACACAAGGAAATAATAATAGATTTTCATGTTAGTGTAGGTTGAATCCAAAAATATATATTAAATGAAGGGGTAAGTCCCATCGATCATATGAAAAATATGAGAGGTGTAATAAAAAAGGATAAAAAGGAGAATTAAAATAATAGGAATCAAACTCCAAATGAAATAAAAAACTCACCTTCCAATTGAGATCAATAAAAACTTAAATCAAAACAAAATGAATGAAATCATAAATAATAAACCAATGCAAACCATCATTGGGGATGAAGTTGATGTGCTTGAATAATTTGTGATGTTTATTGCTTAATATTGCGACATCTATTTGCTCAATTCAGGATTGTGAAAATGGAGTCCATTAAGCCCCGATTTATAGAAATTTGAAGAGAAAATTAAATGACATAGATTTAATCTTGTATCTTGAGTTGGATCCATGAATGGTGAATGTGAGGGGAAGAGGTGGCAATCAATTTTCTAATTGGATGGAGGTGACTAGGTAATCAACTCATTTTATTGGTGAGTTGATAATTATTTGATTGATTAATTAATTTGAGAACTTGAGTTACCCAAATTGATTGTCTTGTCAATAGATTCAATTAGTAAGTCATTTTTTAATTGGATATGTAACTAATGAGATGTAAGGGTGATCCCACAATAGTGGTTTACAATTTTTGGTCAAACTGGACATTGAAATTATTATTTTTAACTAAATCTTCATATTTGGGTACCTATAGCGGCTAAACCGTGATGAATTTGAAGATGATGTAAACTAGATTCTCATCACATTATTTCTGTAGATTCTAAAAATATTTTTTCAAAAATTTTGGAATCAGATTGCACTTTTTTTTCCATCTCCCACAAAAACTGGTTTTTTTTCAAAAAACAACATTTTTAAAAAGTGACACACACCGTATAACGAATAACTTTTTTTCCATGAAGGATAAAATTCTAATTCTTTCGAATTTAGATTTGTAACTCCGATATCTGGTGCTTCCAATTGGTTAGATAGTTTTTTATTGAATATTTTTTCTTTAATCAAGTTTCAAAGTCAAACCAATTACAATTTAGACATAGCATGACCGTATAACATGTAACTTTTTTTGTATATGTCAAAATGCAAATTTTTTTTTGTTGGATCAAGGACTTCAATATTTGGTGTACTCATATTTTTCAATTTTTTTTTTTGATAATCTACTATTTTTCCACATGTGCAGAACACAGACCTTCATTTTCGATGAAAAACCTATGTTTAATAAAACTAAAAAAAAAAAACATAATAAAACTATTTAAACATATTAAAATTATATTCGTTGGATAGCTCGTTCTGAGGACTACCTAATTCCAGTTGGGTTTGTGAAGGTTCCTTCATTTTCATCTTCAACCGAGCTCCGAAGTGCCAAAATTTAGGTTTTTTTTGTGTCTCAGGGGGGGATGAGGGATAAGGGGGGTTCGTACGAACCCCCAGGGGTTCAAGCAAACCCCTTTCCAATGCATTTTTTTTATTTTTTTTGTGGCTAGGATTCAAAGAAGTTCGCTCAAACCCTGGTTCGAGTGAACCCCTTATGGGTTCAGTCGAACCAGTAGGTTCGTACGAACCCCCAAAATCACATTTTTTGCCTTGGGGTTGTTTTTTGTGAGTTTTCCTTCCCCACTTGAATTGTGGCTTCACCCATAATTTAGAATTTGAATTACATTAACTATGGATAATTTGGATTTAAATTTGAATTAAATCAATTAAATATATCATTAATATAATTAATTATGATAAAGTAATGGAAGTAAGCTAATATTAATTATTGAAATGGATTAAGAGGTGGTAAGTGCATTAAACATTAACATGAGATGATATTACAAAAAATAGTGTATGCATGACTTTAGTTTCTGCAATTGTAACTTTCATAAACCCAAAATAATAGATTTTTAAACTCTCAACTCACTTATGGAGGTATGTTGAAATTAAAAATATATATATCATATTATTTTGGAGACTAAGGAGTGAAATTAGGTTGTACAACTAAGGGTCCTCTACCATAGTGGTTTAATTTATGCAAATCATGATTTTATTCTAGAATTTGTAACATTTACCAATAAAATTCCAAAAATTAACTAATAGAAACAATTTGCACCTTAAGAAAGATTAATACTTAGATTCCCTTTTGTGCTCGCCAAATTACCTATAACAAAGAATATGAGGTTAGTTTTATTAAAAACTTGCTTTTCAAGGTCTATTTTGGTGTAATGAACCTTCAAACCCAATATAAAATTAAACTCGAGCACATAGTTTCAATTCTAATCCAACTTATTATCTTTCTTTAGACTATATCATGATGTATGCCATCTCAAGAGAGGCTATTTTTAAACATCACCTAATTTAATAGTCAAAGTTAAATTTTGACCAATAAAAATAAGACAATTATTGACCACTTTTCTTTTTTTTTGATGAATTTTCAATTATCTATATTAAAAGAGATAAATATACAAAATTCACAAAAAAGGGGCGGGTGGTAAGAAAGCACACCCCGAAAGTCACATGGGCCCAACCCATCAAAACCAACATATCAAGAGTCACATGGGCCTAGCCCATAAAATAAACAACAAAAAAAAAACTAAGCAGCTAAAGCAGTGTCAGTAGATCCTGGGGGATCCTGGTCATCCATATGTTTCCCCCATACATCAGCGGAGTTAGGAGTGACATCAAGAGGAGCACCCCAACCATCATCATTCTTTTCTGCCTTTTTATCTTTATCCTCGCATCGAGACGAGATTGCGAGAGCAAGCCACAGAAAGCTTTTGCCAGTGGATGACCAAGATCCCCCACTTTTTGGAAAGAATAAGATGTAAAATTACTGATGACTATTTAACTATTGAAAGTGGAATATTAAAATAAAATTATTAGACTACAAACAACACAAATCATCCCAACCTTAGAGCAATCGTAGATTTAGATACAACCCATTTATGAATTTCGACTCATTCTTAACTTGCAATCCCCTTCTGTTTGAAGCTCTGAGTTTCTCTAAATAACAGTTACTATCTGTAATTGATATTAATTTTCCACAATTCATCTACCATTTAAAAAATACTTTTGAATCATTAAATATGATCTCAAACTTCCATTAAAAAAACACAATTAAACCCATAAACAATCTTCTAATTGTTACTACTTGATTTAGTCAGAAAAAGGAAGGAAGTTGAAAACTGTCTTTTCCTCCTGGTGTTTATCCAGATGCGACAAATAATTACCCAAATTTGAGATTCCAACTCGGTTCTAGAATCGTTAAACAAAGGGATAATGTAAGTCGAAGATAATCTAAGACGTGATTCAGTATGAATTGGATTTGAAATATCGTATGAGCTTCAAGGGCAGATCGAACAAAATGGTTCTTAAAACAATCATTGATACCAACTTGGATGCGACTGATTTCTATATTATAAACACAAAATCAATGAAATCTGGATATTCAAGTAATCAGATAGCCAATTGCCATGACCCATCACCATCGGAAGATCGACAGCATTTAAGCATGAGATTTCCCATTTGTAACCATCCAGATCCGATGACTAAGTAAAATAAAAAAGAGGAATATATCAACATCCGGATACACGAAGATTGTCCAGACATGGCAGAAAAAGCCTAAAGCTAATGTGTTACCATTTTCACCAGTGCATCAGTCAAATTTACTGTCAGTAATTCATTTTCAACAGTTCATTATTCATCGTCGTGATATATTCATCGCGTATATAATTCACCACCAACAATTTATCGTCGTGGTATATTCATCACGTATATCTTTTTTATGTGTCCCAACAAAATCGTTATACTTTTTCTTTTTTGGGTGCTCTCGACCACTTAAATATTGAAAAATGTATACATGGTGAATTTATCAAGACGATGAATTGCTGGAAATGAACTGTGTATGCAATGAATTTGTCACAACAATGAATTGCTAATAGTGAATTGTTGAGGGTGAATTGCTGATGGTGAATTTTCCTAAAGTCTTTCATCAACAGTCACATACAATAAAAGCAACCAAAGAAACCATGACATCATAACATAAGAGAGCAGAATGAAAGGTGAATGGTTGAGGAATAAATAAACTGGATGAAACTGTTAAATGTGGTAAAGGAAAGTTGTTGGCTTGTGTGTGACTCTTAATCTTAGTTTGTTTCTCAACCATCACCTTTCCATTGAGAAATTGGACATTATTGTTTTTAATATGTTTACTGATGAGAGCCTAGGTATTGAAGGGCTTCCAACTAAGTAAGAGCTTGTAGTCACTCTGATTTTATTTTTCTATCTCGAAGCTTCGAAGTTGGGTTCTCTTGATTCAACTTAGAGAACCCAACTTGCAAGGGCTGATTAAACTCTTCCCTCAGGGCAAGAATGAGGATTTTGTGGCAGGTTGGTGGTCCATGACTCTTCTCAATAGGCTAGTGGACCATGACTATTCTCAATAGGTTGGTGGCCTATTACTTATTAAATTATCAATAGGTTGGTGACCTATTACTTATTAAATTATAGTTAAGGCTATTGTTTTAAATATTCATCATATCATTCAAGAAATTGTACATTCTTAGTGGGCTCAACAAACATTTCAAGATGTTCTTTTAATGAAACTTGGTTTTGATAAGGTCTACAATAACATTCATTGATTTCTTGTGAATAAGATGCTTTATTGGTTGGGTTTTGAGTTTGCAACTTATTGCTCATGAGCTCAAATACTTTTTACTAATCGATTGGTAAATGAGGTGGTTAATTGTGATCTTTCTCATCAATTTCTACTTCAATTCTTCATTCACCAAGGGTGTTCTCTTGCACCTTTTATTTGTGTGCTTATAGTGGATGCTTTTGGTTACTTCTTCATTAATAATCTTCTTCAGAGCATTTCTCTTCTTGAAGTGGGACATATTCTTAACTCTTATTTTTCAAGTGATGATATCTTGTTTCTACACAATTCAACATATGAAATTGTCATAATTCTTTATGTCATTGATCTTTATCATTTAGTCTCTGAGTCTAAACTTGCTATGTCCAAAATAAATAATTTTTATGATTTGTTTTGATTTTCCTTTTCCTTGGATATCACTTAGAGTGGAAATTTTTAGGCATGACTTGTCATTACACACTATTTAGGGATTCCGTTTGGGGTGAGAGTGTCTTTGTATGATATATGGAAATGGTTTTATTAGAAGCTCAAAGATATTTTTTGTTGTGGTCTAGTTATTTTATTTCTCTTGTTGGTCAGTTGTAAGTTATATTTTCAATGCTAGTAATGTCTGTTAGCATATTGTGCATTGTTAGCAAGGGCGATTGGCAGTTGATTTAGTTATTGAAATTATTACAACTGCATCCTCATTCTCCTTGTATAAATATGATCGATGAGTATCAAATGTGATATTGAGATTTCTTCTCTCATATGGTATCAGAGCCAGTTAGAAACTCTGTACCTGTGCATTGAAATTTGTTGAGCTGTGTGGAGGAGACTGGCATGTAGAAGAGGTTGAAAGCATTTGCAGACAATAGAGGGCCGTGGTGAAAGCATGATGTGCAGAAATGTTAACCAGGTCGAAATGTTAACCGCCGTCTACAAGCCTTCTTGGTATTGTTTGAATAGAGTATGAGGATAAATAATTTATCTTGCAACCAAATCTGTTTGTAATCTCATTTTGGCTCAATGCTAATTATTTCAAACATTTTTTTTAAACAAAACCTGAATCGATGCATGTTTTTAAAAGATGAAATTTCAATTCTTTTCTGACTGAGATTATAGAAAATTAATAGTTTGGTTTAGTGGGAGACAAAAAAACAAGTTTATGGAAGCTTTTTGAGGGAGGTGTTTGCAATATTATGTAGGAGCATCTGAGTGAATTAGCAATCAACATCAATCAAACAAATAAGTATTTTATTTTCATGTTTAATTTTGCATTTTGGTGTGAGTTGGAGCTTCAAGAGCATCTTGTGTTGTGTTTGAAGGACAAAATCATTTACCAATACTTGGATTTTCATTTCAAAAATCAGAGGTAAACAGTGTGTTTAATGTGATTTTAAAATTATTGTCAAGGCTTGAAGGGTTAAAGGGGGTAGAACTTGAAAATGAGAAAAGAGATTTTGCAGGTGTATTGTAGGTGTTCAAGACAGGCATAAGAGCTAAATAATGAAGATAAAAATCATATTTCAAAAGATGAGTGAAGCTAAGAAGGTTTGGAGACATGAGGATTTGAAGACTTATAAACAAAATGTGTCTAGAAAAGCTTGTAATTTTTTTGAATTTTATTCAATGTTGGATCCTCCATATATATAATTAATCTTGAGAAATTTTCATGAATGAATGTGCATATTTGTAAGTTTGTGTTGTATAGTAGAGAGTCTCTTCATCAAATGGTATCAAAACCTAGGGTTTTGAGTGCATAAGCAGATCACCGAACGTGAAGCAGCTTATGTTAGGACTAGTGGGTAGAGTGAAAAAAAGAAGGCGATAGAGAAGAAGCTCATGAGGTTTGTTTCAGATGTGTGAGGAGTCTTGAGCAGCGTGAGAGCTTGAAGCCACAAAGATGGGATGGGTCATGAGAAGTCCTGCAAGAATATTGTTTTAGGAACAATATTGGGAGAAAGTGGAAAATAAAATTTTTGAGGCGATGGGAAAGATGGTTTGTGAAGAAGTGGAAAAAATTGAGGCGCGGATCAAGAAGTTGGAGAAAATCATTGTAAAAAATGAGAAGACATTGGTGAATAAAAGTGAGAAGAAAAACAAGATAACAAAGAGGAAAGTAGAGAAAAATATGTGAGAGAAGCCCCTACCAAAGAATTTGTAGTGAAGACATGCCATGAGGAAGGCATGGAGAAAGAAAAAAATGGGAAAGAGGATGCAAGTGTAGCAACAACGGATGAAGATGTTGCAGTTGAATATATAATGAGAAATGTTGCAACGAAGGGTGATGTTGCAGCCGAGGAGAAGGACAAGGTAAATAGTATTGTATTTTGTGATGACGTTTATTTCCAAGTTTCATTTTCTAATTGAAAAATATGGGGAAGAGTGCATGGAAATATTTAATTTCCATGAAATAGTAGATGCATATTTTGGGGAGGATGTTCTAGGTGGGTTTTGGTGGAAGAAGATGATTAGCGATGGAATGGATTTCATGAAGGAGAAGAGGAGAATATAAATAATTTGGCAGAGGATTTTGGGCTATGGTGGACATGATTCCATGAGGGGGAGAAGGAAGAGAATGCAGTGTGGTTGGAGGGAGATGGTGTGTGTTCCAGAGAAGTGTTGGAAAAAGAGGAAGAAGACATAACTTGGGCACTTTGGATAGTGATGGAGCTCACTAGAGGTTGCACTCAACTTGGAAGAGTAGTTCGACTACTCAACTCCACCATTGTGAGCCTATGATCACAATCTTCCTACCCGATGTGTTTGATGTAGGAGCATCTAGGCGAATTAGCAATCTGTTGAATAGTTTGGATAACTGAGAGGGGGGGTGAATCAATTATCTTAAAAAAAATCCTTTTCTTTATTTAATCCAAAGTAGATTTATACCAATCAGAAAATAATCAAACAGATAAGAACATGAATGCACATAACAACACCCATCACAATGAACACCAAAATTTACGTGGAAACCCAAGAAGGGAACCATGAAGAATGCTAATTCTCAATTATAAAACACTGGTTAAGGTGATTTTTACAAAGGCTCACTACCAAGTTGCTCATTGCAGGGTGGCTCACTGTCGGGTGGCTCACTACTGGGGGGCTCACTGCCCGATACAAAACAATTGATTACAGATAGTCTCATTGAAAAAAGTGAACTGATGAAGTTGCATCTACATATGCATGAATTTAGTTCCGGTTAAGAGCACAATCTCTATCTACAACATATCCGATTAAGAATCTTCTACGCACCTTCCTTCCACAACCTTCATAAAGCTTTATGCCAAAACAAATTACTCCTTCCTTTGCATTCTTCTATTTGGTCACACATATCATACTACTTCCATGCATCTCTATCTTCAATAAAAAATATGTTCTCTATATATATGCATGTATACCCATAGAACAAAATTAAGTCGGCCACATAATATCTTCATAGTCTTCTAAGTTGACCAAACACCATTTGAACTTAGATCACCACAAAACATGTCGACATAAGGAACAACCTTAAAATATTCAATAAGGCCTTGCATGCTAGCACCTGACCCAAAAGATAGGTTGTACACAAAGATCTTCTTACCATGTTACACCGAGACCCATAAAGAGTCATACATAAGATATAGCATTATTACCAAAAGATAGTTAACTTTGAACTACATGAGATATATTCCGGATTCGATGGGACTACCACAACCAAGACCAAATCTTGATTAACATCAATTGAATAGGAACGCCACAACCAATCTGACCAAATATTGATCAACATCAATTTCAGTACGAACTGGAGAAATGCAATCAAACATACCAAAACTTGTAACATGCTTTATGAAGTTCTGAATAGAAAGGTTACTCGGAGTAAGCTTTGAGTACAATAACCATCATCAAAGGATTAGTATTCATTATATTACATCAACTAAATTCAACATAAGTCCCAAAAAAGAATACTGTCATATCCAGATCAAGGATAATCTCCACACAATGCAACATCATAGCATATGATAGGATAGATCAAGTTTGAATATCATCTAGAGCACAACCTTCCGGATCCAAGGTTTTGGAATCAACGAAAAAAATGCTTAATCATCTCAACAACTTCTCAACAATCTCCCCCTTTGGCATTGATGGAAAAATATCAAAAACTCAAAAACACAAAACTCCAAAAACTCCAACTCCAAAGCTGCAAACTCCAAAACTCCCCCTTTTTTCAACAATTCAATTCTTCTTTTTGTTTTTGTTTTTGTTTTCATTTTTCTCCCCCTTTTTTTTCATTAAAGGCAAAGGGCCAAAAAATGAACATTCAAAGACTAAAGTAAAAATAACACTTTTCACCTAAATTTTTTTCTTATACCTTTCTCTCATAGTTGGAAGAATCCTCTTTCAAGCTAGCACTATAGAAACCAATCTGGCACTCATACTATCCAACAAAGTCAACAACGTAAATGAGGATGACTAGTCTAGAGATAGGAACTGTCATTCACAATCTTCTGCATCAGAAAGTATCCTAGAGAGATGATCCAACCGAACCTCAACAATTTCTTTGACCAACCAAAAAGTTCTAACCAAGTCTTCCCTCTGTCTTTGAACAATCAACAGCTCCACTTGCAACTATCCAACTCTTATTCTTTGTTTTCCATCTTTATCTTTGAAGAAATAAAAAATCTTTCTAATATTATTCATCTCAGATTCAATAGCTTCAATTCTGCTTCTAAAATTATCAACAATTGTAGGCCACCAGAGACAATACTTGTAGATGTCATAAATCTCCTTAATGCATTCTCTTGTCTCACCAATGTGTTTGGATAAATTTTTTTAGCTTTGACACATCTTCTCTCAATCATAGCTTTGAACTTATGTCCTTCGGGTCCTTCTAGCAACATTCTTTCTACAAAAAATTTTACTAGATCATCTGGTAACGAGTTAGAAACATCTGAAATAGTAATACCCTTCTTGAGTAGATAATCAACCAAAGCATCATCAATTTTAAGCCTTCTGATCGGAGAACGAGTATGCCACATTTCACCAACCTTCTTCATATCACCTTCATCTAACACCGATTGAATATCATTTGGATTGAAAGATTCAAATATAAGTAGAGATTCTTCTTCCTTCTCCTTCTCTTCCGAGATAGTGATGACATCTTCTATGTTAACTTTCCTCCTTTTAGGTTCCAGAGGGGAACCACCAATAATAACTTCCAACTCCTTACCGAAGGAGGAACCCTCCTCAAACTGATTGGATACTATCACACCGAAGCACAAATTCACCTACAGGGATGCGAAATAGACTTTGCATGCGCTTGCTTTATCCTCCATACATTCCAAATACCTATAAACTTGCTTTCCGACAGGGATGCCAAACTTCCACTTAACATTCTATTTTTCCGGTAACGAACTCAAAAAGTAAAATACCAAACAAGTGAGTAGAGACCCGAACCGGAAAGGATAATTCTCAACCAAAGACATTCTAACATTCTCAATTAGGTTTTCCATTACTAGACTACACAAATCAAACTTCTCGGTGTCCTTCACCATCATGTGTGCAAGATATACAACAATAGCCAAAGTAGAACCTTCACAATTTCTTAAATAGATTTTATAAGTGATGTTGCAAGCAACGTACCTTACTACATGATCGACACTGGTATTTATTAGTAGAGCTCGGGGGTCTTTGTCAATACCAGTAAGCTCCTCCACGTCTCTATATTTCACCGTTTTCTTCCCAAGGAGGTCACTAACACTGCACAAACCAGTAATAGCTTCAATGGCTTCCTTTGTGATCGGATAGAGTTTTTCCAACACAATGTTGTCATCCTTGAATTGACTCAACAAGAACAAGATAGATTCTTTGTCTGCAAACCAGCGAAATTCTCCCCATAAATCCATACCCAGAGTACTTACATTTTGCAACTCATCCGTCTTCAACACTAGTTCCATCTCTTTCATCTTCCGATGATCAAACTCATCCAACTCAACTCCCTTAAACTTCAGCGGAATACCACCATTGGATTCACTGCTAATCAACACAGGTTTTATCATCACACTCGGCTTCTTCAATCCTTTATTGCTCAACAAAACTTCTTCTCCTTTGAAAACTATGAGAAATTATTTTGAAAACTCTGCCTGTTATCCTTAATTATTGATAATGATTTCTCCACTAAAACTTGTATCGATGACGCCAACAATTTTACTTCGCTTTTTAATCAGTTGGATTAACCTCCATTATGCAACATCACCCGAATCCAGCATAATCATTCCAGAAACACATCAATCTTTCTTCAGAGAGGGGGAACCAATAGGATATGCAATGCAAAAACTCCCCCTGAGCCAAGGCAATTGGCTCAATTACCAATAGGGCATGTACCGAGATTCGGTACCACGAAAGTGTTCTCCACACTTGTTTCCTTTTTCCTCCAAATCGTGATAATCTTCTCCTTAGATTCATTTGACTCTGCAACTTTCCTTTTGTTCTCAAACTTTTCCAGAGCAACATACCTACACATGTTAGCATAATGTTCGAGTTGACTGCACTTGTAACATCTTTGTCCTAACTTAGTTGAGTGAACCCTAGGTTTGCACTGATTATATTTGTGACCATAACCATAGCATAAATAGCAATAACCATGAAAGAGATTGTTTATTCCATTCCTTCTAGCTGGATTAGATAATTCATTTTTGGATTGACTTGCTTTGTGACCAAACTTGTGACAGGTAAAGCATTGAGTATTTTGTTCGATCTTACTTTTACATTCTATAGCCTTATGTCCAAAATTTTTGCATAGAAAATAATGACCATTTAATTATAAGTACCTTTGAGCATTTAGTTGTCTGACTTGAGGTCTTTTTGTAGATCTTCTAGAGTTTCATACTTTTCTTGTTACAACTGATCTTACTTCAGCTTCAACTCCTTTGTCTTCATCCTTAGTGTTCCAATTTGAGCTATCACCGGTGAATCCAAGTCCTCCTTTATCCTTGTGGCATTTATGTATGGACAAGAGTTGATCCAAAATCATGCTACTTTCACACACTCTTGCTTCATATTTTAAACTTCTTATCTGTTGATCTAACTTCTCATTTTCTTCTTCTTTCCATTTGATGGTATCTTTGAGATTTTCTTATGTAATTTTGTATTCATCTAATCAAATCCTTAGATTCACAACATTTTCTTTTAACTCCTTTAATTCATGACTAACCTCTTTGTCTCTTGCTTTGAATTTTTGGATTTTATCCCTTAGCTTTGAGATGCAAGCATTTGCCTCCTTGAGGTTTTGTTTGAATTCTTCATTCTCAAATTTAGTACTTTCCTTGTCACTCAATATTGACTTTAGTTCTTCCTCAAAGTAATAATCTCCTACCATCTGTTCAAACTACCAAGATCTCCCTTAAGTGGTTAAGCTTTATCTACAAGGGACCAAGCTATGATACCAATTGTTGAATAGTCTGGATAACTGAGAGGGGGTGAATTAGTTATCTTAAAACAATTTCCTTTTCTTTATTTAATCTGGAGAAAATACCAATCAAAAAAAATCAAATAGATAAGAACATGAATGCACATAACAACACCAAGCACAATGTAACACTAGAATTTATGTGGAAACCCAAGAAGGGAAAAATCATGGAGAATGCTAATTCTCAATTATAAAACACCGGTTAAGGTGATTTTTACAAAGGCTCACTACCAAGTTGCTCATTATAGGGTGGCTCACTGCAGGTGGGATCACTGCCTGATACAAAAAAACTGATTACAAATAGTCTCACTGACAAAAGTGAACTGATGAAGTTGCATCTACATATGCATGAATTCAGTTCCGGTTAAGAGCACAATCTATGTCTGTAGCATATCCAATTAATAATCTTTTGTGCACCTTCCTTCCACAACCTTCGCACAACTTTCTGCCAAAATAGATTACTCCTTCCTTGACATTCTTCTATATGTTCACACATATCATACTACTTCCATGCATCTCTATCTTCAATCAAAAAGATGTTCTCTATATATATGCATGTATACCCGTAGAATAAAAATTAAGTCGGCCACATAATATCTTCATAGTCTTCTAAGTCGGCCAAACACCATTTGAATTTAGATCACCACAAAACATGTTGGCATAAGGAACAACCTTAAAATATTCAATAAGGCCTTGCACGCTAGCACCAAACCCAAAAGATAGGTCGCACATAAAGATCTTCTTACCACATTACATCGGGACCCATAAATAGGTCATACATAAAATATAGCATTATTACCAAAAGATAGCTAACTTTGAATTACATAAGATATATTTCAGATTCAATGGGAACACCACAACCAAGACCAAATCTTGATTAACATCAATTGAATAGGAATGCCAGAACTAAGACCAAATCTTGATCAACATCAATTTCAGTACCAACCGGAGAAATGCAATCAAACATACCAAAACTTGTAACATGCTTCATGAAGTTCCAGATAGCAAGGTTACTTGGAGTAAGCTTTGATTACAACAACCATCATCAAAGGATTAGTCTTCATTATACTACATCAATTGAATTCAACAGATGTCCCAAAAAGGAATACTGCCATATCCGGATCAAGGATAATCTCCACACAACGCAACATCATAGCATATGATAGGATAGATCAAGTATGTATATCATCTGGAGCACAACCTTCTGGATCCAAGGTTTTGGCATCAATGAAAACAATCCTAAATCATCTCAAAAACTTCTCAACACAATCAAAATCAACCAAAAAACTAAGTATTTTATTTTTATGTTTAATTTTGCATTTTGGTGTGGGTTGGAGCTTCAAGAGCATCTTGTGTTGTGTTTGAAGGATAAAATCTTCATTTACCAATACTTGGATTTTCATTTTAAAAATTAGAGGCAAACAATGTGTTTCTTGAAGGGTTAAAAGGGGTCCATTGGAATATTAAATGGAACTTGAAAATGAGAATTAATATACATTCTATCAATTTGGATTCCTAT
Source organism: Sequoiadendron giganteum (assembly GCA_007115665.2). Classification (NCBI taxonomy): domain Eukaryota; kingdom Viridiplantae; phylum Streptophyta; class Pinopsida; order Cupressales; family Cupressaceae; genus Sequoiadendron; species Sequoiadendron giganteum. The sequence goes on from CM021110.1 coordinate 78,601,902, forward strand.
AGAATTTTCATCAGGCAAGTGATCTTTGACATTTTATTTTTTTCTTATTGGGTGCTTAAAATGGAGGTCCAGAGAAAGTGAACTTTTGGAAAAATAATGAACAACTCTTCAATTTCCAAAGGCATCTACATCAGCAAGACATTTGATATGATAAAGTAACATTAACAACACATTTTTGAAGAAAAAATATGTCTTTTTATCATTCTTTGTGAAGGAATTTCAAAGGTAAGGTTGAGGGAAACGAAAGAGCATATTTGGGTGCCAATTTTTGGTGCCTTGTAAGGGTGTATGAACATATAAAATACAGCCTTCAATGGTGTAAAAAAAAATTAATCAATAGTAGAAAGGTTGGAGAAATAACTTGCAGGTTGCTCGTGGGAGTTGCACAAGAGAGTGCAAAAAATTAGCTTGTGAAGAGGAGAGGAATAGAAGAAGAGAAAAGAGATTTTGCAGGCGTGTTGTAGGTGTTCAAGGCAGCCATGAGAGCTAAATAATGAAGAGAAAAATCAGATTTTTGAAGATGAGTGAAAGCCAAGAAGGTTTGGAGACATGAGGATTTGAAGACTCATAGGCAAGATGTTTCTAGAAAAGCTTGTTATTTTTTTTTGAATTTTATTTAATGTTGAATCCTCGATATATGTAATTAATCTTGAGAAGTTTTCATGTATGAATGTGCAGGTTTGTAAGTTTGTGTTGTGTAGTAGAGAGTCTCTTCATCACAATACAAGTTTCTTGAAAGGCTTGCTTATGGCATAAATTATCAAGAACCAAAAGGCTTGTATTAGAGAAGTAAGGAAGTGAAGATCGATTGTCAGGTAATTTGTATTGCTTTTTGAATTTTTTTAGTAATGGTGGTTTGTGATTTGATAGTATTTTTTGATTAAAGTTTGTTATAAAGTGGATATAGCATTATGGAGATCGTGTTAGAAAAGTATTATGGATTTATTTTTTATTCTTGAACAATGAAAATTCATATGCAACTAATGAATACAAATTTATGGGGAATAGTAAGCAGAAAAGAAAACCCACCTACAGATGCAAATAAGTTATTGGATTGGGATAGTAGAGATGATAAATCCAAGGCTATTATCAATCTTGCTCTTTCTGACTCTAAATTACATCATATAGATTTAGACAAATCATCAATGAAAATTTGGGATGATTTGAATAAATAGTTTGGAGAAAAAGCACTTAATGCAAAGTTTTTCCTAAAACTTCAGTTATTTAGGTTCAAAATGAAAGATGGAATCATAATTTCAAATCACATAGGTAATTTGAGGTCTCTCATTAGAAAAATAGTAGAATTCAAGGCTCCAGTATATGATGATGATGTTAGAGCTATATTGTTAAATAGTCTGCCTTCAAAATATAATCATGTTATTTTTACACTCAATCAAATAACTTCTCAAAACTTAAAAAATATGTCTTTAGCCCTTTTAGCAAAGGAAAAGAGAACAAATGTAGAAGATACATTTAAGGTGATTCTCAATTGGAGAATATATTATATTCTCAAATCCATAATCAGGTACAGACAATGGGTAAATTAAATGTTTTTATTGTAAGAAAAAAAGGTCACATAGCTTGGTCTTGTAAAACTTGAGCCAAAGATGTTCTTAAAGGAAAGATCAAAGATCAAACAAATGAAGGTATCTTAGTTTGTATTGAGGATGAGGATGAAGATTCACCAAATGATGATTTTGTTGATATTACTCAGAATGGATTAGTACTTTGAGCCACCACATTGGAGGTTGGTGGCACCGAAGGATGAAGGAAATTCCACCATCTCAAATTAGCTTCTCACTTTGAGATGGTGCTTTGCATGAGAAGCATTTTTTATTTCTTTATTGTTTTACTTGTTGATGTTGATGGATTTCAAGAATACATATATTTTGAAGTTTGATTTTTAGAGATAGGTATGAGATTTGGTGTTGACCTCAATATGGATTGTTGTCCAGTGAGTTTATGAGATTGTGATTGAGAATTATACCATTATGAGGGTCATCAAACAACTTGATGGAGCTCTATCGCAAATCAATATGGATTGTTGTCAAATAATTTGGGAATCAGTTATTCAGGAGTTTGAAAAATGATAGCCCAAGAACTCTAGAATTCAACTTGAAGCTACACCCTTCTGATGGTCATGAGACAACTTGATGGAGTTCTACTTGATTTAGGATTTGTTTCTTCAATGGAAGATCTTCTCAATAATGTATTTTTTTTATAATCAATAATTTTTTATATGTAAGCTTTAAGGGGGGTCCTAGAAAGGTGAAACTTGAGTTTTATGGGTACATTAGAGGAACAAAGTAATAAGGGGAGGAATGTTAGCATATTGTATTGTTAGCAAGGGTGGTTGGTGGTTTATTTAGTTATTGCAATTATTACAACTGCATCCTCATTCTTCTTGTATAAATATGATCAATGAATATCAAATGTGATATTGAGATTTCTTCTCTCAATGTCTATATTTATTTTTATCGGTTTTCTTTACATGCTTGTTATAGGCATCTCACTCAATTAATTCAATTTTTAATGGTCCAAAGTGGATCACAATCATGGTATTCCTATCATATCTTGGCCACTTCATTACATTCAACCTAAGGATAAGGGTGGTTTGTGTCCTATTGACAAATTTACTCAAACATTGTATCTTAATGCTAAGTGGATTTCCCACACTTTTTAGGGTAGTTCTCTATGGAGTTTATTTGGTTTGGTAGAATACCCCTATGTCATTGGCACATGGATCTTGTATGTTAGTTCATTGGTATGATAATTCATTGCTTTCTCATTTTTAAACCTAAAGAATTCTTGTATATTTCTTCTATTTAGAATACATGGAAATATGTGTTACCACTTTTTATTTAGCATGCAAAGACCCTTCAACATGGGTATAAATTTTCAACTTAATCTATGGTTGGTGTAGGATCATCCCAATCCTTAAGATCAATTGTGCATTACTCAAAAAAGTATTATATTTAACTTATTTATTTTGTTTGTAGGTTTATAATAACATTTTATTCATTACCAATCACTATAAATTCTATCGTATTTCCAAATTTCACCTAATGATTGGGAGTACATATTCATTGAGTCTACAAAATCCTATTCTATTTCTAAAATATTTTGATCACCACAAAGGCATAATTCACTTCTAGACACATTACTGAGCATAACAAAATAACATCCAATTTCACTATTTGAGGCTTGTAGTACCTTCTTGAAGCATGCAATAACAAAGGAGCAAATTTCTAGATTCATGGGACCCAAGAGATCTTAAGATATAAATCACATTTAGATTCATTTATCCATCATCACCATATTCATTCTAGAAGATTCTTTCATATGTTTGGTCAACTATGTGTTACACTTGGTATCAAGCTTTGTACCTCCTTATGAATGAGATCTGTCCTAAGACTATAAGTTGATATATAAACATATCTGATGATCATTTGAAGGGAATTTATTTTGGATTCTAGCTCAACATTCTTTCATTTCATTGTAATATCATTTGAATCTTGTAATTTCACACATTTGTAATCAAATAGCTATAACCTAGAATATTGGAAGCCCATTACAACAAATTGTAATTCAATTATGATTATGAATGAATAGATATCATGTTATTCATTTATTATTTCATTGATTTCCATTATGTGATGTTTAATTTATTACATGGTTAGAAAATCCTTCATTGGATCCTCCACCTATGACTACATCAACTAGTATCATAGCATAAGGTTTGGTATTCTGAAGATTCTACTTTTGAATAAATTGTTGAGTTGAGATAGTCTACAATAAGCTTGAAAAACGAGTGTCAATTGAGAGGGAGTTGAAAGGAGTTAAATTATATATAGGATACCAAAATGATGTATTTTGCATCAAATCCCAAGAAAAGATGCCTCAACAAACATTTCAAGGTGTTGCTAATATTTCTTGGAGAATGGAAGAAGTGTTTGAAATGATGAGGGTGATAAATTTTAATTGGATGTTATGGAAGAAGAATAAAAAAGAGGATCTAAACCCTAGAAACAATTATGAGTGATGAATTTGAGAGAAAATATACAAGCTAATAAGCAATATCTAGAAAACCTAGAATAAGAATTTAAACATATCAAGTAAATGTTGAAGTTGATAAACCAACCTCACAGAACCCAATGAACACCTATAAGCAAATAACCTATCACAAAGAAAAGATATCCAGAACAACAAAGGTACTCTGCAAGCCTCAAGCAAAAAATGCATAAAAGAGAATGAATAATTACAAAGAGATCAATCCTTAAGAAAGGAGATTGAAACCCTAAAGTGAACCCTAAGATTTAATAAAAGAATTATTAAAAGGCCTAAGTTTAGCTTAAGTGTGAAATAAAGTAAAAGGTGACTTACTTAATTAATCAATATGATTAAATTAATTTAGTAAATAACCTTATTACTCCAACACACCCCCTTAAGATGAACTTAGGAGAAGCTAAAAAAAATAAGGGCAAAATGCATGAAAGAAAAAGTGGGTCCTAGAAATTAGGCCTAATGAGGTACCCAAATACAATCAAATCTCTATAAAGCGCAGTAAAGGAGAAAACCCAATGGGAAAAACCTCCTCTCCAAAAGAGATGAAAGCATGCTGAAAAAAACATGAAGGAAGGCCTCACAAGGACCCCCCAAGGACAACTTCCTTCACCCCAAGCATAGAGTGCAACTGAAGATAGCATGATGATTCCAAAGGTTTCATGAAGATGTTTGCAACTTGCTCCTCTGTAGGAATGTACTCCAAGATGAGAGAACCATCCTGAATCAACTGCCCGATGAAGTGCATGTGGATCTCAATGTGCTTAGTTCGCTGATGCTCCATTGGATTGTGAGAAATGTGAATAGCACTCTGATTGTCACACCAAAGAATGGTGGCACTACCAGGAGGAAACCCAAACTCAGTCATCAACTGTCGAAGCCATAAAATCTCCTGACTAGCTAACATTGTTGCTCGGTACTTAGCATTTGTAGATGATAATGCAATAGCAGATTGCTTCTTGCAAGACCATGTGATAGGACTAGAACCAAGGCAAAAAACAAAGCCAAAAGTAGAATTTCGATCATTGACATCACTAGCCCAATATGAGTCAGTGAAGCCAACAATGTGAGGGGCTCCTGATGTATAGTGAATGCCATAATGTGAAGTGCCCTGAATGTATCTCAAAATAAGTTTGGTTGCTTGCCAATGGATCTCATGCGGATCATGTGAGAACCGAGAGACAAGGCCAACCGTAAAGGAAAGATTAGGATGTGAATGTTTCAAGTACAACAAGCTGCCAACCAACTGCCTGTATAAAGTAGAGTCTAATGAAGGAGTAGAATAGGTGGTAGAAAAAAAAACACATGACTAAAATGGTGTGGGGGCAGGCTTGCAATCAAGCATGCCAAATCTATGGAGCATATCAAGAGCATACTTCTTTTGAAATGTGCAAATCCCATCCAAAAATTGAATGAACTGTAGACCAAGAAAATAGTGCAGAAGACCAAGATCTATCATCTCAAACTACTCCATCAAAGCTCTTTGAACACTCTGAATCATGGAGGATGAGCTACCTGTAATAATGAGATCATCAACATATAGAAAAAGAATCAAAAGATCACCCTCCTAATGTTGAATGTACATTGTGGGATTGGAATGACAACGTGTGAAGTGAGAGGAAAGCAAGAAATAGTCCATCTTCTCATACCAAGCCGAGAGGCTTGTTTGATACCATACAATGAGCATCGAAGTCTGCAAACTAAAGAAGTATCCTGCACAAATTCTTGAGGCTGCTCCATATAGATCTCCTCATGAAGGTCTCCATGCAAAAAGGCACTCTTCACATCCATCTGAAAAACTATCCAACCCAATGAAGCTGAGAGTGAAAGTACAAAGTGAATAGAATTCATCTTTGCTACAGGAGCAAAGGTCTTGAAGTAGTCAATACCCTCAACCTGAGAAAACCCCTTCGCAACAAGACGTGCCTTATACTTATCAATCGAACCATTAGCTGCATACTTCGTACAGTACACCCACTTGCACCGAAACAACTTTCTTCCCTTAGGAAGATAACAAAGATCCCAAGTATGATTCTTCATCAAAGAAGAATACTCCTCATCCATAGCCCTGTCCCACTCAAGGTGACCTGTCACCTCTGAAAACTTTTGAGGATCATCTGAAATGGCATGACTCAAAAGACTAGAACCAGATGTATGTGCACGAGTGCGACGAGAATCCGAAGCATCCCCTGCCAAAGAACTAGTTGCCTCAATAGTAGAGCGGGCCCATTTAGGAAAATGTTGATTATTTGGTGGTGGTGGGTATGGTGGATCATCATCTACATCATCCTCAAGAGATAATAAATCCTCAAGAGAAGAAGAGGGAGGAGTAGGCAGTGAGGGAGAAGTTGGTGATGGAGAATCCATTTGAGGATAGCGCTCATCAAACTAGACATCTCACTGAAACAAGACCTCTATGGAATTAGGATCAAACAACCTATATGCCTTAACATCCTCACAGTAGCCAAAAAATATGAGTGGTTGTCTTTTCCTCTCCATGGCTTTTCATTGAGCATCGGGAATAAATTCCCAAGCCTCACTACCAAAAACTCAGAATGTAGAAACATTAGGCTTGACATGGGTTCTGTTGGTTGAAAATTTTGTATACTTGGGAAAGCGTACAAAATTGTGGTTTCAACCACAGTACGTGAGATAAAATCTCCTAATTTCAAAGGGAAGGCTCCCCCTTCGCTTTCTATTTTAACAATTCAAGAATAAACTTTAACTATAAATCTACTCTAAATCTGGGTGAAAATCTGTCTTGTTCTCTCTTTTTAGAAAAGACACTTACTCTTTTCTCTTATTTCAGAAAAGAATCACAATTGAAAGCATAAATGATTAATGACGTAAAGAAAGAAGAAAAGTTTCCATGAAGGCACAAAGTCCTTCGTTGCTCCTCTGGGACGGGAAAACAAATCGAAAGCTCAAAGTCTTTGACAACTTACTCTCCTATCAACCTTTTTAAGATGGTTTTCTGGTAACCAAGTACAATATGTAGCAGCTCAAGGTCTAATTACATGATGCACTTTTTATGCACAAACATAGAAAATAAAAGCAGCACAAAGTCTGCAAGTTACCCCCTTTGCTTGAGCATTCTACAATAACTTCAATGTGACAAACAACTCAAAGTATGCAATATCACATCTGAAAACCAATCTAAATCTCCAAACACAATAAGCAACTCAAAGTTTGCAAAATTCAGCTTGAATCCCTCTTGTATAACACCACAAAACTCACAATCAATATGTAGAAAATGTTGTCACATAACACCTTGAATCAACACAAAGTTTGAAAGCAATTTTCCTTTTTTATTGATTGCAATCTGATTTACATCTAAGCTCAAAGTCTTAGAGTGCACATACAAACTGGCAGAGTTTTGTTGCATTGCCAAAAGATAAAAAAATTACAATGGACCCTCTCAAGTATTTATAGGAGAGAGGTCTAGAGAAAAAAGTGGGAGGATCTCAACAAACTTGAGAAAATCTCTCAACCGGCCAACTACTTGCAATTGACTTATTCCAAATTACAAGTCCTATTGTAATTTGACTTGTAACTTGATTACATATAATGACAATTTACAAAACTACAAGTGAAAGAAACACTTGTGATTACAAAATTTGTTTTTACATTTAGTTTGTCGAAAACAAAATGCATAATTGAAATTATTTTAAGTGTCCAAGACACGACTCTAACTACATCATCCTTCATTTGCGATGATCTTCATGCTGCTTCAGGATTTTAGAACTTGAAGTATTCAGGATTGGTGAAGAGATCTCGAACTTGGAATGAGAATTTGCATTCTTAATGGTCTTTGTGTCCTTGGCGAACTTCAACCTTATCACAGGCTTGGAGTAGTACTATTTCTTTAGGAAGTTCTTCTCTTCGTTGCGTCCTTTTTCCATGCCTAATTCACTTTGTCCCTAGATGGTTTCATGAGGATTATTGACCTTCAAGCTGCTCCATGAATTACTGTTGTATCTCTTCTTCTTTTGTTCATTGATGAAGAAGCCATAACACCTTATTCAAGATGAAATTGTTATAAAACAATGCCCATGCCTTGATTTATTGGTTTGATAGATCATGTGTGTAAACAAGACTGACAAGGGAAGGGATAATTTGATGCAAAAATGGGCTCACAAGTGAATTTCGGGTTTTGGAAGGCTGACAGCAAGTAAGGTATAATGTAATCGGGATTTTTGGAAGCCATTGCAAGTAAAAGTGCAAGGTAGGAAAAATAAGAGGTCATTGCAAGTTTATCATTTTAACTTGTAACCTTGGTCAAAATCTTCTGCTTGTAATCAGATTATGAAAACTCGATTTTCAGCCAAGGGCATCATTTTTGTAGAAAATGATAATGATGACGAAGAAAAATGGTAATGGCAAATGAATATGAAATGAAGGCAAGTGAATGAAAAACGAAATGGAAAGGCGAATGAAAGAGAGAGAAAAACATTTTTATGAATGAAGGGCGAATGAAGTATGATGGTGTATGAAAGAGAAATGAATGAAGGGTGTGTGAAGTGGAAAAACGCATTTTCAGCCATACACTTTTTTATAATATGCAATCTCAATCTCCATAGAAAGGCAACCCAAAAACAAAAGATTTAAAGCAACAAAAACAGAAAAATAAAAAGAAACAAAGAACAAACTCAAATCTGCAAAAATGGGGGCAATGCTAGAGCAAAAATGGGGAATTTAATAAAGTTGCAGACCTTGCCAAGTGTTCTTCATGCCAAAATCTCTTCAATCGGGGTACATATGAGCAAGAGCAAGCTACAAAATCCACAAAAGCACTTGCAAAACTCATTTCGGGTTTTTTGATGCTCATTGCAATTGAAAAATATAACAAATAACTTCAAAAAATGCCATTTACTTGCAATTTCGGGTTTTTTTCATGACTTTAGCAATTTTTCATGAAGGGTCGGACTTTTTAGAGTCTTTAGCAATCTTACTTTTTCACTTTTAAGTGAAATCGGGATTTTTAGAGCTCATTGCAAGTTACTTTTTCACTTTTAAGTGAAATCAGGATTTTTAGAGCTCATTGCAAGTTACTTTTTGAACATAATATGTAAAGTGAGTAAAAAGTTCCTACAACTTGTAAGTTATTGAAAAAGTTCCTACAACTTGTTATGAAGGCAAAAAGTTCCTATTATTGACTTGCAATGAAGCCAAAAAGTTCCTACTTGCAGTGAAGCCTCAAAAACCCAAAATTGACCCAAAATATAAGAAAAAATGACTCAAAGAGAAGGCAAATGAAGTTGGAATGCAATGAAATTTGGAGCAAAGATTGAAAATGACCCAAGGAATAATTTCCATATCTGAAATAGAGATTTTTCACCTCGTAAAGTGTGCCTTAACACAAAAAGATCCCTATTTGCAATGGTGATCAAAAATCCCGAAATTGGACAAAACAAGGGGAAAAACATGCCGAAATGTTCCCAAATTTCACACAAGGCAAAATAGGATGGATACCAAAGGCTGCACAATTCAATTGGAGAATTTTGGTGCCTCGAAATGTGTGCCATAAAGATTTATGAAGAAATTTTAGGCAAAATTTCATATGGGTTGTCCAATTTTGAGAATTCAAAAATTGAGGACAACAGTTGGCTCTGACTGGGGAACTGCCTTTGATCATGGAAATGAGTTAAGGTAGTAGAATCCAGAATCTCTAAGTGCCTTAGTATCCATTGGGTTATGGAGTCAAGCAACAAATAACATAAAACGACAAAAAGGATGACGCGACTGACACAAAGCAAACCTATGAAAACATGACAAAACTTGTGCAAATGCACTTATTGAAAAGATTAAAACCTACCTAATTAAAACTAGCCAAAACTGGAAGCTTCTCAAATGAAACCGTTAACTGGTTCCGCAAAATAGCTGCCCTTCTGCAACAATTTACAGTATCTTGCATGGTCACAAGCAACTTTGTATAGATGAAGCACGAACAAAGGTATTAGAACTTGATGCAATACTCCTTGGAAAAGATGAACAAATTCACTTTTCTCTTGAGATGAATCATATGTACCGTTGCTCCAAAATGGATTTTTGAAACCAGACTTCTCTTGCTCAGCTGCAACTGCTTCTTTGACTTCTTTTTGAAATATATTTTCATGTTTAGGTACAAGTGAAACCTTTGATTTCTCATTGGTTTCCAACCAAGCAAGATGTTTTATGGGACATCCCCTTAATCGAACAAAAATTGAATTCTTCTTGTTGGTTCTATCTTTACTAGCTGCTTCTTCAACCACATCCTCATGCTGAGAGGAATGAATTTCCTCATGCAATCCAAGTGAAAACATGGCTGCTTTTCTTCCTTCATTATGCTGTTCATAAATTTCAGAATTAGGAGAGTTGTCATCAAGACCTAAGCAAAACTCTTCTATGATGTTTATGAAGTGATCTTCAAGTTTGGGGTAGATCTCTTATGCATAACATGTTCTATTTCAACCTTAAAAGAACTTTCTTGAGAACCTGAATAAATATCAAAACTTCCAACTTGGAAAATAGACTCTTGATTTTCATCTTTCTCAAGTTGCTCATGATCTTCTAACTTATGAGATACTGGATTGGCATCAAAGCTTGAACAAAAAGATTCCATCTCGTCCCAAAACATATCCTCTTCAATATCTTCTTTGCTCTTTTGAATAGGAAAGCTGAACTTTGCTTCATGACAACTTTCATCAAAGTCTCCAAACTCCAAAATAGAATTATCTTTATGTTCTAAAACTGTTGATGCTACTTTGAGTAGGTTTTCTTCATCTTTCTCCACAAAAGAGGGCAATTCATCAAACCAAACTACAGGGACCTCATTTTTATCTTCATAAACTATCTTTTCACATCCCATGATGTGATTGTCCTCCTTCATCAACACCTTTGAGAGATGGTCTTCAACCTCTTGTTGTGTATTCTTCATGATCTTTGACATGGTCTTTTCTTTTTGTTCAACAACTTTTTGGAACTGCATAAACCAGATTTGAGAGTCGCCAGCTATGTCTGCTTCCTTCTCTTGGAAGAGACCAACAAGATCACTTTGTTCAAAATCAGAATCCTCTAGTGCTGAATTTGTTGGCGGTGCCTCGAGAGTAAGCCCTTCTGGTGTTAAAGATAACTTTCCTTGACTCTCATCAGCAAAATTATGAGCAGCAGGTAGATATGGTCTTCTTGGAACGTCTTCTTCATAAGGGGAAGATAATACACCTTGAGCTAGCTGCCTTTTAAGAGCAAGCAACTCATTTGCCAACTTTTGCACCATGGGATTCGTCCTTGTGTTGGAGAAAAATGAATCCAAAGAAGAAGAACCTCTTGGTTCTATCCTTATCTGCCCAGCAAGAATGAGATCATGTTCAATTTCTGACGCTAGGGTTTGCGCAACTGCAAGAGTAGCTGGAGCTGCTCTTCTTAATAAGAAACCAACCTCAGGTACTTGAGCATTTACAAAGAAACATTTCAAATTCTCAGCTGTAGGTTGAGCAACAGTTGAAATTCTTCGCGTCAGCTTATTGAAGTGAGCAATGAACTCGCACATAGGCACGTGAGATTCCTTCTTCAACTGGGTGAGCTGAGCCAACAAAGCATGAGCGTCTTCAGGAGGCTTGAACCTTTCTTCAAACTTGGCTATGAGAGTTGCCCAATTTGTGATGGTATGTGGTGCCAAATGATAAAACCAATCTGCAACAACACCTTGGAGAGTCTCCACAAACAGCCTTATAGATACATCTTCATATTCAACACCATGAACTCCACAAGCACTGTAGAAAGCAGCAACGTGCTCATTAGGATGTTGTTGTCCATCACCAAAGAACTTGGGAAAGTTCTTTCGTGAGCCTTTAGGAAGAGCATGTAGGGGTAGAGCTAAATTCAATGGACCAAAAGCATTTCCCCAAGGACCTTGAGCAGCCATCTACATGTCCTTGGTAAAAGCTTGAAAAACTTAATAAATTACAATGAATAGGATACCGGTATACTTCAACCAAAAGCATGAGGCTTTCAAATGTGTATCGTATCCCCAGCGGAGTTGCCAAAAATTGTTGGTTGAATATTTTGTAAACTTAGGAGGTTTAGCAAAATGGTGATTTCAACACAGTGTGTGAGTTAAACTCTCCTATTTAAGGGAAGGCTCCCCCTATTTAAATAACTAAAAACAAATATGGGTGAAACGATAATCTTTCCTCTTGTTTCAGGAGAGATTAAACTCTTTTCTCTTCGCAAAAAAGTAACATGAACTTTTTAAATAAACTATAACAGCAGCTTGCGAATAAAATCAGTAGAAAGGAAATGAAGTTTCCTGAAAGCTCAAAGACTTTCGTCACTTCCTTCGGGACGGGAAAACAACTTCAAGCACAAAGTCTTGAAAATCTGTAATCCTATCTACCCTTTTTAAAAGATAATTCTAATGATAATATACAGCATATGACAACACAAAGTCTGAAAATATGATGTATCTATTTAACTACTATGAATGAGAATCGTCACGAGCACAAAGACTTGCAATTCTTCTTAACTTCTAATTTATGAATTCAATTAATATATTTTTAGACTTTGTGCTGTCAATATTGAAGATTGAATTCATAAATTAGAAGTTAAGAAGAATTGCAAGTATTTGTGCTCGTGACGATTCTCATTCATAGTAGTTAAATAGATACATCATATTTTCAGACTTTGTGCTGTCATATGCTGTATATTATCATTAGAATTATCTTTTAAAAAGGGTAGATAGGATTACAGATTTTCAAGACTTTGTGCTTGAGGTTGTTTTCCCGTCCCGAAGGAAGTGACGGAAGTCTTTGAGCTTTCAGGAAACTTCATTTCCTTTCTACTGATTTTATTCGCAAGTTGCTGTTATAGTTTATTTAAAAAGTTCATGTTACTTTTCTACGAAGAGAAAAGAGTTTAATCTCTCCTGAAACAAGAGGAAAGATTATTGTTTCACCCATATTTGTTTTTAGTTATTTAGATAGGGGGAGCCTTCCCTTAAATAGGAGAGTTTAACTAACACACTGTGTTGAAATCACCATTTTGCTAAACCTCCTAAGTTTACAAAATATTCAACCAACACCCTTGACCCCTCTAGGGGCGCTGCCCCTTGACCCCATTGGGGGCATTGCCCTCAAACTCCCATTGAATTCATTTTATTTTCTACGTACTCTCCACTATTCACTTTCAATTTTACAAAAAGAATTTTCTATTTTCATTTTGTTCCAGACTATTAGTATCAACACATTGAGCATTCCACATGAGGATGACATTTTGTATCTAATTCTCTTTCAAATCAATCAAATACAACTAGACTCAACTTGTCTCTTCTATGTACTCATTTATTGACTCATTGGATGCATCTTATCGTTGAATTTTGCAAAAAAAATGCATTTTTAATGAAGTTTATGCAAGTTTTTAAGTTGTCGAGTTTTCGCTGAGTTTTTCCCGAGTCGAGTTTTCCAGGCTTGCCGAGTTTTTGCAATTGGCGTGTTTTTCAACTATGCTCTTCAGTGTTCTTCACCCTCGGGCTGTCTTCAGGGTCCTTTCAGTGCTCTCTTTGTCTTGGTGTTTTCGGTTCTGATCTTCCAATTTCTAGTTCTTCCATCAATGTCTAGTGTTCAATCTGGCATATGGTCTCTGTCAAAGTGTCGGTAGGTTCTCCCTCGCCTTCTGTAATAATCCTCCTGATTGTTGAGTTATTTTCTCTTAGCAACTGCCTGACTGTTCTGTTGTGACCTTTTCACACATCACCCCATTCCAGATGGGGACCCCCTAATTTTTGTTCCATTTTGGTCTTTTGGCTTTTGTTTTGTGTCTCTCTCTCTATTCTTTGATCTTTTTGTTCTTCCAGGGATGTCCCCATCATTTGATTTGGTTGAAATTAGGATTTTATTCTTCGGGCTTGTTTGAGGTCAAATTGAATTGTCTAATTGAAATCTGAGCTTGGCACTGCAATCAGGAAGCTTTAGGTAGGGTCCCACTAAATTTTCATCAAATTTGGACAACTTACTATTTTTAGTAAGTACTCAATTTGGGATCTTTTGTCAGGATTTTGGAATTCTAAATGTTCCATCACATTCAGGGTACTTAAAGGTGCTTGCGTGCAAAATTTGTGCACAATTGGACAACTTGCTATTTTTAGCAATTCAACCTTCAGGGGCTATTTTTAGGGTTTGCATGCAGAGTTTTTCAGTGCATGTCTGGATATTCCTTATGGCTTTTTCGAGAGCTTCGCAATGATATGACATGCAAGTAGAGGAGATCATGTTTCAAGAACTTACTATTTTTAGCTAGTGCACGCATGCAGACCAGTTTTCTGGGTTTTTCTGAGATCCCTCAAGCAGTGTGACATGCAAACTCACCGGGCGGTGGATTGATCACTTTTCAGGTAGTTTCTATAAATAGCATGTTCACTCCAGCAGCCACATGACACTTCAGTTCAACAAGCAGAACGACATGCAACAAAAATCAAGTCAAACGGAGGTCATTTGAGGTACATGCAAGTCAGATTAGGGTTTCCTACTTCGGTGCCTATAAAGTAGGGTAAAAAGCGAGAATTTCGAAAAACGAAGATCCATCATGATCAGCATCCTTTTGGCAATCCACTGGTAAAATTTGGGTGCAATCCGAGAACTTACTATTTATAGTAAGTCGTCTCCAGAACGAGGCTATAAATAGCAAGTGAGCACGAGAGGTAGTGTGAACAGGTTCGCCAAGCGATGAGGACCACGTGGTGAAAATTTCAAGTCAAACGGAGCTGCAGAAGTCAAGCAATTTTAGGGTTTGCTAAAAACAGCGAGAATGCTAAAATGAGCTTGGGCAACAGGTATAAACAGGGTAGCAAGGCCACAAGAGGCATATCATGCCGGCTCCAAAGTCAGAACGGGTGGAAGCCATGAGGAGTCATACTTCTCCACAAATTACTAAAAATGGAGTGGCAAGAGGTAGCTGAGGGCATTGAAATTTCTAAGTCCACAAATGGAAATTGGCAAGAGGAAGGGTGAAATGTGCCCAAGCATGGAGGAGGCTTTAAAAATTCTAAGTGTATGAGAAATTCCTCCTCATACCCTCAAATGCGCCCAAGGTTGAGAGGGTAGAATAAAATATTCTAACTCATGAAAAAACTGCAGCACATACCCTCAAATGCGGCCAAGCAAGGAGTGGAGGAGAAATTTTTCTAAGTGTTTGAAAATGGGAGCATGACCCCTAAAATGCGCCCTCCTTGAATGAGATGTTGGTTTGAAAATAGTCTAAGGCATCAAAACAAAAGCTCCCCTAGCTAAATGCGCCCTTGGCAAGAAGGAGGCATAAAAACTTTCTAAGTGTTGCAAAATGGAAGTCCATGGGGTGAAATGCGTCCAAGGAAGAAAAAACGCCTAAGGCATTGGGAAATAAAAGCTAAGAGGGGAAAATGCGCCCTCACATGAGAGCTCACAGGATAAAATGCGCCCTCAAGGTGAATGAGGGTGAAAGGCGCCGAAGACATTTAAAATGGGAGCTCATGCCTTGAAATGCGCCCAAGGTGGTGGAAGTGTTAAGAAATATATTCTAAGGCAAGTGAAATGAAAGTAGACCCTCTCAAATGCCCCAAGATAAGTGAGAGAAAAGGTTGTTAAAAAAAAAAAATACTCCAAGGCGTAGAAACTTGAAGAGGACCCTATGAAGTGTGCCTATCATAAAAGAGCAATTGGAAAAATTTCTAAGTATGGCAAATGGAGGCTTGCCCTATCAAATGCGCCCAACAAGGAAAGAAACGTTGAAATTTTTCTAAGTGATGGAAAATAAAGGCATGCTTGTCAAAATGCGCCCTCAAGGTAAATAGACTTGAAAAAATAAAATTTTAAGTCAGGAAATAAGGCTCAAGGCTTCATACGCACCCTTCATGGAGAAGTTAAGTAGAAGTTTCTAAAGCGTGGGAAAACCAAAGCGAGAAAGATCAAACACGCCCAAGGAAATGTTAGAGAGGTTTCTAAGTCAAAAACAGAAGTAGCCCCCTTCAAATGCGCCCAACAAGGGTTATATGATGAAAAAGTTTCTAAGTAAAGGGAAAATAGAAGCTCAGTGTGAAATGCGCCCTTGAAGGAGTATGAGGTGAGAAAAGTTTAAGTCAACAAAGTGGAAGTTGACACCCTCAAATGCGCCCATGATGAAAGAATGCTTAGGAAATAATCTCTAAATATCAAAATGAAAGTTCCCCCCACCTCAAATGCGCTCTAAGGAAGTTGGGACATGAAGGAAAATTGTTAAGGCGTGAAAATGCTTGGGAAATGAAGGTAAAGGCATGTGTTAGGAAATGCGCCCAAGGTGAGTTAACAAAGTTTTAAATTTTTTTAAGGCATTTCCTAAGGTAAGATGAGAAAAACGCCCAGAGGAGGTAATGATAAAATTTCTAAGTGTAAGGTGAAATGTGCCCGTAAACAGGAAGAGAATTTCTTCAGGAAGACAAGAAAAACGCCAAGGCATGAAAAGTGAGGGCTACAGAGGTGAAGTGCGCCTAGAATTAAAATGGAATCAACCTTAGCAAATTTTATTATTTTTCAAAAATAATAAAAATTAAACTTTCCCCTTCGTCCGGATACACATGAAAATGATGATTTATGAGGGGAAATTTCTTCTGGGTATTGAACATTTCCAATTGGGAGATGGTTCTAAAATTTTCCACACATCACTCAAGATTTTTCGATAGAGATTTTAGCCTGGCGTTTGTTGATGAATTTCCAAGGCAAATAAAAAGAAATGTTTTTACAAAGAAATGCCTTGGCTGGTGATGTTAAAGTGAGCGCCTAGATTACAGTGGATGAAATTTATAAAGCAGATAAAATTGTCTAAGGAAAGGGAAAATAAAACAACAAGGGGTCAAATACACTCACAAGGAAGAGGTGAAATTTGTCTAAGGCATGGAGGAATTTGAAGATCAAATGAAGCTAGAACATCAAGCATTCAAGTGCGTCCTTAAGGTGAAATAATTTCTAAGGCACAAGGTGGTGGATGCACCCTTGAAGAAGACCTCATGAAATGAACACAGTGCGCCCATGATGAAAGTTCGCTAGAAAATGATGAATTTTATCAGATCTAGAGGTCAAGCAGACCTTGGAAATCAGAACATGGAAATTGGGTAAGTAAAGTGAATTTATAGTATAAGAGTTTTGATGCTCTTCTTTCTGTTTTGCAGGATGAACACCGGAGCTAAAGCGTAAGGACTTGAGGTGATGAAGCTAGATAACATTACAACTTTGGAAAAAGGGAAACAGCAGTGGAGATTTGTCTAAGGCATTAAGATTGTGATGCAAAAGACGCTAGATGCGCCCAAGGCAGTGGGCTAGAGAAATATGAAAGTTACAAGGAAGAAATGTGTCCAAGAATTAAAACAATAGGAGGGCTGAACGCGAACAACTGAGCAGTCGAACTCCGAATTCTATCAAATTTTATTATCTGTGGAGGCAATCTTAGAGACTCTTTTACCCTCATCCTAGTGCAACAGAATTGGCAGGCAGAACAGAGGAGGTCTTTCTAGATGAGAATCTTCTGGATGGTGATGGGCATTAATTGCTCATGGTGGTTTTTGTAGAGGAGTGGAGAATCTTTTGTCCATTTATTACCCCACTCCTCTTTGTGGCAGTTTTTTAGGGCAAAAACCCTAATTAGGGCATATGTGGCTCGATCTGAGCCCTTCATTATAATTCAATCTAAGTCGTCCGTTGGACCGGGCCAACTATAAAAGGGGCATCCCCCCTCATTTGTAATATATAGATATTAGATTAAGAAATCAAAGAGTAGAGAAGATAGAAGTTAGAATAGATAGAGAGATAGCTTAGATTGAGGAGGAAAGAAAACTTTCCCTTTGAAAGTTTTGTAAATGGTTGTTGTGAACACTTTTCATGATATAAAGAGTTTCCTTGCTTGGTGATTTCTTCTTTTGTTATGAGCAGCTAGCGAGGCCTTTTCATCTTTCCAATTCAAAGTAGATAGATCCAATTCAAAGTAGATAGAGTAAAGTAGACTTTATTTCATGCAAAGTAGTTGTTAGTTGTGGAATACGTTGTTTGGCCTAAGCAAGTCTTCATTCATCCATACCACTAGCGGGCTTGCTGATGGTGAGTTCGCCCTGCGTGGTCAACTGGAATATCTCTACACTTAACTTCAATTGTGATTTGTATGTCCGTATGCATCGTTGTGATGGTATGTGCATGTTAGGTTACAATTTGAACATCTTTTATTCTCCTTTGAAGATTGCAATGATTTTGTAGAAGCTGTTAGAAGGGAGGCGAAACAAAGTTTGGTTCGAAGCTTGTTGAAGTTGATCCTCGTATCCCGCCTTTAGCAGTAGACCATAGAATCTCTACCCTTACCCTCCCCCACCCGTCCCCCCTCTTGCCACCCCCGCCCCTCTAATTTCAGCATTTTTCCGGTTAGTTTAAGAACCCGAGCGTCATTGACAAATCTCCCGAAATTTGAGAATCCTTTTCTTCTAAATGAGCAACTCACGTAAGTCCCCTTGAAATACCCAGCAAAATCACATTGAGCCAATTGAGACTATCCCCTTGCATAAGGAACCTTGGAGTTGAACGTATGATCTTTCTAGCAATCTTAGCATGCGGAATATTTTGATCAAGAGAGGATAGGGTTACTGTTGGAAACTTTATTCTATGTTGGTGTGGTCATAAAACACCCGTCAACATGTTCCTTTGTGGTTTTGAATGTTTCAATGTTTTTTGCTTGTTTTGAGTTTGGATGAAGTTAATGCTAGGTATGCAATTGATAACTTAATGCAAATGCAAAGAAAGATATTGACAATTATAACTAATTTAACTAACTGCTCTACCAGCCCCTCTTGAAATTATTCTAATCAGATTATCAAGTGTTTTCCATTACAATATATGCAATACAACTCTCAATATAAATGCAATCGCATTAGCAATTCAAATTCAGAAGTGCTGATGAAAACTTACATAATGGATCATACCCGGAAAGATGTCAAAGCAGCAAGTTATGCAATTCTGGGTGATGCTGGTTTGCACTCAGAAACCCTTCATTTTTGGACGCCCAACAACACAATGTTGTTTCTCCAATGCATACTAGCGGCACACTATCATTGACAGTCTAGATGCCTCCATTAATGACTAAATCAACCCCATTCCTTAGGCGTTTCAGCCTAAGACAAGGACGCCCAACATGTGATGATGTACGGCCTGTCAGCAGGAATGTACGGCCTAGATTTGTCTCACAACAGAATATTAGTGACAACAGCCTGGTCTTTTATTTCTTCAATCGAAAACTCTTCAAACCCTTATTAAATGCTTCACTAATTAGCTCAATATTGACTACTTGGTGCAGCCAATCCATAAAGCAACCTTCAAAAGTTATTTCACAACCTTAGGTAGCTGATACAATGAAGATACTTCGTTCTCCAATTCGAAGAAACTGCAGAAACCCTAGTTCTTACGTCCCAAAGCAAACTCATAAGTTTTCCAATTGTTGATCGATTGAATGAATGGATTATTTGCTTTTGTTGAGACTTTTTATATTTACCCTTGAAAGGCATGATTCCCAAGAGACATTAAAATCATTAAAATATATTTTCAAATGCGCTTTTGATGACTTCTTATAAAGTCTCATTATGAGGGTGCCAAAACCAAGGTACTTTTAATAATTTGTCTTTTATAATTAAATGGCCCCACTTTTAAAGAAGTCATAATATGACTATATATGTACCTTTAAATCATTAATTATTTTTAAAGCTAACTTTAATAATAATTAAAAATACATAACTTCATTAAAAATCATCATTTCTCGATTTTGATTGTGCCAAGGGGTCAACCACAGTGTCCACTAAGCATTCAGGTGCCTTTCCACAAATAGTAATATTGGACTCCAATAACCAGGTGACTTACTATAAATAGTAAGTGTGCATAACAAAGTCCCGAAACACCATCAAAGGCCAATCCTAAACAATACCATGCTTTGGAGAAGATGAACAACCCAATAACTGCCAAAAAGGACCCTCCAACCATGAGTATTAGCCTATGAGGGTCAAATGATAGGCTAATCAACGAGATGCTGAGGCGAGCGAAAATGGGGATATTATAGTCCGCCCTCCCTAAAATTGATTGTCCCCAAGCAATCTCCATTGCAAAGAAACACCACTCCACCCGGGTCCCAAGAGAAGACCAGTAGAATGTTCCTCACGTCTCTGACTCCTGAAGCATCGACATGAGTATAACTATTAAAACATAATAACCAAGATCAACTCTAGTGTCATGTACCTCAAGAAGAAGCGACTCTGAAAATTGAAATGATTTGCTTCCCTCATTTGTGCAGGATAATGCATCATGCCAACCATCTAACTTAGGTGCAGTAGGATTGTGCATCAAATACAAATCGTGTACAAGTGAATCAAAAACAAAACTGTAGGTACTCCTCACCGTGTACACACTGTAAAGCTCCTTCGTGAGCCTTGTCTGTAATCCTGATGCGCTAGGACCCCAAACACTGTGATCATCGCCCAAATTTGTACTAGTGTCAAGAGCGAGGTCAACATCAAACTCAAAGAGTGGATTGTCATAAACCAATCCAACATCGAACTCAAATAATGGATTATTCCAACATCGAACTCAAATAATGGATTATTCACAAACTGCACATCCACTCCATGTTGATCTGAATCATCCATCTCCAAACCCCTGGAGCAATGAGTAGAATCAAACTCCTATATTGCCTTAGGCTCCTCCTCCTCCTAAACAACCTTCTTCCCTCTCCTTCCGCCCTTCTCTCTAATGAGAGAGATAGAACGTAAACTCCAATTTGCAATTCCCTTCAACACGTAACCTCCACCATTCATCTTAAACTTCATCTCCATTTTAGGTATGTTGAGGGTAAATTCTCCAATATCTTGGAGCCATTTCATACCTAACACTATGTCCATCTCACCCATGCTAACCACATAGAAGTCAACCTGAAACTCATAGTCGTTCAACAATAGAGTGAGATAACATATTCGCCTGGTGCAAGTATGGGTAAATGCATTTGCAACCCTGACCCTAAATCCTGCAAAGTCCTTTGTTTGGAGTCTACACCTGGCTACCAATCCCTCATCGATGAAGTTATGCGTAGCTCCAGTGTCAAGTATAGCAATACAAAGCTGTCCATTCACAACTCCTCTGATCCTGAATGAAGCCCCTTTCTGTATGTCAGCAAATAATGCTAAAGGAGATAATTTAGCATCTGGTTCGAACTCCGTAGAGGCTCTTCCAACCTCATCATCCTTTGGAACAGCTCATTGGTCTGAATTTTCAGAATCAGAATCCTCATAATGAACCCACATCATACGATTGGCCTTGCCCTTAGGCCTCAAAGGACAGTCATGCTCTCTACTGTAGGGCCCTTTGCACCAATAAGACAATTGTTTTTTCCTTAAGTCCTCATGAGACTCTTCCAACCTTAGTTGCCGATTTCTTTTTTTGATCAACAGCGGGAGGTGGGCTCTCAACCGAGGGAAGAATGATGGATTTAGGTGGAAACTGCTTTTTCGAAGCAGCCATCTCCATACTACGCGCTTTTTTCATGGCTTCTTATAATGTAGGGGGATCAAAAGCCTTGATCCATCCTCTCAAAGGTTCAAATAGCCCCTCTGTGAACAAGATAACTAGCCTCCTCTCAGCAAGCTAGGCACCATCATGGAAAGCCTCTAAAACTCACTGATGTAGGCCTCCAAACTACCCACCTGCTTGAGCTGTGCAAGCTCTCAAAAATACAACTCAGGGTCTTTCCTATCAAACCGTTCAATCAGCCTGTTAGTAAACTCATGATTTGTCGTGATGAGGTGATGCTGTAGGGTGACCATACCATGATGCCACCAATCATGTGCCAAACCATCTAAATGCAATGTGGCGAACTTGATGGCGTCATCCTCCTGCATAGGCCTCAATGACAAATAATTATCCAATTTTTGCACCCACGATCTAGCAGTGCACTTGTCACTGCCATCGAGATGAGGCAAAGTGACCTTACTCACTGCCTGCTGAAAATCTCGAGTACCTTGTGGAGCCTGCTGTGTCCGCTGCTTTGCTCTAACTCCACCACCTCATTGAGGCCTTTTCTGATCTAGAAACTGGTTAAGTGGTAATGCCTCCCTAATCTCTGGAGCTAAGGTCATATACTCAGCATAGTGCCTGGTGATGTCTGCTACAGTGGGTACATCATGCTCTGGCACCTAAATTGGCTGAGGCTGTGGGGCCTGTGGCTCCTCCCTAGGAGCAAAAGTAGGCCGGTTTGGTCTGAGAACTGACCCAATAGAGGTAGTAAACTGTTGTCTAGCCATCTGTGGCTGTCCCAAACCCTGTGTACCACTCGTCTGACCCTGGTAGCTTGCATACTGTGGTGTCACAAATTGCCTCATAGTTCCCATTAACTGGGACATCATATCCATCATGTTGTCGTATTTCCTCTTTGCCTCAGAATCAGGACTGACTGATCGAGCACGTCCTTTATCCCTATCAGCCATAGTGTTGTTCACACTATCACTGGAGCTTGAGTTTGAATGATGTATACCCAATACCCTTGAAACTGTCTCACCTTCACGAATAACAAGTGGCTCCCACTATACTATACCCCTACTGTAGTGTATGAATTCCTCACTCATCAACTATAATCTCACAAGATGGCAGAATGCTTGCTTTGTTACCACTATAATAACCCTCTTGATTGCTGAGTTATTTTCTCTGAGCAATTGCCTGACTGTACCTTTGTGGTTTTGAATGTTTCAATGTTTTTTGCTTGTTTTGAGTTTGGATGAAGTTAATGCCAGGTATGCAATTGATAACATAATGCAAATGCAAAGAAAGATATTGACGATTATAGCTAATTTAACTAATTTCTGTAGCAGCCCCTCTTGAAATTATTCTAATCAGATTATCAAGTGTTTGCCATTACAATTTATACTATACAACTCTTAGTATAAATGCAATCGCATTAGCAATTCAAATTCAGAATTGCTGATGAAAGCTTACATAATGGATCATACCCGGAAAGATGTCAAAGCCACAAGTTATGTAATTCTGGGTGATGCTGGTCTGCACTCAAAAACCCTTCATTTTTGGACGCCCAACAACACAATGTTGTTTCTCCAACGTATACTAGCAGCAAATTGTCATTGACAGTCTAGACACCTCCATTAATGACTAAATCAACCCCATTCCTTAGGTATTTCAGCCTAAGACAAGGATGCCCAACATGTGATGATGTACGACCTGGCAGGGTATGCTAAGTACGGCCTGTCAGCAGGAATGTACAGCCCAGATTTGACTCACAGCAGAATATCAGTGACAGTAGCCTGGTCTCTTATTTCTTCAATCAAAAACTCTTCAAACCCTTATTAAATGCTTCACTAATTAGCTCAATATTGACTACCGGGTGCAGCGAATCTAGAAAGCAACCTTCAGAAGTTATTTCACAACCTCAGGTAGCTGATACAATGAAGACACTTCATTCTCCAATGCCAAGAAACTGCAGAAACCTTGGTTCTCACGTCCCAAAGAAAACTCATAAGTTTTCCAAGTGTTCATTGATTGAATGAATGAATTATTTGCTTTTGTTGAAGCTTTTTATATTTCCCCTTGAAAGGCACGATTCCCAAGAGACATTAAAATCATTAAAATATATTTTCAAATGTGCTTTTGATGACTTCTTATGAAGTCTCATTATGAGGGTGCCAAAACCAAGGTACTTTTAATAATTTCTCTTATAATTAAATGGCCCCACTTTTAAAGAAGTCATAATATGACTTTATTATATGTACCTTTAAATCATTAATTATTATTAAAGCTAACTAATAATAATTAAAAATACATAACTTCATTAAAAATCATCATTTCTCGATTCTGATTGTGCCAAGGGGTCAACCGCAGCGTTCATTAAGCATTCAAGTGTCTTTCCACAAATAGTAATACTGGACTCCAATAACCAGGTGACCTACTATAAATAGTAAGTGTGCATAACTGAGTCCCAAAACACCATCAAAGGCCAATCCTGATCAATACCATGCTCTGGAGAAGATGAACAACCCGATAATTGCCAAACAAGACCCTCTAACCATGAGTATTAGCTTATGAGGGTCAAATGATAGGCTAATCAACGAGATGTTGAGGCGAGCAAAAATGGGGACATTACATCTTCCCCTTCAACTGAATTTGATTGTATGAATGGGTTTTTGATAACCGGGTTGGCAAGTTTTTCTTCCATTTCACTCGACGGTGAACCTCCTTCGTCTGATGGTGATGGTCTGGATGGTTTTCCGGTGGAGAGATTGGTGGGTTCTCCTTCGCTTTGTTCTTCATCTAATAGTGATGGTACGAACGACTCTCTGACTTGGTCGGTGAGGTTGGTGAGATCTATGTACGCTTCGTCGGGGAGCGGTAGGTGTCGTGCTATTTCTTCCCACTCTCCCTTCGTGCGTTCACTTGTCTTGACGGCTCTCTTTCTCTCCCGACTACAACTTTTGCTTACACTTCAGCTTCTACTCTCGATTGAACTCGGGCTTTCCTCGGCTTTCCCTTAGAAAGCCTTCACCTTCTTCAACTTCACCCCTCAGTTGTCTCCTTTGTTCTCTTTGTTCGATGATCCTTAAAGATTGCTTGATCTCTTGATCTTGACCACATTGTGGTCTCTTCCCAGCTTTATTGGGGTCTAAGGGCATGAATCTCTCAATTCTGGCCTGATTTCTTTAAGGCAACAACAATGTTGAGCTGCATGGAAGGGATTGTAGGCATGCCATTTAGAAAAAAAAATTAAAAGTTGTGATTGCCAATGTATTGATTTGTGCTTGGTTAGTGGCATGTGCCTTAGCAAAGAATGAAAAAAAAATGACAAATAATGTATTGGTGCATGCCTATCAGGTGGGACTCACCAATACTGAGAGACAATTTTTTTATTATTAAATGGCGCTAGACCATTGGCACACACCAAAGGTTGTTGGTGTGCTTCTACAATGAAACAAAGAAATGCTGCTTACAACATTGATGAACGCCTTTGGCTATTAATGCACCAATACAAAGGATGGCACCAATAAGAGGAGAAAAGGCACACAATTCAAGTCAAAACCAAATACTTAGACCAATGGTGTGCATTAGGAGTTTCCCAAAGCTATGGCGCATTTTGGAGTATACACGCATGCCTAGACAACATAAATATTTTTCTAGTATTGGCACACACCACATGATTGTTTTTTAGAAAATTTAAAAATAAGCTTCTTAATGCATAAGCACACACTAGTTAGGCGGAATGTGCCTATGCATGGAAATCTTTCAAAATTGAGTTAAAAAAGGTCATTGAAGAGTAATTGTGCTTGCTTAGATTGCAAGACACACCACTATGAAGACTTTTGAAAAAAATACATTTTATCTTCCTTATGTAGTAGTGCATGCCTATTAGGTGGGATGTCCCAATGCAATGAAAGTTTTAAACTAAAAAATTCTTGTTTAGTGTAATGATGTGTGTGAGGAAAAGGACACACCAATATAAATGAAGGTAATTTTGTAAGATTTGAATAGGCTAGTGTATAGGAGTGTGCCTAGACAATGGCATGTGCTTGGACAATGGCACACACCAATATAAAGGAGGAAATTTTGTTGTCATTTTGCCAAGTGTTTAGGTGTGTGCCAATACAAAGAATTTTCTTTTGTCAACCATATTTAGGTATGCTTGATGGAAGAATGCTGTGTCCATAAAAAGGAGATGCGTAAATTTTCAAAGTTTTTAGAGGGGTAGCCATTATCACTGGAAGAGTTGTAGAATCATCAAAGTCATCTAGAGCCACTTGACGAAAAGTCTATTTTTAGCCTGTACTATTTTTAGCCATCACCATTTTCAAAGAGGAGCATATTTAGGGATTTGTTATTTTTGGTCAGAGCTATCTATAGTTTGTACTTTTTTTAGTAGTCTCTATTATTAGTGCAACAAACCCATGCTATTTTTAGTGTTCGCTATTTTTAGCTTAGAGTTAGCTATTTTTGTGGGATCATCTACCTCATAATGCAAGAGATGAGAGGTTTTAAGGGATAATTATAATATTTTAATTGTTCGTTCAATTGAAATAAAGCTTGCTCCTCATGCAAGTAGTTGTAGTTAAGGTAGAAGTGTAGTTAGTTTTATTTATTTATTTTCGTGCAAATTGTTTGTAAACAATATACATAAGTGCCTTTATGCACTTAGTTTCATCAATCAATGGTAGTTCTCATGCTTGCATATTGTTTGAGTTACCAAGTATCTAGTGTTATTGTGATTTTGTGATTTACTCAATGACATTTATTATGTCTATTTTGCCTATGGAAGTTTATTGAGATGTCTCATTATGTGTTTTAAAGGTTAAGAGAAATGGCCCACTATAGATATACGGCTGACAAGTGCAGGCCATTAGATACCAGAAACAAAAATCAACTTGCTTAGTCCAAGTCTGGAACACTAAGTTGAAAAATCTCCTTAGTGTGAAAATCTTGTTTGCATTGAATCATATAATGTCGAGTCTTCTATGCATATTGAATCCTTGTTTGTAAGTACTATATTGGAACATGAATACATTACATTGATACAGTGATGAATATTCAAATAATTTACAGCTCAAAAAATTTGCACACTACAAGAAGTGATTTGTTATATACAGAACATTCATGTATGCTGCATCACTTAACAGAATTGTTGGTTTATCACATTTTTGTAAGCATGGTTAATTTGACTATGTTAACTTTCTTATATTTTCAAGGATTGGCTTCTTTTTTATCAGTTTTTGGAAATATGCATATCGTTACTAGTGTTCTCTGCTATCAATGCACATCGATCCTTAAGATGATTTCTCTTGTGTGTGTGTCTAAACAGGATTGTATTCTGAATATATGTAACTTTGTGGACCCATTCCTGCTTGACAGGTAATAGATGAATTTGATCATGAGGTACATATAGTTGAAATTGACATAGAAGAGGATCCAGAAATTGCTGAGGCTGCTGGGATAATGGGTACTCCGTGTGTTCAATTTTTTAAGAATAAGGAAAAACTCAAGTAAGTAAAGGAAATATGGGCATTTGACATCAACCTTCTCTTTTTAGAGTCTTTTAGTTGGATTTATGGCAGAAAGATTATGGCTATTATCTTGCTTTTGGAACTCATCTTTTCACTTCTTTGACAACTCTTTCTGGAAACTGCTTTGGAGTTTCCTTTTTTTTTTTTTAAATATAAACATTTTTTTTCAAAAAATGGTATAGAGAATTATGGACAAGCTGCAGTACCTAGCTCTCAAAGTATATACAATTTCAGAAGAAACATCTGTTCTCATTTGGAGTATCCATTTAATTATTCTATCCTCTTCTTGTTTTCTGTAAGCTTACAGCAGCCAGCTGCATCACATTGTTGGTCTGGAGAAAAAATCATTGCTATTGTTATCATTGTTTTCTTCATTTGTCCTTTATGCATGGTACTGATGACTATATGCACTACATCAAAAATATGGTTGGTTTTGGTCCATATTTGAACTAACTATGGTTATGTTATATTGCCAAAGTGAAGAATGCAATTTGTCTAAGACACTTGGGCAAGCATGCCATGCTTCGGAGCTCTTCTTTTAAATTAAATGGTCCTCTGAATAAGGCTGTGAAATAACACGTGACTGGTAGAAAGTTGTGTTTGGTGTTAGTGACATGATGAAGACATAGGAAACATAATGGAAAATGCATCTGCCTCTTGAAGGAAAGTAGCTTTAATGTTCAAAACTAAGTTGTAATATTATGTGTAGAAAGTTTGTTGAATCAGAATTAGCAGAACATTTTTAGCACTTGTTTACATGGTTTTCATTCACATTTTGTGGTGAAGAACTACACACATATTCCACTCAGAGGCAAAATATCTCTTCAATATTGTCGAGCTTTACAAGGATGGTACTATCCCCTGACTCCAATTCTCAAATTTAGAACTGCCCAAAAAACTTCTCATAATGTTGTAACTCATAACTAAGACCACCAAATTAGCTCAACTTAAAAGTCTATAGTCTCTATGATAGAAGATGATTGCTATAGTTTTGAAGCTAAGTTACCTGGATATACATAGAAAAATGGATGTAATGTCATGTACCCTTTTCTAAATAATTAAGGAAATAATTTTAATAATAATATTCCAAGTTGTCCTAGTAACTTTATTTTTATAGCATTGTAAAAGGACTACTTATGTATATTATTATTTTATTAAAGTGGGCCTACTGTAATATTTTATTAAAAAATGTCTAGACACTTTTAGGTGGAATTTTAAGTGAGAAAAGGAAATTCAAATTAAAAAGGTGATTCTAAAAGGAGGAAAACTATATTGAAGAAGGCATCCATTTTCATTTGTCTAAGTAGCCGGTTCGGGTTCGGGTTCGGGGGTTCGGTTCGCCGGTTCGGCTAAATTTTTGGGGGGGTGGGTTCGGTTCGTTTTGGGTTCATTAGTACAAAAAACATGTAAAAATATATATATATATATATATATATATATATATATGCAGCCTAGAAGCATGATTTAGGATTAGAATATCACATAACATCATATAAACAACAAAACCACCATAAACTTGAATGTCATTTAAAACATTCATATAAACTTGAATTATGTTGCTGCTGTTCACCTTTTCCAGCATGGCATGATGATACCAGGTCTGGTCGTTCTCTCAAATGTCTGATTTCTGATGGCTGGAGAAATAATCTGAGTTGCTTCTATTTTCTGAGTCTGAGTTTAATGTAAGCTTGTAAAGGAGCATCAGGAAATACTTTGTAACAGATTGAATAGCCAGTGTATAAGCATAGGCCCTTTTGCTATAGTCCATTCTATTGAAAACATATTGTCATTAAGTTCTAAAACAATTCCTGAGTTGGTTGTAATCTAATATTAATTTCTGAGCATGGTATATTGCAAAAACCAGTCTTATATGAGGCCAGAAATAATCTAGTTTTGCTTGCCAATGATATATATGCATGTTCTTAGCTGTGTCAATCAATCTAACTCCGTCTTGTGTTAAGTTTGATTAAATAGAATATCTATCAAACTGGAAAAAAATGCTAAAAAAACCACTTTTGGATACCAAATATTAAAAAAAATGCTCAAAAAACCACTTTTTGGATGCCTAGGCATGTGGGTTCTATCTTGGTTCGCCTGGGTTCTGTTTGGGTTCGCCTGGGTTCTGTTTGGGTTCTGCCCGGGTTCTCTTGGGTTCTGCCTGGGCGAACCAAACCCAAAAATGAAGGACCCTGGTCGAACCCACAGGCGAACCGAACCAGGACCCGGACCAGGAGCGAACCAGGACCAGAACCGGGGGTAAAATAGAAGAACCCGGTAACTTAGTCATTTGTTATTGAACCCTTTTCTTCTAAGTTAAGCACTTGTGTTTTTCTCATCCGAGGACAAAAACCCTCTCGGTTTTTATTTTGGTTTTGAGGATGAAAACTCTCTTGTCTATTTGAGGTGATTCCATCTGGAGATCACATCTCTGTGTTGATAGTTTGAAGATTATTTCTAGTTTCAGGAGCTTTTTCAAGATTTTAGTGTGTTGAAGGTTTGATAACATAATTCAGATTTTGTGAGAGATTTCAGCACATATTCCTATTTGCTGCTGTCATATTTGATATTGAGGATTTGCTAGGCTCTATCAATTGTAGGGTCGTACCTTGTTGAGGACTAGCCTATAAATTTTATTATTGTTGGGTTTATGTTTGAGGTTGTCACATTCCATACCCGAGTGATGTATCACTTTCCACATCAGCTGTACAACATTAAGGGAATGATGTATCATATTTTGTGGCCGTACCTTATTACAAGCGACCATACATTTTGTCATCAGCTGTACCATGTGATTTAATTATAATCGCAACATTAGTAAGTCATTTTTGCTATTTATTTGTATAGTTTTAGTTTTTTGCTGAGTGTTATATGAAGATTTGGGTTTGCTGAATATTAAAGGTAAAGGGTATATGCAGTATTTTGCATTTGTATTTCTGGGTTTTCAAATCTTTGTTATAGTAATAATATTTGATAATGATTGAAGTACAATAGCTACAGTGCTATAAGTATATTTCATATTCATTCGAGTATTGCATAATCAGAAAATACAAAAAAACATGCATATTTTATGAAAATATTAGAAAGGGACATTACACTGTATCAGAGCTTTGATCTTATCAGTTTGTAGGATAAGAGTTAAATTTTTAATGTCGCTTAGTGAAAGAGAACTCCAATATTATTAGAGAGGAAGAAGGAAAGTACAAACACTTGAGTTAGAAGAAGTCATGCTGACCGATAATTAAATTCTTTGCACGAAACTATCAATCGAGGTTAGAGAGATTTGGAAAAGGCAATGCAAAGGTCAATGGTAGAGCTAGAACAATCCTCACAGAATATGAATCGAAACAAGGCTACCTAAAGGAGTCCTTCAACAAATAATCAATCTATGGTTCTTCAAGGAAAGTTATTACAAAGTGAAGCAAATATAGATCCTATTCAAGAGGTAGTGATTAAAATACATAAGGACAAAATGAACTACAAACTTGAGGCTGCCAAAATTCTTGACTAGTATCAACTATCAAGAGATCCCTAATAGATACAAATCTGAAGTCCCCTTTGATGAGTACTTGGAGATACTCAAAATGAGGTATCCAAATAAGAGAGTTCTGTATTGATTACGTAAGAAAGTTGAGAAGAAAAGAGGAAGAGGTTGCTAAGGAATAAATCAAGAATCAAGGGGAACAATCAAAACGAGAGCCACAAGGCATTGCTACAGAATAGACCATTGAGTAGGGACATAAAGAGTTATGCCATGCAAGTTGAAGGTAAGGATTGTTTATTAGAAGATGATGTTTTATGGACTTCTAACAAGTGTGTATGCTAGCAAATATTGATGAAGTCAAGGAGGGCCCAAAAATGGTAAAATATGTTTCAGCCCAAGATAACACCCATCAATCTTTCAAAAATTGAATCGATATTGTATGAGATTTTTTTTCAAAATAACCATAATGATAGACCTATAGTTGGAAAGGGTGTTTTAGGGAGACACAAAAATGGTTGTGTCAATGAAACATCTAAAGCAATAGAAGGTAAGCACTATAACTATCCCCGTGATTACAACTATAGGTATGAAAAGGATAGTAATAAGACAGTATTATTGTTTCATACTATATTAATTCAAGATCTTATCATCATGGAAAGCACTTTAAGAATGATGAGAGGGTCAAAAATTCAACTTTTAGTAAAGGGTACTTAGATTCTTTTGCTTGAATTCAAAATTGTTTATGCATAATCATATCCGATTTGGGCGATTTTTCGAGACTTTATGACATTTGAGTTTGAAGTGGAATAAGCAGTAGGTTTTTGCTAGGGTGAGACTTATTAGTGGGTGGCAGAGTCATACAACTGCATTTCATTAGTAGCAGTTGATAAGATTTTTGTCTTTTTACCAACAAATTTCAATTCTTCAAATTGGACCCCCAAAATGTAGGCTAGACAAAAATCAGATACTTTTATTATGACATGCACCTATTATGTTTTAATATGCAAATTATTCAACCACCAATAATG
This sequence comes from Sequoiadendron giganteum, assembly GCA_007115665.2. NCBI lineage: Eukaryota > Viridiplantae > Streptophyta > Pinopsida > Cupressales > Cupressaceae > Sequoiadendron > Sequoiadendron giganteum. The sequence goes on from CM021110.1 coordinate 78,633,517, forward strand.
CAAAGATAGGTAAAGGATGGTTGAAGCTTTAGCTGATCAATCAATGAGCTGAGTTTGCCTCTGTAATTTTCTCAAGCGGTCTATCTAATCCAAGGTTATAGGAAAGTTCCAACCCTATTAGTTTTGCAAATCCAAATGCACCTTAGCATCATGTCTTGCATAAGGAAATTTATGAAGGACATGGCATTTACATGGACAAGTGGATATGGTATTGAAGGAGCAATGCCTATTGTTGAATGGTGTCATTAAGGAGAAAGGTCAACTGTGGTCTCCTTGAATGGCACATTGACATACATGTGTAATATAATGTGTGGTCAACTTGCTTGTACATTTGGCTGGCGAGACCTTGGTTTCATAGACAAGCATATTAAAGAATTGATGCCCAAATGCCAAATACCACAAGGTTGAACATAGATTGGTCAACAATTCATATATTTCTAGAGAACAAAAGGATTTCAAAGCTTATCCATATCCTCATTGAGATTCTTTGCGTGTAATTTTTTTTGGTGATGTGGGAAAGGATGAGTGTGATGCTTCTAATGCATATAGTGAGTACCAACTAGGCATTCTGAACCAATGTTACAACACTCAGACTTGCCTCAGACTCAGCAAGCTGATTTTTGACCCAAACTCGGACTCAGTGCCTAGACTTGACAAATTGAAAAGCCCATGAAATTCAAAGATTTTTGAGGATTTAAAACTTGTTTCATGCACCCTTTAATAAATAAATCTTAAAGACATAGTAACCTCATCAAATAGAAACTACTTTGATCACATACACAAGTTTACATCAATCACATAAGTACAAATACAAATTTTAGTTAAATGAAATAACACATTTAGATATATAAATATTGTCAAATGTATACAAAACTCATGGGATATGAAATCCATGGCATCAAAAGCTCAAAACAAATATCAAAACCAAAACTAGAAGTCTATGGCTCAGAGGAGCTTGCAATGTGCATCACTCAGCCCTCTTGTGTGGGCGTCTAAGATGGGTCTTGGATGATGATGCAACCATGAAATCTGCTTGTGTCTTAGTGACACACACCAACATCCAAGGTGTTTGTTCATGCTCTATCCTCCTCTACCATGGCTACTACCTCTACCTATCTATTCACCTAGTCAACGCAATCAAGTTCCTCATCACTTAAGATAGGATCCTCAGCTTCAGTGATCCAATCTGATTGTGGATCAACCTCCTCTAGTGTGATGGGTGATAAGTCACTACCCAAAATCTGTCTGTGGCGAAGGCAAAGGTTGTAATTAACATAAACTAGATCATTCAACCTTTGCACTAAAAGTCTATTGCACTTCTTGGAGTGCATGTGCTCAAACATACTCCAATTGCGCTCACAACCTGAAGAATTGCATGATTGGCTCAATACTCAAACTGCAATCCTCTGAAGATTCAGTACCTTATCACCAAATCTCACCGAGTCTTTCCATCGAGACTCAACGAGTCTGGCGATTATTCGGCTATCAAGTCTTCTAGACTCATTTGGGGTTACCTACCTTAGGGCTCGCCGAGTCTAGGTGATTTCTAGCGAGTCTTGGAATTATGCTCCGAACACTAGTGATCATCTCATTGAGGACCTGGAGAATATTGGCATTGTAATTCACATTGGAGATCTATCTTATGAAAATGATTTCTTGTCCCAATGGGATCATTTCACAACACAAGTGGAGCCCATTGCCTTACATGTTTTGTACATGGTTGCAAGTACGAACCATGAATGTGATTCAAGTTCATTCTATAAGAATAAAGACTTAGGAGGAGAATGTGTAGTGCCAACTAAAACCATGAACATGATTCAAGTTCATTCTATAAGAATGGGATCATTTCATAGCACAAATGGAGCCTATTGCTTTACATGTTCTTTACATGGTTGCATGTAGGAACCATGAACGTGATTCAAGTTCATTCTATAAGAATAAAGACTCAAGAGGAGAATGTGCAGTGCTAGCTAAAGCCACATTTTATGCACCAATTAACAAAGATGGTAAGTGTGGTATTTGAATGACTATAGAATGTTTCATTTCTACATTTTAGATTCAGAACTTGATTGGCAATATTGAGTGCTTAGCATCAGCTGATATAAAAAACCAACCATGGCTCATCTTTATTGCACATTGTGTTCTTGGTTATTTGACAAATTCATGGCTTGCCTATCATGGAGCATTTGAAGAGCTGATGGGAGGAGAAACATTGTTGCATAGATGGTTGCCAATGCACCAAAAGATCAACTTTTTAATGCCCGATACAACTGCCAGAGTTAATGAATCCACAGGAGGTAGTTAAGCCATGTCACGAACCTGAACGTTGCACTGCACAGCACAAGGAGACCAAGTGCGCACACCTTGCAACAATCCCCCCCTCCCCCCCCCCACAACACAAGCGAAGGGTTCGAACTCGTGATCCAGGCTCTGATACCAATTGTTGCACAGATGGTTGTTGGTGCACCAAAAGATCGACTTGTTGATGCCCGATACAACCGCCAAAGTTAATGAATCCATAGGAGGCAGTTAAGCCATGTCACGAACCCGAGCACTTCACTGCACAGCACAAGGAGACCAAGGGCACACACCTTGCAACAAACATACCAAAAAATATGGTAGAGATATAAGGATATCGATAAAATCTTCAAGAGAAGAGGTGGTTTGGATACTTTTCAAACACATAATAAGTGGCTCATAGCTGTACCTTTTTCTTCTAATGTGATATCCATGTCTTTTGTTCCTATAACAACTCTCTTAAGTGGAGTACCAGGGGGTGGGTTTTTGAGCCTTGTAGTGAATTTGTACCTACGATATAAGCCACCAATTGAAGAACTAAATCAATTCTTGGAGTTCCAGTTGCCTAGACAATGGGTGTTTGTCTTCAAAGAGCTTTTTCTTAGTCCACAATGGGAAGAATGTGGAAACCCATCACTGTAGTTTAGATTATTTAGTCCCAAGCTATAGTTAATATAATTCCAGTTAATGTAGGGACGAAACTAGTGATTGGAGTTCGTTTGTATCTTGAGGGGAAGAAATGCAATCAGCTGGCAATCCATCTACAACATTTGTCTATCTTACTGAATGCTTTATAGTTGGATGATGAGCATCATAGTGAGGTGGATGAGACTAGGGGAGATCCCATATGCTATGAATCAATACAGTGGAAAAGTTTCTATATTGTATGTACTGCTCCTATGGAGTGCAGTGAAACACTTATGGGTGATCCAACATCAATTGTGACTGTAGCACAGCTTGAAGTGAGGAAACATGGAATGAATTTTTTGTTTGTTTTTGAAGCTTCGGTTTTCAAGAGTAACTATTCATAGATCTAAATTAAAAATCACTCCCTAAATGTACCCCTAAAATCTGGCCTTATCTCTACATTGATGACCACACATTTCATGTTAACACAGCAGGCACCAAAACCTTCATCTGCGCTCATCAGTTCAGCTGCTTTTTTTGCTTATGGATCACCTATTCTTGTTTGATTTCTCAAATTACTTAAATTTGTTGATAGTGAGAGTCATATCAGTCGTCGCCCCCCTACAAATCTAACTGATGCTCATTCTATCAGTTTGAAGCTTGCCTAGGAGGCATATGATGGAGCATTCAAATGGGGAGAACTAAGTTGGATTGGCTTTGGTAGTGATCTTTATGATTTCCATTAATTACAATGCCTGCAATGGTCAAAACAGTGGTACAGTGAAAGTCAGGTCTGAAACGATGCTGAGATAATAACATTTTTTGAGTAGTTGGTATTTGCAATTTTACTTTGCTATAGGGATTTAGTATCCAAGATCACACCATTTCTAGATAATGATGAAATAATTTCAGAGGAAGCAAATCTTATCCCAAAGCAATTGTTGTAGGCATGTATAACCATGACAAAAGAATATACACTATCAAGAGTGGAGAGACGGAAAGGGTTAGAGCAGAAAATTGAAGATGCATATGCACATTTAATAAGAAAGAATACTGCTCTGATGACAACAATACTCTTATGACCCACTCATGGATGCAGGCTCTAAGCTTCACATGGAAGATTGTGAGAGGATTCTCCATGATTTATTTGTTTCCTGGTCAATCTGGTCCTGAAGTGTTTATGGCTTGGTCCACTCTATACATTTAGATTCAAATATGTGGCATACATTGCAGCTCAGAAACATTTGGACAGAGCTCATGCCTCAACAAATCAGGAATCTAATCTATCCTCTGCCAACCATGAAATTGGAAAAAGGGTCATTAAGTCCAACAACCTAGGAAAAAGTTATACAAACTTCTAGTTGTATCAGAATAATGCAATGAAAACATGGTGGCAAGCTCATTTTCCACATATGGTAGCCCCTAGGAAAACTCGAAGTTGTGGGAACAAAAAAACAACTAAGTTGGGTACGTAAAAGAAGTCTACAAGAGCTTTGTGAAGGATTGTGGATCAATAAGCAAAGCAATTTGAGAATGAGGAAGAGAAATAATATGCATCACAAAGAGAATTTGAGAAGGCTTTGAGGGAGCTACATAAACAAGCCACGACAAAAGTTATGCAAATGAAGGAACATATTGCATCACACAAGGAATTCAAAACATGGAATTGCAAATTCCCAAAGATGATTTGTGATTGTGGTCTTACAATTTCATGTCCTGTTTTCAATAAAATTGTGTTTATGGGCTAAAGGCCCATTTCCAAAGTCCGGTGAGCTAAGCCAAGGCCTAAGTATTGTTTGTTATCATTCCCTAGATGCCTACCAATGTGTTAGAAGTTGCAAAGGTCTCAAAAGTTCTAAGCGTGGGGGGTTTTGTTTTAAAACTACAAAGTTTGTGCAAGTTGTTAGACTTTCAAAGTTTCCCTTCATAGCATACCGTTCCATGGTTCCCTTGAGACCCCAACCCCTTCCATTGTTTCCTTTCTGCATTGGAGTTTCGGTCTTACCTTTACCTAGGTACCTAGTATTCCCTACCCCCAATCCCTGATTCCCTCGATGCCTCAACCCCAACATCCCTTTCACCTGTTTCTCACTCTTTCCCTTGCATTGTTGGAGTCTCAAACTTGTCTTTATTGGCATGACTTTTTCACTAAGTTTCTTTTCAAAGTTGGAGGTTTCAACTTCTATCCAAGTAACTGTTCCTTGTCATTGCTGCACTTCAAATTCCGATGATTCCTTCTACTCATCTTTTTTGGAGTCAGAGTTTCAACCTTACCTCTACATGGGTATATGTTCCTCGACATCCTTAGTCCTCAAACTTTGATGGTTTTACCTATGCAACTTTTCGGAGTTGGAATTTCACACATCCCTATACTCAAGTACCTTTTCCATCATACCTATGAACTTTTATCCCCAACATTCTGCACTATGTTATCTCATCTAGATTGCAAGATCGAGTATGTACTTATTCGGATATTAAGTATGCCATACTCTTGATCATCAATTGCTAACAAGTGGTATGAGTTATGGGGCATCCTTGGTTGTTGATCCCCAAAACTCCAAAACTTCCATGGTTTGCATTGTTCAATCCCGCCTACCTCCTTACATGACCTAGGATGCCATTAATGACCTGAATTGGCCATGCAACTATCCAATTGGATTCTTCCAACTGGAAATCGTAGTTTATTCCAAATGTGCGGATTCACATGCACTTCCAAGGATAAAAGATGCGGGTGCTAACACTGTGATTAATGTAGCGGTTTGAAGTTTGGCCACCATTTCAATGAATTTTGTGGGCTCTTCCCACCCTACACACTCAAATTGAAGAGACCATTAATGCTAAAATTAATAGCAATGATGAAGAAAAGAATTTCCTCACACCTCCAAGTACCTCCACACATCTTGAAGGTGCTATTTTTGCATGAGGGCATTCGTGTTGATGATGTCAAAGGCACAAGTGACCTATGTGATGAAACATAATTGTGGATCTTTTCCATAGGCCATTCAAATTCATTGAAGGAGATACAATCCTATATTTTTCATTATTTAGTGATATTCAATCATTATACACCCAAAACCCTTGTGAAACTTGTTGTGAACCCTTGTATTCGAGCAACCAATTATAAGGATGAAAACCCTTGGATTGTGTGAGATCAGAGGACAAAAATCCATTGATTTCATGGATTAGAGGTGTAAACCCCTTTGGTTTTGCACAACAATCTTACCTAGGGATTATGTATGAGCTTCATGGTAGAGGATCATAGCTTCACCAAGTTTGTATTATGGATATTTTGTCATGGATTCAAATAGTGTAGCAAGGGTTTGTAGTTAGTGTAATGATGCCTATTATTATATTTGATAATATGGGTTATCCAACTATGTATTAATTGTTTGTTGGCTCTCGGGTGGTTATAATATTTAGTGATAGTTTTGTTCCTCTTGGCAACCATTGAATCTTTTAAATGGTCTTAACGTCATCAAGGAAAGTAGCCTACTCCTTGATCGACCATCTCTGGTCTATTTTTGTAATAATTTCATGTATGAATAAAGATATATTTTACTTCTATATTTGGTACGCATTGTTATCTTTGTTATTAATTTAAGTATTAGTTTTATTAGATAGAGTTGTAAACATTTGGTGTTGTTTCCTTAAAAGAAATGGGGTCCAATATAAGAGATTCATGCCCTTAGACCCCAATAAAGGCAAGAAAAGACCACAACGTGGTTAGGATCAAGAGGTCAAAGGAATTCTAGGATTGTTAGAACAAAGTGAACACAAAAGAAGACTAAGAGAGATTGTCGAAGCCCAAGTCCAAAGCTGAAGTTCATCCCAAAGTAGAAGTCAGAATTGGAGTCAAAGTGTTAGGAGTTGTAGTCGGGAGAGAACACATTTCCACTGCAAATAATTGCACAAAGGTGGAGTGGGAGGAGATAGCAAGACATCTACCACTACTAGACTAAGTGTGGATTGATCTCTCAAATCAAGTTGAAAAGTCAAGACAAACTTCTCTAGATGATGGAAGTTGGGAGACAAAGTTAGATTCCTTCACAAAATCTTACGAGAGTAGTCTTCAGTACATCAAAAGGTTGTCAATTGAAGGAGAAGTCAAGCCAAGGGTGTAGAAAAGAAAATCTAAATGCAAAACAAGTGTGAAATGTTGAGGTAGGACGAGTTGAGGATTCCCTTGTGTTTGAAAGTGTGAGAGAAGCATTGGAATGCTCGAATCACAACTCCTTAGCAAGCAGGTTCCAGGTGCTAGGTTTGTATTAGAATAAAATCATGGTAAGCCCTAATGGAGAAAAGCAAAAGTTGTCCAAGTTTATAAGCAATGGATCAAAGGATCCCATTAGGCACTATAAAACTTGTGAAACAATTTGGAAAACAAATGAGCAAGATGATAAAGCAATTTGGCTACGGTTTTTTCCAGCCACCTTGTGAGGTGTAGCAATTGACTAGGATACAAAAATTGACCAAGCCTCCTGAAACACATGGGAGAGATTAAAGAAGGCCTTCGAGGAGGAGTTTAGGTTGCTTTGACATAATAATGAAATAGTAGCAGAAGTTTACAATACAAGACAAGGTAAGCAAAAAAATGTAAGTCCTTATAATTGTAGACTTAAAGAGCTACTTGTAAAGCTAGAAAAAGAACTGGTTGATGGTCTCAAGAAAAGATGGTTCTTTGAAGGTTTAATATTGTCATTACGAAAAAACAGGAAAGTATTACCACCCTCTTCCTATGTAGAAACCTACAACCAGGCGATGACATAGAAAGTGAAGACAAGATGTCCTCACATAGTAAACGGCAAACAGAGGAAGATGGTAGTTCAAATGAAAACATCAACAATGAATTAGGAATGGTACAAGTGCTCCAAAGGGACAACATCGAATGATGAAATAATTGAAGGTGGAGAAAGAAACCAATATAGAAACTAATGAACTATGGTGTACCAAGTGCAAAATTGAATCTCACACTAAAGGTAATTGTGCTAGAAAAATGTTGTCATATTTGCTAGTTTATGGTTCATTTGATAAAAGAGTGCCTATATAACTTGAAGACTAGGAGTACACATGTACTGTTCACATAGGGAGAGTAGTTCATTCCATGGAAGCCACATAATGCATCTCCAAGTAGTTATCGAAATCGAAGAGGAGGTTGAACCCAAATACAGTACAACCCCAAAGGATGCTCTATCATATAATTCCAACAATGTAGCGAATGGGGACACTTTGCGAAAGATTGCTAGAACAAGAAAGGCAAAGTGCATTTATTGTGTAAATGGTGTGGACCCAGAGACAATGAAGACATTTGGTTGTTTGAAGCAAAAGGCTAGCATCAACTTGATTGATGTTGAAAGAAAAAATGAAGTATTGGTCGTTCCTTGAGCCCAAGCAAAGAAGACTGTGTACTCGGGCCCACGCATAGGACAAGAAAGATTTCATGAAGCATGAGCTGAAGTGGAGTAGACTATGGATAACAAATGACACCACTCAAATGCACACACAAGTATGTTAACAAATCAATTACAATCCAAGGAAAATATTACATGACAAGTACTTCAAGCTACCATACTAATTAAAGTAGTGGATTTATTACAAAGTACTCTGGAACTCCGAAATGTTATGACTAATATTGTATCGAGGAAGAGTGACATGATGCATGCTACAACTCAATTATAATTTGGTGAGAATGAAGATCCAATTAATTAAACCTTTGTTGTCGGGCAACCAAGTAATTGATCCTATGGTGTTAATAGTTAGTACAACAAAGAAATCAGTGGTGGTAATGTTGACAGATGTTTTATGACCGCACCAACACAGAATAAAGTTTCCAACGGTCACCTTATTCTCTCTTGATCAAAGTATTCCGCATGCTAAGATTGCGTGAAAGATCATGCGTTCAACTCCAAGGTTCATTTTGTAGCGAATAGGCTCAGTTGGTTGATGTGAATATGCTGGGTATTCCAAGGGGACTTACGTAATTGTTCAAATTATGAAGTAGATGAAAGATTTGACTATGATGCTCTGATTCTTAAACTAACCAGGAAATGCTGAATTTAAAAGGAGATAAGGGTAGGGATTCTATAATCTACCTCTAAAGGGTGGAATGCGAGGATCAACTTAAACAATCTTCAAACCAGACTTTGCTTTGCCTCCCTTTGGACAACTTCCACAAAATCGGTACAATCTTCAAAGGATGAGAAAGGTGTTCAAATTATGACACAACATGTACATACCATCACAACGATGCATATGGACATATGTACCACAATCGAAGTTAAGTGCCAATATTCTAGTTGACCACATAGGGCGAACTCACCGTCAGCGAGCCTATTAGTGATATGGATAAAAGAAGACTTGCACAAATCAAACGCCACATTCCACAATTAACAACTACTTGCATAGAATGAAATCTACTTTACTCTATCTACTTGAATCAGAAAAACGAAAAAGCCTTGCCAACCACTCACAACGAAAGATAGAATCACCAATCAATGAAATTCTTTATATTATGAGAGTTCTCCACAACAACCTTTTACAAAAACTTTCAAAGGGAAAGCTTTTCTTTCCTTTTCAACTAAGCTAACTTCTAAGTGCTATATGCTCTCTACTCTCTAGTTCAATCCTCAAGCGTCTAGCTCTTAATCTAATTCTAATAGATTACAAATGAGGGGGGATGCCCCTTTTATAATAAGCCCATTTCAATGGACGGTTCAGATCTGATTACAATAAAGGGCTCAGATTGAGCCACATATGCCCTAATTAGGGTTTCTGTCCTAAAAACCGCCACAAAGAGGAGTGGGCAATAAATGCGCAGAATATTCTCCACTCCTCGGCAGGAACCACTACGAGCAATTAATGCCCACTACCATCAAAAGATTCTCGTCCAACAAAAATTTACTATTCTGCCTGCCAATTTTGTTGCGTTAGGAGGAGGCAAGCACTTAACAACACTTAGTTCAAACCTTGTAAAAAATTTATCTCCATTAAGTCCTGTTGCTATAATTCCTGGACACACTTCTTCCTTGTAACTTTCATATTTCTCAAGCCCACTGCCTTGGGCACATGTGCCTCTTCCGCATCACGCTCTTGATGCCTTAGACAAATCTTCACTGTCGTTTCCCTTTTCCAAAGTTGTAACGTTGTCTAGTTTCATCACCTCAAGTCCTCACACTCTGGTTCCGGTGTTCATCCTGCAAAACAAAAAGAAGAGCATTAGAATTTAGAACACTTATAACATAAATTCACCTTACTTACCCGATTTCCATGTTCTGATTGATTGATCTTCGGATGTGATAGAGTTCATCATTTTTCTAGCAAACTTTTATCATGGGTGTATGGTGTTCATTTCATGAAGTCTTCTTCAAGGGCGCATACACCACCTTGTGCCTTAGAAAATATTTCACCTTGAGGATGCATTTGAACGCTTGATGTTCAAGCTTCATTTCATCTTCAAATTCTTCATGCCTTAGACAAATTTCATCTCTTCCCTGTGAGTGTATTTGACCCCTTGTTGCTTTATTTTCCCTTTCCTTAGACAATCTTGTTTGCTTTATAAATTTCATCCACTGCAATCTAGGCGCTCATTTTGACATCACCAGCCAAGGCACTTCTTTGTAAAAACATTTCTTTTTATTTGCCTTCAAAAATTTATTTTCGCCTAGGAAATTCATCAACAAACGCCGTGCTAAAATCTCCATCGAAAAATCTTGAACGAGGTGTGGAAAATTTTAAAATCATCTCCCAGTGGGAAATGTTCAATACCCAGAAGAAATTTCCCCTCAGAAATCATCATTTTCATGCGTATCCAGACGAAGGGTTAAGTTTAATTTTTATTATTTTCGAAAATAATAAAATTGCTAAGGTTTATTCCATTTTTATTCTGGACATGTTCCACACCTGAAGTCTTCATTTTTCATGCCTCGGCACTTTTCTTGTTTTCTTGAAGAAATTCCCTCCTATTCACAAGCACAATTCATCTTGCCTTTGGAAATTTTATCATTACCTCCTTTGGGCGTATTTCTTATCTTCACCTTAGGAAATGCCTTAGAAAATTTTAAAACTTTGTTGACTCACCTTGGGTGCATTTCCTAACACATGCTTCCATTTTCACTTCCTTAGGCATTTCCACGCCTTAGCATCTTATCATATTTCCTCCACCAACAAGGGCGCATTTCCATGTATCAACTTCCACTTTAACTCCCAAGCATTTCCACGCCTTAGCAACCTTTACCTTACACTTAGCAATTTTCCCAACTTTGACCACTTCATGCCTGGGTGCATTTTCCCCCATGGGCTTCCATTTCTCACACCCTAGAGTATTTTTCCCATCATTTTATCAAGGGTGCGTTTCTACCCTTTCACTTCCATTTAATTGCTGGGCACATTTGAGGGTGCCTAGTTTCATTTCCCACGCCTTAAGAATGCTTTGTCTTGCCTTAGAAAACTCTTTATTCAACTCCTCCATGGTGGGCGCATTCAGCATGTGGCACTTTCATTTGTAATGCCTTAGGCATTTTTACTCTTTCAGCAACCTTGGGCGCATTTTACAGGGCCAACTTTCATCTTGGCACTTAGAAACTTTTTCATCATGTTCACTTTCCTTGCTGGGCGCATTTCCACCCTTGAGCTTTCATTTTTGTGACTTAGAATACTTTTTGAGTGGCCTTGCTTAAGGGCGCATTTGAGGTCTTCTACTTTTATTTCCCCACGCCTTTGACATCTCCTTCTATCATTCTCCTTGGATGCATATGGAAGGGGTGTCTACCTTCACTTTTCTCCACTTAAACTTATTTACCTCATACTCCTTTTAAGAGCGCATTTAGGGGGGGTTGCTTCTATTTTCATGCCTTAGAAATTATTTCAACCAGCAAGCTACCTTGGGCGCATTTTGAAGGGGGAACTTTTATTTTTACACTTAGAAATTTTTTAAACTCCCTCACCCCAAGCCAAGGGCACATTTTATGGGTGGAGCTTCTATTTCTCCAACACTTAAAAACGTTTTCAACTTTTATCCCCTTCATGGGCTCATTTGAGAGGGGCCTCTTTTATTTTCTTTACTTAGAAAATTTTCATGCCTCACTCCTTGCTTGATGGCGCATTGCACATGTGCAACTTTTATTTTCAACACCTTAGACTTTTTACAAGTCCTTTGCTCATAGTTGAGGGCGCATTTGAGGCATGCTACTTTTATTTTGAATATCTTGGAAACTTTTCATACCTCTTCCTCCATGATGGGGCGCATATGAGAGGGTATACTTCCATTTTTTACTTCGGCAAATTTTATGCCACCCTTCTTGGCATATCTGAACACTTGGCTTATTTTCAACCTGCCTACCCTAGCTCTTAACTTGGAAATTTTCAATGCCCCAGCTACCCCTTTATACCTGTTGCCCAAGCTCATCTGCTATTTTTAGCCCGCCTGCTGTTTTTAGCAAACCCTAAAATTGCTTGACTTTTGCAGCTCTGTTTGACTTGAATTTTTCACCACGTGGTCCTCATCGCTTGGTGAGCCTATTCACACCTGCCCCTCGTGCTGACCAGCTATTTATAGCCCTATTCTGGAGACGACTTACTATAAATAGTAAGTGCTCGAATTGCGCCCAAATTTTACCAGTGGATTGCCTGAAGGATGCTGATCGTAGTGGGATATCTTCGTTTTCGAAGATTCTGGCTTTTTACCCTACTTTTTAGGCACCGAAGTAGGAAACCCTAATCTAACTTGCATGTGCCTTGAACGGCCTTCGTTTGACTTGATTTTTGTTGCATGCCATTCTGTTCGCTGAATTGAAGTGTCGGGTGGCTATCGGAGTGAACCTGCTAAAAATAGTAAGTGCTCGAAAAGTGACCAACCGACTGCCGGATGAGTTGCATGTTAAACTGCCCGTGGGATCTCAAAAAACCCAGAAAATTGGTTTGCATGCGGGTACTGACTAAAAATAGTAAGTTCCTGAAAAGTTATCAACTCTGCTTGCATGTCACATCACTGTGAAGCTCTCGAAATACCCATGAGGAATATGTCATGTCCCCTTCTCAGTGACATCTCTCGGAGTACAGGATTGGCCTATTACACGACCCTCGTAGGCTGATAGACTGGATAGAGGGTCACTTCGGAGCTTGGCCCAGCTTCAGTTAGCAGAGATTGATCAGCAATCTTTTGTTTTGGCTCAATCGGAGACTTTTTGCAGAATTGCTATTTTTAGCAGTTCTGGGCAGGCAGTGTGGGACCCCTGCTATTTTTTAGCAGTATGGCTTTGGCAGTATCCGGAATCACTTCAGAGTTCGTCAGCATCAGACGGATCAGTAATCAGATGAGTAACGAGGGAGATATTAATATTTAATTAAATTGATTAAATATTAATTATTTAATGATTTATAATATAAAGTTATAATGTTATATTATAACTTAAGTGATTTGCCTTGAGGGGTGCGCCCATCATCAGAAGGGGCCAAAAGTGACAATTAAATTATTATTGAAATATTCAGCTGTGACTATTGAAATATTAAAAGATTAAAATATGAATATTTCATTAAAAACCCTATTCTTAAGGAAATCGCACTTTTCAGCATAAAGAGGGTTTTGCCTTGGGTTTTGGGCATTATGTCATTTTATGAATTGAAAATTGATCAAGTCTTGAGCAGAGCACAGAAGCTTTAGGGTTTCAGTCTCGAATGCATTGGGGAACGAGCCATCTCCAGTGAGAGCGATTCAGAGGGTGTGAAATAACACCTGATTTATTGCCAGCACAGAGGTTTCTTCATTCAGGAGAAATTACAGAGCATCACAGATCATCTATCTTCAGAGGTTTTGTTCAGGGTTTCATTCAGCAGGCATATATTCATCTTGGCACCTATTTCTATTGATATCTGGAGGTTCTTGGGGAAGCCGTACTTTTATTTATGCTGCTGCAGCCGTAACATCTACTAACAGGCCGTACCACCATGATTAAGGGCGTATTTTCTCTTTGAAGAAAATCGTTTGCTTTTGGGTCAGTCTGCCCTTGCTATCTTGGGCGCCTATACCTCTGGCACTATTCTGGATCTTCTGAAGGAGGGAGAAAGTAGTCTTATAGCAGCCGTACCAGTTATTTCTAGTTGCTGATTATCAGGTTCTTTATTTAAAATATTGTCATTTCCTTATTGCATGCTACCAGATCTTATTGTATTGATTTCCATTTTGAACAATAAAGATGCGCCTCCAGTAGAACTTGAATTTCCTATCTATATTGGCAGTTTAGGATTTTATTTGAATTTATTACCTATTTTATGCAAAATCGCATTCTTCATTATTTATGCAAAAACACCAAAAAAATATCAAAACTTCAAAAAAACAAACAAAAACAGTCGGATTCAGAAACAGGGGAAACAAGGGGTTTCTACAGTGGTATCAGAGCTAAATCCTGCCATCCTAAGGGTTTAGTCATCATATGCAGCCAGACGAGCTTGAAACATACAGGTATTATACACGCAGACGTGCCTTGATTGACAGGCAACGGAGTTTGAGTAGGCAGCCAGAAAACATGGCTGACAGGAATGACAGGGCTGATAGAGCAGATATACCTAGAGAACAGGACGATGCCGAGGTTTTAAACACTCTCAGAGACTTACGTGCAGGTCAGCGGCAGTCTAACGATGTGCTACAGCAGTTGGCAGTGGCAATCCAGAGGTTAGGTATACAGAGGAGACCGTCACCACAGCGTGACGATAACAGGAGTGATGCAGGATCTCGGAGAGCACCTAGGACTGTTTCACGGACAGCAGACAGGCCCACTAGGCCTACTTTTGTGAGACAGGAGCCCGATGAGGCTATTGTCGGTGAGGAGCATGAGGAGTTGTTCGTTGATACATTGATGGCAGCGAACGAGGAGTGGGAGTTGGTACCACCTGATGTCAGAGAGAGGATTTCCTTTGACCGATTTGTTACACAGAGGAGAGAATATCGCAGAGGACGACAGGATTGGAGACCTAGACATCAGAACAATGACCTAAAACATGCTACAAACAAACTCAACCTGGCGATGTTCGATGGAAGTGGCAAGGTGACAGCCCAGGCATGGATCAGTAAGTTAGACACATTCCTCACATTACGCCCGATGGCTGAGAGAGATGCTATCCGTTATGCGACACTGCATCTGGAGGGGGTGGCTTACGATTGGTGGCACCACGGTATGGTGACTTTACAGCATGACAGGATCACATCATACCAGGATTTTGTGGACAGATTGGTTGAGCGGTTTGACAGGAAGGATCCAGAATCCTACTTCAGAGACTTGGCCCAGTTGAGACAGAGTGGCAGTTTGGAGTCCTATATTGGTGACTTTCAGAAGTTGTCAGTCATGGTTCCGAACATTTCAGAGAGGCGATTGGTAGTACTCTTCCTGGAGAGTTTGACAGAGCCACTAAGAGGTTGGATCAAAGCCTTTGATCCTCCTTCTTTACAGGAGGCGATGAAGAAAGCACGAAGCATGGAGTTAGCAGTACCTTCTAGTAGATTTAACTCTAGAGGTTCTTCATCATTCCGAGATAATAAGGGCTTTAACAGAAATAAGGACAAATCTGATTTTAACAAAGAAAAATCAGACTTAAAAAACGATTCAAAAGGTAAATCGGCAGCACCACCTTTGGATCGTGAAGCCCTTAATGACCTACGCAGGAAGAAACTTTGCTTCTACTGCAAAGGACCGTATGACGCCAATCACGATTGTCCTTTAAGACCTAAGGGCAAGGCAAATCGAGTGATGTGGGCATATTATGAGGACTCGGAATCAGAAAATTCCGAACAGCAGGAAAGTTCCGAGGATTCAGAGTCAGAGGCTCCAGAGCCTAGAGCTGAGACAGAGCCAGAGCTTCAGATACAGGAGGCACGGCTATCTAGCATTCAGCAGGAGGGCTCATTCAGGATTCGGGGTGTGTTAGCAGGACAGAGGGTCATCTCCCTTCTTGATACAGGAGCCACACATAATTTCATTGATGCTAGGTTTGTTGAGAAACGTGGACTCATCACTGAGGAGTTCGAGGGCATCAGAGTCAAAGTGGCAGATGGATACACTTTGAAATGCGAGCGCATGATTAAGGATCTCCCCTTACGCTTGAACAATTATGAGTTCAAGGCAGATTATTATGTTGTTAATATGGGAGACATTGATTTAGTCTTGGGAATGAAGTGGTTACACTCATTGGAGGAGGTTACACTTCGTCTCAAGGACATGGAGATCCGTTTTGAGGTCGACGGGAAGACTCACATACTTAAGGCAATACGGGACAGCGACCTTAAAACAATTTCCTTTCGCCGAATGGAGCGGCTCATGCGTCATGATATGGTAGAGTGGGCGGCAGAGTGTCATTTAGCACCTTTACAGGAGGGACAGCAAAAGATAGAATATCATCCTGACATTCAGAAGTTGAGAATCAAGCATGACAAGGTGTTCAGTGATATTCCGCCAGGTAGACCTCCAGACAGAGGGATAGAGCACATCATTGAGCTCGAGGAGGGTGCGAAACCCGTTATGATAACTCCTTACAGGCATCCTAAAAGATTGAAGGATGAGATCGAGAAGACAATAAAGGAGTTACTTGCTATGGGTCACATTCGACCAAGCAAATCACCGTTCGCTTCTTCTGTTGTATTGGTGAAGAAGAAGGATGGAACGTTGCGCATGTGCATTGATTACAGGGTCCTGAATAAGAGGACAATCAAGAACCGATACCCGATACCGAGGATTGATGAGCTTATTGATGAGCTCCATGGTGCCTGTTATTTTACTAAAATTGATTTACGGTCGGGTTATCATCAGATCAGAGTCCGTGAGCAGGACATAGAAAAGACAGCCTTCAGATGTCATTGTGGGCACTTCGAGTTCGTAGTGATGCCATTTGGGCTCACTAACGCGCCAGCCACTTTTCAGTCTACGATGAACAGGGTTTTTCATTCACAGCTGAGGAGGTTCGTCTTGGTATTCTTCGATGATATTCTCATATATAGCAGGACTTGGCAGGAGCACTTGGCTCATTTGGAGACAGTGATGAGTATCTTGGAGAGGGAGTCCTTGTACGCCAAGGAATCCAAGTGTGACTTGGGAATGACCGAATTGCTATATCTTGGTCATATTATCAGTGCAGATGGAGTGCGCATGGATCCTGAAAAGATCCGCGCCATTATTGATTGGCCCACACCGGCAAACCTGACACAGTTGAGAGGGTTTCTCGGTTTGTGTGGATTCTACCGTAGGTTCGTGAATGGTTATTCACGACATGCAGCCCCGATGACAGATTTGATGAAAAAGGGGGCATTTGTTTGGACTTCTGAGGCACAGGAGTGTTTTGTGAAGTTCAAGGAGTTGATGACCACATGCCCTGTTTTGGCACTACCCGACTTTACGAAGCCGTTTGAGCTTCAATGTGATGCATCAGGTGAGGGCATTGGTGCGGTGCTTATGCAGGACAAGCACCCGATAGTGTACGAGAGCCGCAAGCTCAGAGGACCCGAGAGATTGTACAGCATATATGATAAGGAGATGCTCGCGATTATGCATGCTTTAGCAAAATTTAGACAATACCTTGTGGGCAGCAAATTTTGCATTAAGACTGATCATAACAGTCTGAGACACTTCTTGGGGCAGCGAGATCTCAATGACAGACAGCAGAAGTGGGTCAGTAAGTTGCAGGCTTATGACTTTGATATTTCATATATCAAAGGTACACAGAACGTAGTGGCAGATGCACTTTCACGGAGACCGTACTTGAGCACTATGGTTCAGATTTCGGAGGATTGGAGGCATATGATAGTGGCAGAGTATGCCAAGGATAGTTGGGCTTCTAGTATTGTTGAGGGGTCAGCAGTTGATACCAGGTACACACTTGTGAATGACTTGATCATTTACAAACACAGGATATTTCTGATTCCCGGTTCAGAGGTGAAGAACATAGTTATGCGAGCCTTTCATGACATCCCTACAGCAGGACATCCCGGATACTTCAAAACGTACAGGCAGATACGGGAGAGGTTCACATGGAAAGGACTCAAGAGAGATGTTCTTCAGTATGTGCGTGAATGCCCTATTTGTCAGCAGAACAAGCAGGAGAACACGTACCCGGCAGGTTTACTACAGCCACTTCCAATTCCTGACAGGAAGTGGGAATGCCTGTCGATGGACTTTATCACGGGCTTGCCTAAAGCCCAAGGGCGTGATTGTATTTATGTAGTTGTGGATCGGCTTACGAAGTATGCCCACTTCTTTCCGATCACCACGACTTACACAGCTACACAGGTAGCAGAGGTATTCTTTCGTGAGATATTCAGACTTCATGGGTTGCCTCGGAGCATCGTGAGTGACAGAGATGGTCGGTTCCTGAGTAATTTCTGGCAGGAGGTCTTCAGGCTTTGTGGGACCGAGCTTACACCGAGCACCAGTTACCATCCACAGACAGATGGGCAGACGGAGATAGTGAATAAGTGGGTGGAAGGATATCTCAGAAATTATATTGCAGGACAGCAGAAGGCGTGGGTCAAATGGATACATTTGTGTGAGTATTGCTATAACTCGACATTCCATATGACTATTCAGATGTCCCCCTTCATGGCGCTGTACGGGTATGAGGCGCCGAGTTTCCTTGATTTGCTACTGAGCGACAGTAGAGTGCCGAGTGCGGGAGGATGGTTGCAGGAGAGTCAGGACACTATGAGGGCTCTCAAGGAAAATATAGCTAAGGCACAAAATCAGCAGAAACAGTATGCAGATCAGAAGAGGACGGAGAGGCAATTCGAGGTTGGTGATATGGTTTACCTCATGCTGCAGCCCTACCGTCAGTCCACTCTTAGGAAGAGTGGGTCAGAGAAGCTTAAGCCACGTTATTACGGTCCTTTCAGGATCCTGAGGAGAGTTGGCGAGGTGGCTTACGAGCTTGAGCTTCCAGCAGAGAGCAGGGTACACAACGTATTTCATGTATCACGCCTCAAAAAGGCGTTGGGTCATCGTGTGGTACCGTCTGCAGTCTTACCTCCCTTAGATGATGAGGGAAAGTTGATCTTAGTACCTGAGTCCATCCTGGAGTACAGGGAGAGACAGTTGCGTCGGAGGACTATCAGGGAATATTTGGTAAAATGGAGAGATTTGCCGGTTGAGGATGCGACATGGGAGAGCGAGGAGATTCTGCAGCATCCGGCATTGAGATTGCTTGAGGACAAGCAATTTCAGGAGGGGCGGACTGTCATGTCCCCTTCTCAGTGACATCTCTCGGAGTACAGGATTGGCCTATTACACGACCCTCGTAGGCTGATAGACTGGATAGAGGGTCACTTCGGAGCTTGGCTCAGCTTCAGTTAGCAGAGATTGATCAGTAGTCTTTCGTTTTGGCTCAATCGGAGACTTTTTGCAGAATTGCTATTTTTAGCAGTTCCGGGCAGGCAGTGTGGGACCCCTGCTATTTTTAGCAGTATGGCTTTGGCAGTATCCGGAATCACTTCAGAGTTCGTCAGCATCAGACGGATCAGTAATCAGATGAGTAACGAGGGAGATATTAATATTTAATTAAATTGATTAAATATTAATTATTTAATGATTTATAATATAAAGTTATAATGTTATATTATAACTTAAGTGATTTGCCTTGAGGGGTGCGCCCATCATCAGAAGGGGCCAAAAGTGACAATTAAATTATATTGAAATATTCAGCTGTGACTATTGAAATATTAAAAGATTAAAATATGAATATTTCATTAAAACCCTATTCTTAAGGAAATCGCACTTTTCAGCATAAAGAGGGTTTTGCCTTGGGTTTTGGGCATTATGTCATTTTATGAATTGAAAATTGATCAAGTCTTGAGCAGAGCACAGAAGCTTTAGGGTTTCAGTCTCGAATGCATTGGGGAACGAGCCATCTCCAGTGAGAGCGATTCAGAGGGTGTGAAATAACACCTGATTTATTGCCAGCACAGAGGTTTCTTCATTCAGGAGAAATTACAGAGCATCACAGATCATCTATCTTCAGAGGTTTTGTTCAGGGTTTCATTCAGCAGGCATATATTCATCTTGGCACCTATTTCTATTGATATCTGGAGGTTCTTGGGGAAGCCGTACTTTTATTTATGCTGCTGCAGCCGTACCATCTACTGACAGGCCGTACCACCATGATTAAGGGCGTATTTTCTCTTTGAAGAAAATCGCTTGCTTTTGGGTCAGTCTGCCCTTGCTATCTTGGGCGCCTATACCTCTGGCACTATTCTGGATCTTCTGAAGGAGGGAGAAAGTAGTCTTATAGCAGCCGTACCAGTTATTTCTAGTTGCTGATTATCAGGTTCTTTATTTAAAATATTGTCATTTCCTTATTGCATGCTACCAGATCTTATTGTATTGATTTCCATTTTGAACAATAAAGATGCGCCTCCAGTAGAACTTGAATTTCCTATCTATATTGGCAGTTTAGGATTTTATTTGAATTTATTACCTATTTTATGAAAAATCGCATTCTTCATTATTTATGCAAAAACACCAAAAAAAATATCAAAACTTCAAAAAACAAACAAAAACAGTCGGATTCAGAAACAGGGGAAACAAGGGGTTTCTACAGAATATCCAGACATGCATTGAAAAACTCTGCATGCAAACCCTAAAATAGCCTCTGAAGGCTGAACTGCTAAAAATAGCAAGTTGTCTGATTCTGTTCTAATTTTGCGTGCAAGTACCTTGGAGTACCCTGGACGTGCTGAAGTAGTCAAAATTCCAAAATCCCAATGAAAAGCTCCCAGATTGAGCACTTACTAAAAATAGTAAGTTGTCAGAACTTAGTGAAAATTCAGTGGGAATCTGCCTAAAGCCTCCTGACAGCAATGCTAAGCTCAGATGTCAATTAGCTTACTCAATTTAACCTCCAATAAGCCTGAAGAATGAAAAGCCCTAATTTCACAGACTTAGCTCAAAATTCCATATTAGGTCAAAGATATGACATCCTCGGAAAGACAGAAAGATCAGAGAGAGAGAGAGAGAGAGAGACAAAAGCAAAGCCAAAAGACCAAAAAGGAGCAAAAATTAGGGGGTCCCCATCTGAATAGGGCGATGTGTGAAAAAGGTCACAACAGGTAACTATGGAGATCCTTGGAAGGAATCTCATCAATACAATTGTTGATGGCAAGTCTAGTGTGAATATACTTATGGAAGATAGTTGGAGAAGTTTGGGTAAGCTGACTCTCTAGACCCCAACTTTGCAATTGGTAGGTGTAGATTAACAAGGTATTAAGGTACTAGGTGTTTTAATTGGCCAAAAGATAATTATCGGTACCCAAACATTTCTATTGAATTTTATGGTCATTTCATTACAAAAGAAAGTGTACAACACATTTTTGGGTTGGGGTTGGTTGGTAGCAGCCAGAGTTGACCACAATTGGAAAAAGAATGAAATTTTCATTGAAAACAAGGGTTGGAAGTAGATAATCGATTTAAAAAATCAAGTAGTCAGTGAAGAAGAAGCTTCCTTTAATTTTTGAGATTCAAACTCCAAAGAAGAATGGATAGAGAAGCATGATCAAGATTCAATGGAGCCAAATGACGAAGGGATCTTGGAATTACAATCATGTTCGGAGGATGAAGAAAACTCTCTTCATGGCCTATTTTATTGGCAAATGGGGGAACATGAAGTATTTTCATTTGACTTGTAATTTTATTGAAGCTACAACAATCAGTGAAGAACAACATTTGAAAAACGATTTTGAATAGTTGGATAGTTTATGTATGCAAAATGTAGTACACAGTTCACAAAAGATGGTAGTTCTGGTTCCAATAGAGGCACCCAACTTTACCAAAGATCACAAAAATTAATGATGGTATGTTTTGGAGTACTAATAGTAAAATATTTAATCTGGGGTGTACGAATACTTGTTGTCAAGTCATATCAACTTCTTAGCAAAAATATGACAAGGAAAAAATAAAAAAATTTAAAAGTTTACTTTGACCATATGATCACCGATTGTGTCTATTGTATGGCCTAATCCAAATGTTTCCACTGTATGGCTTAATCCAATTGTTTCCACCGTATGACTTGATTCGACTATGTCTACCATACGGCTTGATCCGATTGTGTATATTGTACAGCCTAATCTGGTTGTGTCTATTGTATGGATTGATCCCATTGTGTCCATTACACAGCCTAATCTAACTTTGGCTACCATATGGTCTGATTTATTTTTTCCCATCATATGGTTTGTTGCAACACTCATATCCATTGTACAATTTGATTTACTCATTTACATAGTATGACTAGTTGCATCCCTTTCTATTATACGCCTTGTTTTATTCCATCCCACCGAATGGTCAACGTTAGCCTTCTTTGTACAGTTTGCTTCAATGTCCTTTTTTCGTACACTATGTAGTAAACCCATCCGCTGTATGGAATAACTATTTTGTTACCACCATCTCTCCCCTCTATAGATTTGTTGTGTATCTCCATACAGCACCTACCGTACGGTCTAGAAATCCATCACTCAAACAATTTTTGTAGTTCTTGTCCATACACTTCTTAATTTCAGTAGTACAATTTAATTCTTAGGTGAAAGAACAACCTGTCATGTCTCTGAATTGGAGGAAACATTAAATTAATTATTTATAAAGTTATTTCAATAAAGTGAAATTAAAAGATGACTTTATATTTAATTAATTTAATAAAGTGACTTAAAATAAATATTATATCATAAAGTCACTTAAGTAATAAAATAATATTATTTTTAGAAGCTTCTTGAGGTTGGATGAGAATTCTTTATAAGGAGCTCAATGCAAGTCATTTTGATCATGTCTTGGATTATTTCTATTTCTCATACCTGCGTGGTAAAAGTTGAGGCTTGCATTGCCTGAGGGTTTGAAGACTCTAAGGTACAGGTTTCGGTTGTAAAAGATCAACCCTAGCTGGAGATTGTGAAGGAATCCATCCAAGGTTTCTACAGGTGCTTTATTGAAAAGATTTGACAGGTGCAATAGCTGTTGTATTATTGCCCAAGTTGAATTGGTGTGATAGTTGGTTTATTATCACATTTTCCACATTCCAATAGCTGAGGTATTGTTGCCAATTTAATGGTCTTCGACCAAATTTGGAGAATAACGATTGTATTCAGCTTGTCTGAGGAGCTAAGTATTTGTCTGCAATAGCTGATGTATTATTGCAAATTTGACTGAGAATTCTATTAATGCAATAGTTGTTTTATTAATGCATTTATTTATTGAGCTAATATTTTATATCTTTAAAATAAGTTTATTATTTAGACTTCAAAAGTGTTTTCAATCATTACTTCTGAATAATATTTGGAAAAGGCAAAAGTATCTTTTGAATAATATTATATCGGGCTTGTGATGTTTTTATCTTAAGGAATTTAAAGGAGAAAATATTAAGATCTTTAGCAAAGTCAATTAAAAGGTTGGGCGATTAAAGTGAAATGGGAATATCAAAAATGCCATAAAATATTTTGAAGCCGTTGCTTATTTGAGCCGCTATTTTATTGAAGCCGATATTATAAGCCTCAATTTATTCATAAGCAGATATATTGTTGGAGCTGCTATTTTATTTATCTTTGTCATCAATGCAAGGTTGCGATTTAATAATATTGGTTCTGATTAATCGAGCTTCTGACATAATAAGTCTCCTTGGCGTTTCTGACTCTTGATCGTGGTCTTTGGAGCTCACATCATTCCGATATTTGAAGAGTTTATCCTGGCGCGGCTCTTGGCAATTTGTTATCATTTCAATGTTGAGTTCTGGGCGTAGCAAACAAGGTGATTTGTATGTTCAATTTGTGTTGGACTAGAACGCAGCTTGAATACAATCTGGGTGCAGCCAATAAAGGGAGGATACCTCGATTACAACCATCTCAAGCTGGTTGTAGAAGCAAGGCACAATTTCTTTAGGAGAGCGTTTGAAGATTCTTGGGTGCAACATTCTTATTCCCAGTCTGACCGAATTCAGAAATTGAGAGCACTCGATTTGGTCTTTTGCACTGTTGTGGCTACATCAGGACTTAATCTAGGTTCCTTATCTCTTGTAAAAATTGTAATTTGAATTCCAAGTAGGAGTCGATTCATATTGCTGACATTAGCAACCTGCATTATATCACTGTCATAATTCCTGAAGGTGTATTTCAAATATACATTGTTGGGTACTGTGGTCAAGACTGCACTTGCATTACTATCATTACTACATTGTCTTTGTGAATAAGGACAGTTGATAGTATTTGGCTCAGCATTGTAATCAAGTAGCTTGCTTGGCAAATGTTTGTCAAAATGACTCTTGCTGTAGCTATCCTTTGCATACATTTCTATTTGTCCTATTGCATTGCAAAATTAGTGTACATCTTGCATTTCATATCTTAATGCAACTTCAGTCATTGGCAAGTTTAGAGTCCTTGTGCACATGATATCACCAGAAAAAATTCAGAAAACCATTATCAATTGAAAGAAGGTTGTATGCAAACTGTTTGACGAAATGTCCAAGTGCTAAAAACTGAAAGTTTACGTCAGATATTGCAAGGGACATTTCAGTGGTATCAGAGCTTGGATTCTGCCAGCCTAGTGGATAGATTGGACATTGTTTCAGCAAATTATTTGCAGATCAGAATTTCAGATGGCTACTTCTAGCAATTTAGAGGAAGTTGTGTTGGTAGCATTGCTTCAACATTAGGGTAAAATGATGAAAAGAATGGAACTATGGAATAAAGAATGGGAAAAAGGATTGGGGAAGGCCATCAAGTTCATGGGTGAAAAGCTGAAGGTCATACCACAGTTTAAAGCAACTCTTCTTAACATTTTAGAAGAGGCTGAAAGTTGTTTGTGTAAGGTTGGACAAACACCTTCTCAAGCAATGCATGAAGATATGGTTCCTTTGGTACACTCTTTGGGTAAGCCAAAACTTTTGCAACATCAAGATGAGGAGGTTAGACTTGCAGTTGCCACTTGTATTAGTGAAACCATGAGGATTCTAGCCCCACATGAACCTTATGATAGTGATAAGATGAGACAAGTTATGCAGTTGATGGTTGATAGCTTTCAGGGAGTACGTGACGTCAAAAGCCCTACTTTCAATAAGAGGGTTAAGATTCTAGCAACGATGGCAAAGGTACGAGTTACGACCATGTGTTGCCATATGTGATTATGATGGTCTTATCCTCCAGTTATTCGATCACTTCTTATCAGGAAATGTGAAGACAAGTATGTTCACTATCTTGTTCGTGAACCTTGATAAAGAAGATGATGTTTGCACTCAACTACAATCAGATTTGTTAGCCATTTGGAGAAGAGAATTGCATGTTTCATCTATAGCATATGATTTCACTAGAAGTTTAGTTGAGCAGAAAATTGAGAAGTTCAGAGAGCAGTTGGCTATTGAGGAGTTGATATCATTTGGTTTACAGGTTCCATCTTCTCTTTAGAAGGATAGCGTGCCACCACCCAACCTTCTTGTGTTGAGACACTTAATCAAGGCATTGAGGATATTTCTATAGGTGGAATTAGTGTCGTCCTAATTCCAAATCAGATTGAGTGTTTGCAGGACTTGGTAAAAGATGGTTGCATCGTTCTTGATCTTGAGAGGTCTATGATTGAGTGGCCGATTGATTTCAGTCTATGGTATGAAGATAGGCATGCTAGTAGCAGTATCCTAGCACCATCCTCATGGGTTTTACCTCCTACTTCATGGATTGATGGCTTTCCTACTTTGCTGGTCGGAGTTCTATCAGGGAACACTTTGAGGGCAGCAGTTGTTGGTATGGAGAGGAGAGATTGGGATGGTCACTTTGGAGTTAGAGGATGGAGTGATGATGAGTTCTTCTCATCCTTGGGCAGCAGAGGTACTATTTGCTCCATCATGGACATGATTTACAAGATACAGGGTGTCATTTTGATTTATGCCAGCATCTTGACAGATGTTGGCATATGTTTCTATGCATCTTCATTAGGAATCTTTCACATCTATAGGAGACCATTTAGTGTGGATTGGATTGTTGATGATATAGGTACATCAGTCTTGGCTGCAGGTTCAGGCTTCATGACAAATTTGAGCACTAGGCTCTGCATTGACAGTTTTGAGATTGACATTGGACAATCTTATCAGAAGAAGATGATTCCTTTTGAGTCTTATTCACAGGTCCTTGATTTGGTTCCAGTTTCTTTCCAGGAGATCGATGTCATTCATGGTGATACCCTTCTTGCTCTTGAGAGAAACTATGGACACTAGTAGTTGTTTGTTGGTAGAGGTTTGGTTGGTAAGACTGCAGAGGGTAACAATGAGGTTGTGGTTTGCTCAACTCATCCTGACATGAGTTGTGAGTCTTCTGAGAATGATAGTGTAAGATGGAGTACACTTGACTATTTGGGATTTCCATTGGCGTAGTCAGGGGAGCTCCACCTCTATTGCATCTTGAGTTGTGTTCATTAGTTTGTTTTCAACTCACATACACAAGACTTGACTATGTCATTGTTGGCACTGAGAGGTGGGTTGAATAAGGGATGTTCGGATTCACTCTAGTGTGACATGTTTTAGATTTCAAATGATGAGTCCAAGTTTAGCAGGTCTCTCACTTTGAGTTCTCCAGTTGGGTGTTTCCAGCAGAAGGAGTTCAAGACTTGGACTCTAGGGGGTATCAGAGTGGGACAACGGAAGTCAATTGGTGTTGAGGTTGATGGACCTTCCAATTTATCCATGGAATCCAGATATGATATCTTAGGTGTATCAACACAGTACTTGGAGTTGGTGTGATGAAGTTGATTTACAAAGTTGGGATCCAGGCATTCCATTGCTGGTTGGATGGTTTTATTGGTTGATAGAGTTTGGCAGGCTCTTGGGTTCCAATTGCATACAGAGGTTATGGGATTGCACATGTTGCGGGATCATTTGGGATTTGGGTGGTTGGTGAACAAGTGCAGTTGATTCTCCATTCGAGCTTTAGGTGTTGTAGCAGTTGAGTTGGATTGGCAGTTGTGGATTGCTTGAGGGCAAGCAATCTTTGGGAAGGGAGGACTGTCATGTCCCCCAATTGGACGAAATATTAAATTAATTATTTATAAAGTTATTTCAATAAAGTGATTAAAAGATGACTTTATATTTAATTAATTTAATAAAATGACTTAAAATAAATATTATATCATAAAGTCACTTAAGTATTAAAATAATATTATTTCTAGAAGCTTCTTGAGGTTGGATGAGAATTCTTTATAAGGAGCTCAATGCAAGTCATTTTGATCATGTCTTGGATTATTTCTACTTCTCATACCTACGTGGTAAAAGATGAGGCTTGAATTGCTTGAGGGTTTGAAGACTCTAAGGTACCAATTTCGGTTGTGAAAGATCAACCCTAGCTGGAGATTGTGAAGGAATCCATCCAAGGTTTCTACAGGTGCTTTATTGAAGAGATTTGACAGGTGCAATAGTTGTATTATTGCCCTAGCTGAATTGGTGTGATAGCTGGTTTATTATCACATCTTCCACATTGTAGCATCTGGAGTATTGTTGCAAATTTAATGGTCTTCGACCAAATTTGGAGAATAATGATTGTATTCAGCTTGTCTGAGGAGCTAAGTATTTGTTTGCAATAGTTTGTATTATTGCAAATTTGACTGAGAATTCTATTAATGCAATAGTTGTTTTATTATTGCATTTATCTATTGAGCTAATATTTTATATCTTCAGGATAAGTTTATTATTCAGACATTAAAAGTGTTTTCAGTAAATATTTTTGAATAATATTTGGAAAAGGCAAAAGTATCTTTCGAATAATATTATATCAGGCTTGTAATGTTTTTATCTGAAGGAATTTAAAGGAGAAAATATTAAGATCTTTAGCAAAGTTGATTAAAAGGTTGGTCGATTGAAGTGAAATGGGAATATCAAGAATATCGTAAAATATTTTGAAGCCATTGCTTATTTGAGCTGCTATTTTATTGAAGCCGATATTATAAGCCTTGATTTATTCATAAGCAGATATATTGTTGGAGCCACTATTTTATTTATCTGTCATGAATGCAAGGTTGCGATTTAATAATATTGGTGTTGATTAATCGAGCTTTTGAGGAATAAGTCTCCTTGGTGTTTCTAACTCTTGATCGTGGTCTTTGGAGCTCATATCATTACAATATTTGGAGAGTTTATCCTGGTGCGGCTCTTGGCAATTTGTTATCATTTCGATGTTGAGTTCTGGGCGCAGCAAACAAGGTGATTTGTATGTCCGATTTGTGTTGGACTAGAACGCAGCTTGAATACAATCTGGGCACAACCAATAAAGGGAGGATACCTCAATTACGACCATCTCAAGCTGGTTGTAGAAGCAAGGCGCGATTTCTTTAGGAGAACGTTTGAAGATTCTTGGGTGCAACATTCTTATTCCCAGTCTGACCGAATTCAGAAATTGAGAGCACTCGATTTGGTCTTTTGCACTGTCGTGGCTACATTAGGACTTAATCCAAGTTCCTTATCTCTTGTAAAAATTGTAATTTGAATTCCAAGTAGGAGTCGATTCACATTGCTGACATTAGCAACCTGCATTATATCACTGTCATAATTCCTGAAGTTGTATTTCAAATATACATTTCTGGGTACTGTGGTCAAGACTGCACTTGCATTACTATCATTACTGCATTGTCTTGTTGAATAAGAAGAACAGTTGATAGTATTTATCTCAACATTGTAATCAAGTAGCTTGCTTGGCAAATGTTTGTCGAAATGACTCTTGTTGTAGCTATCCTTTGCATACATTTCTAGTTGTCCTATTGTATTGCAAAATGAATGTACATCTTGCATTTCATATCTTAATGCAACTTCAGTCATTGGCAAGTTTAGAGTCCTTGTGCACATGATATCATCAAAAACAAATCAGAAAACCATTATCAATTGAAAGAAGGTTGTATGCAAACTGTTTGACGAAATGTCCAAGTGCTGAAAGTTGAAAACTTATAGCAGATTTAGTAAGGGACATTTCACAACCTCTATTGCTAGTTGTATAAGTCTCAGGTATACATTTTCTACAATCAATAGTATGGTATTGGAGAGAAAAATGGTGTGCGTCATAAGGGTTTGTGTGGTTTTGAAGGTCTTTAATTGGGCTTGGTGGTGGGGGCTCCACTCCTCAACCCTACCTTGTATCATGATAGGGAATGCACTAGGGGCTCTACCCCTTGACCTTGCAAGGGGCATTGCCCCCAAACCAGCCCCTCAACCCCACTAGGGGCACTGCCCCCAATCACCCACCAAACTCATTGTTATGGTTCAAGATTCAAATGATTCATTTGTACGGCTTTGGCTAAGTAATCTTGCTATAGTATTCAATGGATTTTTCTCATATACTTGACCACCTTCTGTCATTAGGTCTTCCAGGCAAAAACAATGAATCATTTTTGTTGGTTAGTGAATTAAATGAATATACATTCATGGCATATGGGGACATTAAACATTCTTTTCATGATTAGAATGCTTCTAAACTTCTTGCAGTACTATCTAGGTTCAATGATCAATTAGGTACAACATTCTCAGCCTCTAGTGTGTAATTAGATGGGGTCCCTTGGTTGGTTGGTCTTTAGTAGTTTTCCTTTACCGGCATATGTTATGAAGATGTTTTTTCTACTTCTACTCCATGTGTTCTTGTAGGCTTGCTTAGAGTTTCTTTGTCTGCAATGTCATCACTAGTTTGGAACCCTTACCTAATGTTACTTGAATCTTATTTGTTTTCCTTGTTGTTTGGAAGACGACTTTTTCTTTTGGGGGGATGATGTAGTCCGTGTAATGATGCCTACTAGTATATTTGATAATATGGGTTATCTGACAATGTATTAATTGTTTGCTGGCTCTCGGATGGTTATTAGAGTTAGTTGACAGTTGTGTTCCTCTTGGCAACCGTTGAGTCCCTTTAAATGGTATTAGTGTTGTGAAAGAAGGTAGTTTGATCCTTGGCCGAACATCTTTGGTCTACCTCTATAATAATTTCATGTATGAATAAAGATATATTTTACTCCTATATTTGGTATGCATTGTTATCTTTGTTATTAATTCAAGCACTAGTTTTATCTGATAGAGTAGTAAGTAGGGTTGTTGTGTTGTTTGCAGCCGTTGTTCTTGCTGTTGTTATAGCATATTTCAATGTATTTCAAACTGTTTTACAAATAAAAAGAAAAGTTTGCAATATAGATCTTGTTGTTGGCCGCTTTGCTAATCTAGGTTGTTAATGTTAATGATAAAATCATAAAGAAATAAGGTTTTTAAAATATTTGGGTAAAGTATTTAAATTTGAACAGTATTAGCAAAGATTTTGAATAATATTTGCATTAGTATTTGGTTTGGGACATCACAGTGGTATTGGAGATCGTTTTTCTTACCAGCCTATGAATAATAGGGTTATCAGATATTGCTGCTAGTGTCAATATAGAGATTCAAATCAGTTTCAAAATTATGAAATTCTATCTATAGAGCTTCGAAGATAAATTTCTTTTCTATACTTCAAGGAATTGATGAGATCATTAGTAGAAGAAATTGCTAAATGGTTTGCAAGGTACTAGAATCTATTAGTTTGTCATTTGTAAAATATGTGAATTTTCTTTCCCAAAT
This sequence comes from Sequoiadendron giganteum, assembly GCA_007115665.2. Lineage (NCBI taxonomy): Eukaryota > Viridiplantae > Streptophyta > Pinopsida > Cupressales > Cupressaceae > Sequoiadendron > Sequoiadendron giganteum. The sequence continues at coordinate 78,663,997 of CM021110.1, forward strand.
TGTTCAGAGTGGCTAAGGACAAGAGATGAACAAGTGAAAAAAAAGAACCAAAAAGGGAGCATGAATAATCAGTACTAGTGTTGGATTCAGTAGAATCTCGAAAGGTCCAGGATGACAGAGTGATGTAGGAGCATGGAAAAGAGAATGTTGAGTTACAAGAAATTAAAGTCCTCACTTTATGTAGAGAATACATAAATACCTTGCATGGAGTTACAACAAATCTTGTTCAAGAAGTAGAAATGGTAAAAGTCACCACTCTTGATAAAGACTATAAAATTATAAATCCATTATATGAAGCAAACATAGAAGATCCAATTCTAAGTTTGAAGAGTGCTTAAATCGAGGAGATGGAGAAGGACACAATGGATGAAGTAAATGCTGCTAGTGCAAAGCACCCAGTCCCAGGTTGCAAGCTGGATTGGTTGCACCTTTTATCCACCTAGTACCTGAAAGGGTTAGCCCACTTAACTTCATCAAGAAGGAAAAAGGAAAATCATATCACTCCCACGAGTACAATTCTGAATATGAAAGAGATAGTAATAGCATAGATTCACTTTACATTATGTCCTTTCAATATTTTCCCTCATGGAAAGTACTCAGCATGGGAAAAAGATTAGGAATACAATTTGCAGTTAAAGACATATAGATCTTTTTACTCGAATGTAGAATTGGCTATGCACAAAAGAGTGAGATTTTGGTGTTTAGGGCATTCCTGCAATTCATCTTGGTAGAGGATGTAACACTTCGCTGTCATATTGGTTGTTAGCAAGGACAATCAAGAATTTGTATTCATTGCCTAGGATCTGTGATGAGTATATAATGGAAAAAACATAAGATCATGGCAGCAATAAAATCATTGATCTCAATCGGTTGAAGAGATGGTTTGAAGATGCAACACCTTTTGCAGCCATTGAAAAAATAGTCTTGGTGCTAACTCTTGGTCAAACTAGCCTCAACCTCTTAGAGACCATCACTTTATGGCCCTTGAGGGTATGCATGAAAGTGAGAAAGAGGTGCAAGACCTACTGAGTTGGGTAGCATGAAAGGGCTCATTGATGAGCTAACCCTAAGTTGTAAGAAGGCTTAGGAGACGAATGAAGGGAATGGTGTTGGGGCTAAACAAATAGTCACTCTTGCAGATTTGCAAGTAGCAAAGAATACTTTGGAAAGCATGAAATTAGAATATTTGCATTTGAGTAAAGATAGAGATAGGGTCATCAAGTTTGTAGAGATGGCTATGAATGCATCTAAGGGAGGAAAGGGTTGATGAACTCACCTTTGAGCTCAAATTTACCAAGGATTCTTTAGAGAAGACTCAAATGGCAAGGCAAAAGAACAATTTGATGTTGTAGCAAATTCCAAGGAGCAAGAGAATAAAGCTAAGGCTAAGGAAATTAAGAAAGTAATTGAAGAACTTAATAGGATTCAAGAGGATTTTTATTTAGAACAGTTTCTAGGAATACTAGAAGTTGCAAGTATAGAGTTGGGTTTGCAATGGTTGCCTCCTTGTAGAGAAATCACCACAGAACTGAAATTCAAGGATGAAGAGAAAGAAATAACACTTCAAGGTATGGTGAATGGATTCTCAACCATGGCTACAACAAAAAGAGGGGAGGCATATCTCTGGAGAAACAAAGTGGCTCAAACCACTGAATGCATAGAGACAACAAAAGGTCTATCCTTAGGTAAGGAACTTCATTATAATAATGTTTGGTTTGTTGTAGATCAACTCAATATTGCTCTTTGGAGATTGTCACCAATTAGCCCTTATGAATGTGGTTTCCAACCATAGATCTACTGCTCTCAATGTTTCTATCTTTGTCCATACCTTCCTCGCAACCATAGAAGAATCTTTGGTCACATGGTGAAGGAGATTTTGGCCCATTACCATTGCTGAAGTGTTATCAGCTAGTATAAAGCAGTTTCTAGGCTTTATTTTCTTGGTTTTGAATAAAAGAAATCAGTTTTGCAACCAAGACGCCGTGTTCCTATCAATCATTTTTATAATTTCATGGTTTAGATTGATAATATATTTCATGAGCAGGTATAGCTCAGCAGGTTTGAGGAAGATTTCTTTAATTGATGTTGTGTGTAGGAGGTCTCACCTATTGGGGTCACTAAGCATAAGTATTCCAGCCTACATATTGCTATTTGGAAAGGAATCGCGAGAAACATATGATTGTTACAGTCATATTCCAGCTTGCACATTGATTTTTTGGGAGAAATTTCAAGCAACCTATGCTTGTTATAGCCAGTCCATGAACAATCTGATCCACACCGATTTTCAAAAGGTACAGCTCAAGATGTCATGGTAAGAATCTTTGGAACACAAGGTAATTTTTATGAGAACAATTTAGGAGAGATGAGCATAACTTTGAGCATGCCATGGTCACAATCCAAGGAAAATGAGGTAGTTTTTCATGGCATCTTTCATGTTAGGGAAGTTTCTGACACAGTACAAAAGCACTAAAAGGATGTTGGTGAATTTGATGGAAGAAGCTCAAATTTAGATTCATTTTCATAAGAACACAAACTAGGCAGAAGAGGAAGAAGTGATGCTCACATTTTGCAACCATGTTGCACAAGGAGACCAAGATTGCTATCCACCTAATGTCCAACTTTAGGGTTGCTATTGTCATCATTTCCAGCTACTAAATTACATCATTTGCAGCCACACAGATGCTATCAGTTATGGAATTGAGTATAGGATACCATCTAGAATCAAGGAGAAAGTGTGTCGGACATATGCACCCTATCGAAGAAATCATGAGCACCACAAGAGGATCTCAAGGAGGATTTCAAATTATCCAAACAAAGTCTTATTACCATAGCTTCCTTATAGGAACAATGCCTCAAATAGGGCAAGTTTATGGTGATATATATAGAATATATCGGGTTAATAGACATGAAAAATATTTACCTTTCACCATGCATGGTAAAGTAATAACATCCATACCCCTACAAGGATGTGGTATTTATCAAACTTCTTATAGATACTATTAATTATTATTTGTAAGCATATTACACAAGACCAACAAACGGTAACATTTAATTTGGAGTTCAAACAGTAATAAAGAATCATAACCATACACTGAAAATGGGATGACAACCCATCCTATATCAACTTAAATCCTTGATTATTAATAACAAACACATCCCAAATAGATGTTGGAATATATCCTGTAATAATATATTAACAAGCAATTACCTATGTTCGCACCTGCTCTTTTGGCATTTATTTTAATGTGAACTAAGTTGCAATAAATCCAACATTCAAGATAGCATTTTTCCATTGATAGAATAATTCAGCAAAGACACCATATTTGGATTGAAAGATACCATCCATCTAGACTAAGATTGTCCATGAAATGCATGTAGAAAGAATTAAATAACATTATGACAGCTATGTGACATTGTATCCTATCTTTTCCAATCAAACTGTACTAGACCTATGTTTTTGCACGAATACAAGTCTAGCACTTCCTCTAAAAATAATTTATTTGCTAAAGCAATAAGAAGCAAAATGACCAAGTCTAACTTATCTCTTTAGTAAGGAAAGGACCCAATAGTTTGGAAATAATACTTTACTTGGAAGCATTTAATCATAGTTGAAAAACTCGCCAAGCCCAAAAAACACATCTCGGCAAAAACTCGGCCAAAAACTCGGCAACTTAAAAAATTGCTTAAATTTCAATAAAAATGTTTTTTTCTTTCAAAATTTAATGATAAAATGCATCCAATGAGTTCATAAAAGAAACAAGTTAATTCTAGTTGTATTTGATTGATTTGAAAGCAAATTGGGTACAAAATGGCATCCTCATGTGGAATGCGCTGATACTGATAGTCCGAAACAAAATGAAAATAGCAACTTGTTTTTGTAAAACTAAAAGTAAATACTACATTAATATATTTTACAAATTTACATCTTCCTCTTCCCATGTCTAGTGAAAACTAGGGGAGGTAGAACTAGACGATATTATAGATGAAGACTTGTAGGCTATGTTCCACCAAGTTTCCGGTACAGGGGGGTGGCAGAACACGTTTCGGGGACGACATTTTTTTAGGGGATTTTAGGGGACGAGGGGACGGCTATATCTATCTATCTATCTATATAGATAGAGAGAGAGAGAGAGAGAGAGAGAGAGAGAGAGAGAGAGAGAGAGAGAAATTTCAGATATTCATATGAGTAATGATAATCATAACAATGAACATTCATAAAGTTGCAAATGTAATCACCAATCATATTGACATATGCATCATAGAATCGAACAAATTAATACTAACTACCTAATTGCTTCCATGGACCATAATTCATGTCAAATAGTCAATGTGCATATGATATAAAATAATAAAATGCCCAAAAGGCTACAAGTTTGCACTACAAATGTCAAAATGACAAAGTCACAAGTGTCCAAAACATAGTAATAGAAAGTATGATGGCTGCCTCTACTCGGCATCTGCCAACATTGCATCAAAATCATACCCAAAGTCTGAGTCATTGCCACTATGAGTATGAGAGGCTAGGTCATCTAATGGAACTCCAACCAATCCCTCTTGTGTCTCCTCATCAATTTGTGCGACGTCCTCTGGATCAACATCCCACCGTAACGTTAGAGTCTATCGATAATCAGGAGTCTGACAATCTTGGAGTCGCAGAGCACTATTCACAGCTACTAATTTTTCTACTTGTCTAGATGTCAACCTATTCCTCTTGATAGAGTGAATAAAGTTGTATGTTGTCCAATTCCTCTCTGCAGCAAAGGAACTAGCAACCTGTGAGAGGAGACAAAAACTAAATTAGTAATTTACTAATTAGGACATTCAATTATGATCATATAAATGTTCAACACTAATCTAAATCAAATTATGTTAATGTATTACCTATGAAAGGAGGCAAATAGCAAGCGTCCTCAATTATGGTGCATCCTTCCCATGCCATGACCACCATCCAATAGGATCCCTTTGAGCTACTATAGTTCTATCTACCTTGGCCTCTGGTTTTGCCGAATGTTGGACCACGAAGATTAACAAAGTCAGTGAATTGTGTACAAACTAGACTCGCCTCCTCAATTGAATACTTTTTTGCAAGGGCCCTCATAAACCCATCTTTCACCTCATCGTCATCACAAGGAAGCATCCTACCAAGTCTTGGTACATACCATTTGGGATTAAGAGCAAAGGTTGCCATATGAAGCGGGGTGTTCATAGTGTTCCACTGCCACATCACAATGGGCTTAATTTCTTGCTCATATAATCCCGAATTAGGATCCCTATCAGAAATTGCTTTCATCATTCTTCCAAGCATGGAGTCAAATGTTTCATAAATCTCTCCAAGACTTGGAGAGTCTGTATCAGTATATCTTATGACATCCACAACTGGTGAAATGATGGAGCAAATATATCTGCAAACAAAATTTTGAAAAAAGACAACATTGGCTACCCCAACCTCCTCTATAGCCTCTTTTAAAATATTAAATTGGAATTTTGCATCCTTGCGCTTTCCAGAACAATCAATGGCTCTAAGAAAATATGAACTAAATGAACATGTGACTATGATGTTGATAAGTGGCCAATGTCTAATATCGGTCCACCCATCCATGATAATAGAGCAGCCCATCCTAATCCAACACTGTCTCATGTCCTCCATCACCACACTCACCTTAGAATATTCTTTGTCAAGGAGTGTAATGCGTAATTTATTTTCTCCAAGGGGGCTGAATGAGGTACCAACAGCTGCCACATCTTTAAACATTTGTTTGAAGTAGGGAGAACGTGCTACATGGAATGGGATGGCATGGGCATAGAAAAATTTGGCAATGGAGGACTCTGCCACGTCTCATGCTTGCACATTGAACATACTTGCAAGTGTATTTTACTGCTCACTATAAGTAATAGCCTTCCTCTTCCCTCTTGTGGAAATATGAACACCCGCACCACTACTACCACTACCAACTCTAGGACTACCAAGCATAGAGGGCATGGGTGAAGTTGAATGTGCGGATTGAGATTGCATTGGCTGCTCCATAAGCTTTCCTTCGGCCTCCATGTGCAATCTATAACACTCTACCCTCTCAAAATCTTTTATTTTTTCACAACCCTTGACCCCATGGCCTACAAAACCCAATAGATGAGTATAGACTCTTGTGTAACTCCCATAAAATTTATCTTCACAAATGTGACATTGCCACAATCTACTACCCCCCGTGTTTTTCCCTTTGCCTTGGTCTATACATGATGCTAATTGAAGAAGAGGTTTTTTAGGATTAAAAGGGCCTTTTGCATATGTTTTCAAATCTTCAGAAGGGATTTCATATGGGTTTGTTTGAGGCTGCCCCCTTTCAACCGATTGGGTTTCTTCTCCCCTTTCACCATGCCCACTACTTTCACTACTGCTGCTCATTTTGTTTTGTTTTGGTTTTTATAAATTGAAAATTAAAAAAAGTACAAAAAATCATACATTTCATCATTTAAACTTAGAAAAAAAATGGAAAAAAAGAAAAATAATGGAAGAATAACTTACCTCTTTCACTTCTCTTACTGGTTTCTGCCTTAATGCTCTCCTTTTTTCCTTCTAAATGCTGGTTTTTCTTTTCCAACAGCTCCTTCAAACTCTCCTCTTTCTCTTTTCACTTTGCTCTTGGCTGCAAATTTTTTTTGGCAAGTTAAAATGAGGTCAAATGAAGTTAAAATGAAGTTTTAAGTTGCCATATTAGGGTTGGGAGGGCGTGGGGTCCACATGCAAAGCTGTCCCCGGTACGTTTCCCCAATTCGGAGATGTTTCAGAAAAAAGAAAACTTTTTGGGGATGCCTGAAAAATGTCCCCAAGGCATCCCCCGTCCCCGAATTGTCCCAAGTACGGGTACAGGGGGCAAAAAGGTAGGGGACGCGTCCCTCTGTACCACTACTTGTAGGCAAACTTGGAACTTGGACTTGGAGAGTACCTAGAAAATGAAATGAAATGAAAATGCCTTTTTAGCGGCCGTGGGAGACCCTCTTTTTTGTATGGGCGAGTTTTTTTTGTAGACTTGTCGAGTTTTTGGCAAAAACTATTAAAAACTCGACGAGTTTTTCTCCTTTATTCGGCGAGCAATTTTGGAGAGTAGATGCAGGAAAAACTCACCAAAAAAAAAACCCGGCAGTTTTTTAAAACTCGCCGATTACTCAGAGAGTTTTTCAACTATGAGATGAGCAAGCCTCACAAAATTTACAATGCAAGCAAGCCTAATGCATCAACTCAATGAAACATTTGTTACTGAGTCATTGAGCACTTTTCTGCCATGACTGATTGCTACCTTGAAGACCCAAATGTACCAACAAAACTCACAAATAATGAACCAACAAGAGATTAGAAATATAGTAGCTTGCTTGGGTTCTCTAAACCAACAAGCTTCAACTCAAAAAATATATGTAAATGAAGTTAACAAAACACACCTGATTTATCGTTGGAAATGACTAGCTGTAGACCTTGAGAGTCATCCGCGAGTTTATCTGCACACATATGCTCTCCATAATTGTGAGAATGTAGTAGAGATTTACTCAATAATGACAACACCATGTCAAATAGCTAATCTGTTTCCCTAAGCAATGGGAGTGGTTGGGATCCTAGCAAGAACTCTATATATGTACTTGGGCATTCCGCATAAGAAGATGAGGGTAGATATGAAACTCACAGATGCCATGATGCCAAATCTTTCTCCCCAACTCACATTCCCTTGAACATACGGTATCACTGTATTCAACATGAGAATGGTCAACATGGGGCAAAAGTAATACCAGTTAAAGGAGATATGTTGCTTGCTATCATCTGGATGTTGGTAATCAATTATCAAACCAATCTGCTGTAAATGATTGCAGAGACGACTTCATTGCATCATCCTCCTCTTCTCTCTCTCCTCCGCCTACAACCTCCCTTTTCTTCTGCAATGTAGAGTTCCATCTGCAGTGGTTCATGAAGGCACCTACAAAAGGATGGGAAAGAATCAAGATTTGCAGCGCCCTGCCCCAACCCCTGACAAAATTCCTTCATTCATTCTATTTTATGGATGCCCACACTCTCCTGTCAAATCCCTTTTATGAAATGATGGATATCCATACTGTGTGCCAGGGCATCCATACCTGTCATCTCTACCCTTGGCACTTGTTTAATTTATTTTATTTGTTTTCTTTCCTTTTTCCACAGTCGTCAACCATGGAAGTAACTTGCCATTGCCATGGGGTTGAGATGTAACAGATTGATGGAAACATTTGATTCTTTCTACAATGCCTAGTTATAAGAATTCCAATTTCTTGGTTTCCTTGGCTGATAGTGTAGTCTCTAACCTTTCGGAATTAGGACATGTAATGTCCCCATTTTGCGAGCATCAGAGTTCATAAGGATTAGCCTATCATTTGACCCTCGTAGGCTGACAAATGTGATGAGAGGGTCTTCCTTGGTAGTTATCCAGAGTTTCAGGACGTTACTCCTTCAGTTGATTCAGGTTTGGGCCTTAGCAGACATTTCCAAAGTGATTTACAGATACTTACTATTTATAGTAAGTCAGGCAGGCAGGAAATGCTATTTTTAGTAGGGCACCTGGTTCAGTTGGTCAGCTCAGTTTCGACCTAGTTTGATGATCTGATGAACATACAGTGTTTACTTGGGCATTTAATATTTATTAAATGTTTATTAATTTGACTTTATAATATAAAGTCACTTTAATGAAATATTAAAATTATTAAATGGCGAGTTATAAAGTATTTAATACTTTATAAAAGAGGGGTTAAAATAATAATTAAATGAGCATTTAATTATTAATCAAAAGGGGACGCCATTTATTAAATATTTGTCCCAAGTCAAAAAGGGCGAAATTAATCATTTATTTAAATGATTATTAAAAGATTGCTTTGGGTCGAATTCTTGAAAGGAGATATATATACTGCCAAGACAAATCGAACTCATTTATGAGATGATTATTGGATTGAGCATTTGTTTTGATGAGAATTTCTTTGAGAAGGAGAAGCCTAGGGTTTCTGTCTCTCAAGCCATTAAAGAACGATAAACTCTTTAGTGTTGCAGCCATTTGAGGTGGTGAAATATCCATTGAATTTGGCATTCAGGAGAGCTTCATCCAGAAGTTCTATTTGTGCTTAAAGGTGAAGATTTTATTTAGGGTTTGAAGATTATTGAAGGTCTTTCAAGTGCAGACCCGAAGATTCATCATTGGCAGCCGTTAACGATCAATTTCCAAGCTTTGTGTTGGCTGCTACAATGACGCGTGAACAGTACCCGCGCTACAATGCACGTGAACAGTGCATGCTACAGTACCGCGTGAACAGTAAACGCTACAGTGTTTGAGCAGATTTGTGAAAGATATTAAAGGGGTTTATTGCTGCTCTTTACCACTTCGTATCTTGCTACTACTTTATTGAAATCTGGGCTTATTTGAGAAGAAATTGCAAGTATATTGAAGGGCTTTCAAGCAGATTTAAAGGATTTCTATAACAGGTCTGAAGATACTCATTGATAGCCATAGCTGTTGCTATATTGGTGATTTCTGGGCAAAATATATTGCTTTGGAAGGCTGTTTCATCTCCTTGGTGCTAGACGTGTTTTCCTTGCAGCAAAACGTTGGCATTTGGGTTGCTTCTACAACATGGCTGGGCATCTAATCTAATGAGGGTGTGCTGCTGTAAGTTATATCAGACTTTTCAATACTGCTGCTAATGCACTTTCAGACCAGCTTCTTGCTAGTTTGCACACCGGGTATGATATTGATTGTATTTCAAGTAAAATATTATGAATTGGAATGAATATGTTGTAATTGCAAGCCTTGGTAAAACTGATTTGAGAATGAAATTATAAAGATTTGCTACAGCTGCTCTTGAATTATAATAATCAGCATTATTCTTTGTTGCCTATGCATTTCTATTTACTTGGAAAAGTCTTTGGAAAATATCTAACACATCAAGCATAGTTAATAAACCCAAAGTTTATTTAAATATAAGGCAGAAACTTGGTTTCGTTAGAGTCCACCAGGTGTGGGTTCTTACAGGACATGCAAACAAACCCTTTTGTGGCTTCATCATCACCCTCATCATCTCCTATCAAAATAGTAATCTCGCCAAGTTGATGAAGAGCTCATTGGCATAAATGCATCAGGCCATCAACTTGTTGGTTTGCTCCCTTGCCTCCTTTTTCATCTTTCCAAGGTGCAGTCCTCCTGTGTTCTCTTTGGTGTAGTAGTGTTCCAGTCCCCTTGATTCGAAAGAGTTGATGTAACTGGCAAAAATGGATGTGCAATATTTCTAGGGCTTGAGTGTGGAGTTGGTCTACAATTTACAAGAAAAGAAGGGATGGATTGATTATCTGTCAATTCATGAGCTCTTTTTGCTTCCTTATGCTCCCTAACAAAACCTAAAATTTTGACTTTAGGTAAGTTCCTTTTGTTCCCTGGATTTGGAATCAAGAAAACTCTTATCTTGTGGCCTTCCATTTTATGCAAGTGGCCTTTAACCCTGGCGGTACAATCTATTGTATGTGTGATTATACACCTTGCAAATCCATTTATATGACCCACCACCTGTTACATTTGAAAAATCAGAAACATGTGTCCAAGGTGGAGACCTTGGATCATATTCAATTCCACTACCATTATTCTTCTCCTGCCCTGTCCATAACTGCCTTGACACCATTTTCTGATTTTCTGCAAATAAGCAACGTGCAAAACTGTATTATCTCCCTAAATCTCTGCAAATCTTCACAATCACTCTTTTGAACCTGCTCTCAAAGGCTGAAAAATGGTTGAAAGACACCCTTTAACACCTTTGGTAGCTCTCCAACCTGCAAAAACATATGTAACCCGGGGACATGTCCCTGGCCTAATTAGGGGTGTCCTCAGCAGGAAATGTTCCGGGGACACAGGGACGCCTCAGAAACATCCCTGCATTGTCCCCAAAATTCACCAGAAATTGGAAATGTCCGCAGTACAGCCAGCAGAAAATCAGAAATGCCAGGACGGCCAGGGGATGTCTAGACGTTCCCTAATTTCCTGCGGACAGCTAGCCGTCCCCTATGGCCCAGCCACTTTCCAATTGTTTTTTAATTCAAAAACACAAAAATAATAAAAAATGAAGGCGTGTGGGGGCTGCTGATTAGGGACAGCTGCATATTTCTATATTTTTCATTTTTGTCATTTTGTAGTTGAGACTTGCAGCTTTTGGGCATTTTGATGTAGTTTTTATATAATATATATGCTAATTGTCAATGAATGCTATTAAATTTTGTTAAAACTTCATTTGTTTATCGCTCTCTATGAAATGAAAATAATAAATATCAATTGAACTCTAATATTATGTGTTAAGGTTCTATGATGTATATGATGATTGCCTTATCAATGCTCAATGCTATCATATGCATATTTGAAATTTTCTATATTTTTTAAATTTTTCCTATTTTCTTAATAGCCATCTCTTGTCGTCCCCTAAAAATGGCTTACCTCCTGTCCCCATCCCCAAAACGCATCCCCCAGTCCCTTGCTGTCCCCATCCGGAAACTTGGGGTAACATAGGCAAAAACAGGTCCTCCTGAAATTGCATAATGAAATAAGAAAACAAGCATGCCAGTGGTAAACAGAAGTTAGGTTGTCTTTTGTTTTGTTGAGCTGGGGGTGGATGGGGATGAGTAGGATGGTTAGACTTGTGGTTAGGGTAGGAAACTAGTTTTGCTTTTAACTTTTAAGTCATAAATCGGATCAGCTGTTTCTGCATGCATTTTCAACAGTTGCAGCTTAGAAATGTATCTGGATCTGGTATGACAGATTGTGGTGTGTGCAAAACTTATTGGGGGTCTATATACTTCTGTTTTGGACAAGCTAAAAACAAAAAATAGCCACCCACTGGGGTGTTTCATAATGAAGGCCTGGTAAACTACAAAGCTTGTTATACTGTTACAGGTTTAATGTAGTAGATTCCAAATTAGGAAGAGACAGGAACCTAAGGCTGATGTTAGAATACCAAAGAATGCCAAAGTTTCTTTTTTGGCGTCTAGAAAAAGAAAGCATGCCCAAGTTCATGCTTGGAGGTGAACAGCTGCTACCAAAATTATCACTCCCCAAATATTTTTCTAAGTCTTCGTGTGTCTCTGGGTGACTCTTAATGTGTGTAAACACTGCTAATTGATTTTTGTGCTAAAAGGACTGTTGATTGCACACTATTTGCTCTTACTGTTTGCAATGGAATCTGTTAAGATGTCCTTTCACACAAAGTTATATATTTTCTTCAAAATCAGGGAGGGTTATTTGGTTTTACACTAACATTTAAAATTGTCCTAAAAGTTTAGGTTCTCACATGGAGTGTGCTGACTGTAAATAATATTTGGTAGATAGATTCCACTAATGACTGCATTAAGATATAGTAAGAATTCTATGGGGAGACCCTAAGATCAATTTGTATGCATTGAAATCCTGACATTCACTTGTTTAATTTTTAATTTTCATTTTTTTTAAACCAATCTTTTTGTGCTTGGTTATCTAATAAGATGAATAGAGGTTATTGTATGTTGGCTTTGAAATTATTAAGGGTTGAACTTATTTTTCCATACTTTCTTCATTGTAATTCAGGCAAATTTCAGGAGTTAAAATGAAGTCAGAATACCGGGAATTCATCAATGCCAATAGGGGATGATGTATAAAGCTGGATATACTAGATGATCTTTGAAATTTCTTGTAGACAAGTTGAGATCATTATTTTTTGGGATCTGTCAGAAGATGATGCAAGATTTCAAATCCTATAGGGAGAATTCTATCTTCGACATGTAACATGTCCCCAAGGTTACTATTGATGGTGATGCAAGAGTGAATTCAGAATCTGTAATTTTTTCTTTTTCAATATAAGGTGATTTTTCACCACATTTCAGAATCGTGATTGCGAAGATGAACCAATAAATCCTAAACGTGCTTTATAAAAACTCTCTTAAGGTGAAGATATCTGTTAATATTAGATAATTTGCATAGGAGGTTCATGGTGCAAAATACTGCATGATAAGTGTCATTATTTACTCAGAGCTTTGATAACCAGCAAGGTTATGAATTTGCTAATATCGTGCTTTTGACAAAAGAGTATGGATGGTCAATAACACTCTTAGTGTAACCAGTCAAAACTTCTGGAAATAATTGTTACAGCAATGTCCTTCAAAATGTCTCCAGATTCACAAACCAGCAGGTTGAATGAATTTTCATTTTCTTGTTAAAAATTGGGCAATTGACACTGATGAATCTTATAACCAGAAAATCAGTCTTAAATTAAAAACTACCATATATACATGGAAACCAAACATCATGAAATGGCAATTTTTAAAAATTAGGAACAGGTTTTGACCTCCTTTCTGAGTCTTGCTTTTGCAGAGTACAGTGCTTTCTGTCTTCTTGTGCTATTCTGTTTAAAGTACTCTCATGTGATTTAAGAATATTTGTTAACAGTGAATGTTTCCAGTCCTAGTCTATTCAGTTGCTTCCATTTTTAACTTTTTGTCACAGATTTGATAGGTTACAAGCACTCATTGGTATTTGCATCTCATGTATTTGTTGATGTCATTTGCCACATATTAGTATAATATTTCTCTTACTAACCCAAAAAAATAAGTTATTACCAATGTGTGTACACACATTAATACATGTTTATTGTTTAGTCACTCCAATTTATTGTAAAATCATTTAAATTTTGTAGCATTTATTAAAAGTAAAGACGATATCAATCTAAGGCTTTGCATTCCTAGCAGTTTTTATGTTTTTAGGACTCTCGTTTAGGGTTAACGAAACACATATTAATCATTGTATTTTTGAAACAAATAATGGACGAAAGTTTCTACTCAATACTGTAATGGTACTAAGAGAAAAAAGTGCAGATTGTTCATCATTTTGTTTTGGTAATAAGGCAATATAGTTTTTTTTAGCATAAAGATATATGGTCATAAATGCTTTGTCTATCTTAAGATGTCATGTTCCCAGGTTATAAAAGTCATATGCATAGATGGGTTATGGCAGGCAAGACCTAATGCATGTCTTTAGTCGAAAGTTTTCAGATTTTAGTAGTGTGCCTTGTTAGGTGTCATGAGGTTGTTCTAACCTAATTGAGTTATAAATGGTCATTGGCATGGATCATTTTTGGCCAAAGCATTTGGTGTAGCCGGCCGAAATGTACTTAGTCGGCCCTGAGTAGTTAATAAGACTTAGTTTAATATTTTATGTATTTGTCTTGTCATGTTGTCATAGTAGTTAATGCTTCGGGAATTAGTTCTTGGTAGAATAATTAATGTTATGAAGAGACGCGATGGTTTGGTCTTCAACCACCGTCCGCACGTTATAATTAATTGGCACTGTGGCTATGATTGTTCACAATATACTTGTATTGGCATATGTTCGATGAATAAAGACAACTGTGATGGTTTTATGCATTATATTCTAGTACGTTGTTATGTTTTGTAAGTTACTCTCGTTTACTCATTGCGTATGTTGGAATTCAATCTGCGAATAAACATTTGGGAAGTTGCCCCCTTTGAAGTGGTACGACTTCCAAATTCTAAGATAAAGTAATTGTTGACTGTGGCTATAACTTTAAATATCTCTGCTTCATTTCAGGCATTTATGTTGGATACTATTTCTTTATAACTATGAATTTGTTGCATTTCTTGGGTTTGTATCCTAAAAGGTCGTGTTAGAGTTATGGTTTGGGCATCAATTTGGCGAAGCAAAGGGGAAGGTCAAAGAACAAGATTATAGTAGTGAAATAAAAACAAAAAAAACTCATTTTGTTATGTGCACCTACTTTTTTCTTTTTAGCCTATTTTTGTCTATTTATTTAGGTTTACTTTCCTTTTCCAATTTAAGGCCCGATTTTTGAAATCACTATTTTTGACCCATCTCCATCTCCCAATGACTAGGCTAGGATAGTGGGCTTCATCATGGACCCTTGGATGGACATGATGGATTGTACATTGCCAACACTAAAAAGCACTCTAGCAAGCAAATGAACAAGTGAAGGTTTTGCCAAAAACTAAACTATTGCTTTGATAATAGAGCATTCCAAATTTGATCAATCATCTTTCCACTCATTGGACAATGTTATCTTGGCAAGATGATTCTATAGGAGAAAGTATCACCCAATTTTCTCTTCCCACTATGATTTACAAATGTAATAATCTTTTTTGTTTTTCTTCCCACATCATGTATAAATCAAGACCTCAATTTTTGCCAAAGCTAGATATTTGTAAGTTCTATGGCACACATTTCTTATCTTTAAATTCTCAAATGTAGCATTTTTGCACTTCACTTGACCATTATTCCAAATGGTACTAGTAGCTTCTATGTACATATAATCATTTTAATACAAATAGCACCAACAAATATGCAAACCTTAAGGGGTACAACTTTTCTTAAAATTTAAGATATTCATTGAGGAATTAGTTGTGCATTATGAGAGATGGAAAGATAAGCCATTCTTTAGTCAATTGACACATCTCAACCAAACATTGTCAATAGTTGAATGTATTGCGTTTGAAAAACAGTCTTTGGGTATGGCATCAAGAAGACTCATGCATTAGACTTATTCAATGTGGATTTAAAGGTAAGTATCAAGTATGTTGTTTGTTTCAACAATCTTTTGGATGTGGACAAAGTTATGCACATTCACCTAGAACTAGTTTCTTGAAACATGGAACGACTATTCTACACTTTATTTACAAATAGAATTAACTCATATATAGCAAAGACTCAACACAATCAAATCTAGCCCATGTGATTGATGTCATAGCAATTATAAGGGAAAAGAGATCAAATGCCTTCACTACAATTGTGATAATTAGAGCTAGGGGCATAAATGTAGAGAGAAGAAACCCTTTTTAAATATTTTTTTCCATTGAATATATGAGGGAGGAGATAATAAGGATTAAAAGACTTACTCTATACATGATGATGCCACAACAACATAAGACATGTGTTGATGTAATAGCGGCGGGAGATATCTTTCTCTCTAATTCGAGAATATTAAATATTAAACAAATAATTGTTAAGGCAAGTTGGCCTTATTATAATTAATATTTTATTTTCTTTAAGAGGCCGACCAAGTGAAGAGTCACCTTGCATTGTATATATAGAAGGTGATGATCATCCATTTGATAATCAATTAATTCGTTCTCAATTCAATTCACACTTTAGGGAGTTTGCATATCTACAACAGATCATCATTTGCTTAGAGAAGATCAATATAAAGGAGAATTTATAGAAATTGTGTATTCACATCTAGGAGAGGTGTTGTGTTTCATTATATCAGATCGGCCTAGAGTTTGGCCCAGTTGTAAGCAAATTTCTACTCTCTTCATTAAATATATAAGAGATATATTTTGGCTGGGTTTTCCTCCCTCGAGGAGGGTTTTCCCAGGGTAAATTGTTGTGTTCATTTGTCTTATGTCTTGCATTATTAATTGCTTACATTTTTTATCTTAAAACTAACATGGTATTAGAGTGGGTCTAAGAAAATATTTGATCAAATTTTAAGCAGTTAAGTCAACTTTTCATCTAGGGCAAATCTTGAAGGAAAAAGGTTGCAAATTATTTCAGACCTAAGGGCAAATCTTTGAAGGTGAATTTGTGCAAAAAATGAAGATGGTGATCGATGTCAAGGTAGAAGATAGACTTGGTGGAGCCACAAACTTCAACTTTTGGAAACCCAGGGTACTCATTGCATTAGAGGAGAATGATCTTCTTGATTTTGTGGAAAGTGATATGCCCGAGCCTTCCAATGATACTGAGAAAATCCAATGGAAGAAAAATAGCATGAAGGTTAGAAAGATCATGATAGACTTTGTGATGGATCACCTAGTACCGATCATCTCCAAGTTGAAGACAGCTAAAGAAATGTTTGACACTCTAAAAGGATTGTATGAGATCAACAACACCAACAGATCATTTGCTTTGAGACAACAACTTCACCATGTAAAAATGGCTAAAGATGATTCAGTCATCTCATTCTTTATGAAGATTGCTGATTTGAGAGATCAGTTGAGCGCTATTGGGGATATAATTGCAGACAAAGATCTTGTTATGTTGGCACTAAATGGTCTTTCTCATTCTTGGGAGCCCTTTATCCAAAGCATTAGTGGGAGATCTAATTTGCCCAAGTTTGATCGTCTTCGAGTTGATTGTATTCAAGAAGAGTCCAGGTTGGCAGCAAGAGGAATTGGGTGAAACTATTATGATATAGAAAATCAAGTTCTTGCTACTCATACTTTTAGAGAAGGAAGCAAAGGAAGAAAGAGGAATAGAGACAGAGGATCAAATTCTAACCCAGAACTGAAGAAGAAGAAGGATCTCTCTCACATTCAATGTTTCAAGTGTGACAAGCATGGTCACTTTGCTCGAGATTGCAAATTAAGGTCTACACAACTTGTTTCTACTGTGAAAATTGACATAGGGACATCTTAGAAGGAGCCAAGTTCTAAAGTCAATTCATAAGGTTTCTTATTCTAAAGTCGATCAATTTCTTCGAAGTGGAGGAAATAACATTCAGAGGGAGTCTGACAAACCATCAGAAGCGACCTTGGATGAGGAGGTCAGGAGGTTGATGCAAGTAATTGGAGCTTCAGAGGGAGTCACATCATCATGAAGATTTGTGTAGTGTATATTTCTCTGAGACGAAGAAATATGAGGTGAAAGCCCTTGTAATGTATTTCTCTGAGATGGAGAAATATGAGGTGAAAGCCCTTGTAGTGTATATTTCTCTAAGACAGAGAAGTATGAGGTGAAAGCCCTTGTAGTGTATATTTCTCTAAGACGGAGAAGTATGAGGTGAAAGCCCTTGTAGTGTATATTTCTCTGAGATGGAGAAATATGAGGTGTGAGCCCTTGTCATCTCTGAGACTGAGATGAAACGTCATGTTGAGAGACTCCATGACATCACGTCGAGAGACTCTGTGATGAACCCTTTGTACTTGTGTTTTTCCACACATGGGAGTAGCCATGGTGGACGTCATGTTGAGAGACTCCATGACAACATCACGCCGAGAGACTCCGTGATGGGCACTTGTGCACATGTTTCTTTCCACACAAGGGAGTAGCCATGGTGGACGTCATGTTGAGTGACTCCATGACGATATCGCGTTGAGGACTCCATGATGAACTCTTTTCCACAGAAGGGTGTAGCCATTTTGGGTGTCATGTTGAGAGATTGCATGACATGGATATCTGAAAAGATACCTCCCTAGCTAAGAGGGAGTGTTGATGTAATAGTAGTGGGAGATATCTTTCTCTCTAATTTGAGAATATTAAATATTAAACAAATAATTGTTAAGGCAAGTCGGCCTTATTATAATTAATATTTTATTTTATTTAAGAGGTTGACCAAGTGAAGAGTTGCCTTGCTTGTGAAGAGTCACCTTGCATTGTATATATAGAAGGTGATGACCATCCATTTGATAATCAATTAATCCGTTCTCAAGTCAATTCACACTTCAAGGAGTTTGCATATCTACAGCAGATCATCATTTGCTTAGAGCAGATCAATATCAAGAAGAATTCATAGAAATTGTGTATTCGCATCTAGGAGAGGTGTTGTGTTTCATTATATCATATCAGGCTAGAGTTTGGCCCAGTTGTAAGCAAATTTCTACTCTCTTCATTAAATATATAAGAGATATATTTTGGTTGGGTTTCCCTCCCTCGAGAAGGAGGGTTTTTCCAAGGTAAATTGTTGTGTTCATTTGTCTTATGTGTTGCATTATTAATTGCTTACATTTATAATCCTAAAACTAACACGGACAATGTGGCCATTTATTGTGATGTTGTGGCAAGTTGCCTCTTAAATTCTCAAGGTAATAATAAAAAAAGTGCAAGCAAGTTGCATTGATTGATAGTGGAAACACTCATAATTATATCAACCATGAGTTAGTGAAACACCCCTCTTTAAGATTGAAAGTTATGCAATGACCGGTGATATAGTAATTACTTTTATTGGTTGAACTAATGTGGTCTTAGGGGTTTAATGGTAGAAAATAGTAAGCAATGTGGAAATTAATTGTGAGGAGGTTTTAATACAATTTTAAGTGGAAAGACAAAAACTAGTTTAAGGGGTTTGAAGGGTTACCATTGCACATGGTTAGTTTTCATAGAATCGAGACATTTTTAGAAAATAAGCCTTAGAAATTGACATATAATTATTCATCACATAAGCACAATTGAATCCAATATCTCATTAGTTAGGTGTTCTTGAGGTATTGCAATAATTGAAATTGCATATTGTGCAATTTCTGTTACTATGTTTACACTCATTTTAGTATTCTTGTTTGGTATGTGTTTTTATATCTTTTTAGTCCCTTGCTTAGCCTTAGTAAAATTCTTATCCCTTAGTGTTTCCCTTTTGCCCATGTGTTTTCTTCTCTCCAATGTGTTCCTTGGCCCACAAGTAAGCCATATTTACATTTCATAGGGGACAATTTTTTTTATTAAAGATAAGGAGGTAAAGTTTCTACATTAATGCATAATGCATTATCAGATATATACTACCATATTTCTACCCACAACTATAGGCCTTGTTCATAGTCCTATACTATCACCAAATTGTTGTATCTATGCACAAATATAGGAATATAGTTCCAAAAATAAGTCTACGAAAAAGCTCTTACAAAAAAGGGGGGTAATTAATATAACACTGGAGTATCAATCATTCACTTGGCTCTTTACATAGGTTTCCCACTTTTCCTAGCCTAATAGAGGGCCATTCACTGACAGGTCTTCATTGGAGCGTACAACTTCCATAGCCACATCTAAGCCTTGATTTGCATGATATCTAGTCTTGTGTTTCTCCCTTTTGTCTTTATCTTCATATTCTTGGTTGTAGTTTTTAAGGAGTTTAGTCATTCCTCTTAACAAGGGTATGCTTGCATCTTTATCAAATGCCCAAGTCTGTCCATATTTGATCTCTTGCTTGTTTACCTAGACTGTGCCTTCCAAAAGCTTTAAGAACTTGTGCTTTGATAGCTCCATCATTATTGTTATATGTGTAGAGACATTGTGGAAGATGAGTTTCTTATAAAACTCAGTAAGCGATTTTTTAACACTTGTAGTTTTTCCTCATTCCTTTTGAGCCAAATTTGCCATACAATTTCATTAGTAATCAATAACCAAAATAGATTAAATTTTTTATTCAATCTATCAACTCTTCCTAGTAAAACTTCAGTCCTCTTGATGTTACCTTTCCAACCTTTGAGATCAAATCAAAACAAGTTCCACACCTCTTTTGCATACAAGCAATCAAAGAAAATATGTTTAATTATTTTTGGCTGCCTACAAGAGTTGCACAAATCAATATCAGCATGATTAATCTTATGTTTGCATTTCAATTCACACCTTTGGAATGAGAATTAGGGACAAACAACTATGCACAGTTAGACTACTCTTCAAATTAGGAGGGGAAGCTCCCTCTTTGCTAATTATTCTTAAAAAGAAATACTAAACTACTATCAATCCTTTTATTCTCAACTTAAGAGCACAAGGTCATAAAAATCTTTGCGTCGTAGCTGAGGTTTTCTTTGGTTTTGTAACTTCAACTTCAACTAGGCCTACACTAATGACGCTTCTGACAACTCAAGTAAATTCAGAGCTTAAGAATCAAAAGTAAACAGGGAATGATTTGAGTTAACACATATACTTAAATAAACTCACTTCCAGAACACACTTGAAGTCTCATTGTACTTTCGAGATGTATGCTAGAAAATAAATATTATGCAAGCCAAACATATAAACAAAACACTGAAAGATATTGAGACCATAGATCAAAGCAAAGCATGAATACTATTTATTTCCTCAAATTCTAACAACAATAACACCTCTAGGACAACAAATTGTAGCAAAGTAGGTATAAGATTTATTTCCTCAAATTCTAAAAGCAATAACACCTCTAGGACAACATATTGTAGCAAAGTAGGCTTACAATATGTGATCAAACTATATTACAATTTGAACAAAAGTGAATAGACATTGAATAACAAAGTAGCAGGCAAAGTAGGCTCGAAAAATTTGTTATTACAACAATAGTTAAAAATAAATTGGCAAGGCTGCCCTTATTTATACATAAACAGGAGTAGGGAACCCTAAAATCTCCTTGCTTTTAACAACTAAACTTGCGAACATGCAAGCTTTATTTCTAAAATTAAACAAAGGATACAAAAATCAGTTAAGTGATCTAACAACAACAAAAGATCCAACTATACATATGATATTTCCAAATAATAGATAAGCATGAATGAGAACAACCAGTTAACTTGGAAAAGGCATCAAGTTAACTGTTGCCTTTACTTAAGTTCTATATCTGGAAATCTTTGGATGCTCCAACTGGTAGTTCACTCATTGACAACTTGGGATATCATATCCTCCAGAAAGTCGTTAACTGCCTCTTCATAAGGAACACTGATACTATCTAGAACAATATACTGCTTCTCCAACATCTCTTTGTAAGGAAAGAACAAGTGTGGAACAACTTTCCTAATGCTAATTCAGAGAGGAATTAATGCAAAATTGGCTTTCAGTTTAATTTATAGAACATTAAGATGCACTTTTAATAGGAAATTACATAATAGACAAATATACAGGCACAAAATAGACACCAAATTTAACGTGGGAAAACCCTTATGGGAGAAAAACCCACCACCAAGAAAATATCACTTTATTATCAGTAAACAATGGTTCACAATAAAGTTATAGATGAATACTTCACGACCTCAATTTTCAGTTTCACACAGTAACATCAACTCGATCACCTCACACACGGACACTCTGTTCCAATGCAGAAAACACATACAGTATATAGAACCACACAATCACTATCCAACACACATCAAACCACTCAACAATTAATTCAATTATAGAGAATATTAACATTTTTTCTCTTTGTCAACCCCGTGACAGATCATGCATTTAATGCAAATATATCGCTACTAGGAAATACAATTTTCAATCCAATGATTGTTGATTCACAAAACTGATGTAGAATCAACGAATGAATTCGTGCCACGTGTCAACACATCACTCGTCCATCGCTTTTGACTATCGTACCATTTGGGTTCACCAATTCAACCATCGCCATATCGAAGGGACACCAATCTATCTCCCACCCATAAAAGAAGATCCTATATGCACCAAGTAGATGAATCGGTTCGGATTTAAATACAACCACCCACAAAAGACTATGTGTCAGCATGTTGACCTTTTGTCTTCGAGCTAACATCACCGCTAAGTCACCTTGACTCTTCATTATTATTAGCTCATAGGAGTGTCGGAGCAGTCGGAGCATCAGGTGCCGAGCAAACATTGCCAGACTTTCCACTCAAACCCCTGACATCTTTGATATGTTTATCCCCGGTTGTTGGACCAAGGCACCATCAGAGCTATCAGAGGTCAGGGATGTCAGAGACTTTGCAACATTTAAAAACTTTCAACAATCGAACTCCGATCTCTTATCCATTCGACTCTTGATTGTCGATAATCCAAAGCAGACTAAGTAACAAGTCTAAAGCTTAACCAACTTAACACGTGACCACCAACATGTTGATGCCTGATCATCGATACAGGCCAATAATTTGAGGCACTACTTCTCAACATTCTCCCACTTGACGAAGAACTTATTGGCCCTCCAAACGAACTGAAAAGCACTAAGAATCATGGGCACCAAGGCCCATCACATTTGAACACCATTTGAACTTAGTTGTTCTCACAAGCTTTGTCAACACATTTGCAATATTCGTCAAAGTATCAATCTTTCTAGATTAACCTTTCCATCTTCCACCATGTCTCGAACAAAGTGATACTGCACATCAATATGTTTTGTCTTGGCATGGAAAGTAGGGTTTTTCGGAAAACAAATGGCACTCTGACTTTCACAACAGATAGGAATTTCCCCTGCATTAAACCCAACATCAGAACACAAATTCTTAAGCCAAACAACCTTTTGACATGCACAAGTTGATGCCATATACTCTGCTTTTGTAGTAGATAAAGCGACTACAAATTGTCGATTGCTCATCCAACTAATTGCACCACCAAATAAAGTGAAGATGTATCCACTGGTGGATCTTCTGTTGTCAGTGTCCCCTGCCCAATCAAATTCCACATATGCTAAGAGACTTTTGTGATCTAACAGAGTTGCCATGATAACACAAAGCATACTTTGAAGTTCCTTTCAAATATCTGAAAACTCTTTTCACGACGTCCCAATGCGACCTTCATGGATTAGCCATAAACCGACTTAATACTCCCAATGACAACACATAAGTGTCAAAATTTTGGTACCACATTCTAGTGACTGTTTTAAACCATACAGAGATTCATTTAACTTGCAAACCAGATTTTCTTTACCTTTTTCCACAAAGTGCTCAGGCTGGGACATATAAATTTCTTCCTCCAAGTCACCATGAAGGAATGTTGTCTTCATGTCCATTTGTTTGATCTCTAATTCATATGCTGCTGCAAGTGACAAAATAAATTCGATAGATTTCAATTTAGCTACAGGAGAAAATATTTCTCCACAATCAATTCCCTCTTTTTGGGAATACCCCTTTGCTTGCTTTATACTTTTCAACACTGCCATCCAGACCAATTTTCTTCTTAAATACCCATTTACAGGCACCTAGTTTTCAACCTTCTGGCAAGGGTACTAGAACCCAAGTTTCATTCTTCTTTAATGAAGTCATTTCTTCATTCATGGCCTCCAACTAGGAATCTGTATTAGACATATTTATTGCCTCCTTCACAATCCTAGGCTCATCAGTGTTAGTAATCAAAGCATAGGCACCGTTTAAATCCAACATGGAAAATCCATACCTATCAGGTTGTCGTCTTTCACATGTAGATCTCCTCACAGGCTGAGGTTGAGGTTGTGGTTCCTCTTCTTGTTCAAAACTCTCATAGCTGCTTGAACTCTCCTCATTATTAGGTCCACCAAGAGTACACAGTTCTTTCTTTTCAAGAGTAACAGGTACTTCTACTACCTCCTCTTTTGCTTCTTCTTCCTTCTTCTCTGACTGTAAATCTATAGCAGAAGGTTTCACCTTACAAAAGATTACACTTTTGATGTATACAACCTTCTCAGTGATAGGATCCTAAAGCTTGTATCCTTTTGCATTGACTCCATAGCTAATAAAGATACATTTGACAACCGTTTTATCCAACTTAGATATTTTTACATCAGGCACATAAGCATATGCCTCACATCTAAAGACACGAAGATGTCTTAGAGAGAGCTTCTTACGAGACCATGCTTCCATAGGTGTTTTGTCTACCAATGCCGAAGAGGGTGACCGATTCAACAAGTAACATGTTGTAGCAACGACTTCAGCCCAAAAATTCTGCTCCAGACTAGCACTACTGAACACATTTCTTACCCTTTCCATCAACGTTCTATTCAACCTTTCAAAAACTCTATTTTTTTGTGGAGTGTAAGGCGTTGTTTTATGCCTTTTAATTCCATGGTTTTTGCAATACTCGTCAAAGTCTGTTCAGAAAAACTCACCACCATTATCCATCCTCAAGAATTTTATTTTCCTACCAATTTGATTTTCTACCAAGTTCTTGAACTCTTTAAATCGACTAAACAATTTTGATTTACTTTTAAGAAAGTATACAAATTCCCTTCTCGAATAATCATCTACAAAAGATACATAATATCTTGACTTAGATAAAGAAGGAACATCAACTGGACCAAAAACATTAGAATGAATATAATCCAACAAACCAGAAGATTTATGAGGACTCAAATAAAATGAAACACGATGTTGCTTTCCATATATACAATGTTCGCAAAAATCAAACTCAAAATTATAATCAACAAGCCCTTCAAGTAGATTTTTATTTTTCAAGGCTTTTAAGCCTTTCTCTCCTATGTGACCGAGTCTATGATGCCACAACATGGTTTTCTCTGCTGGGGGTTTCACCTCCAAGGACTTTGCACCCAAAGGAGCTTCATTCTCCTTCTCTATGCAAGAAAATTTGCTTGAATTTACAGAGACGTTACATCGAATAGGACGTGCATCCATCTTGTACAGAGTGCCAATGCGTGCACCCTTAGCCAGCACCATTGAGCCTCTAGTCATCTTACAACCTCCTCTCGAGAAAGAAACTTGCACACCAACATCATTCAGCTTACTAACAGAAAGCAAGTTATGAGCCAAACCTGATATGTGCAGTACGCCATCAATTCCTTTGATTCTTCCATCAGGGAATTAAATTTCGACTCTTCCACGACCAACGATTTCTAGAGTTGAATCACTTGCTAGGTACACCTTTCCACCAGCATACTTTTCATACTTAGTGAACCAATCTCTGTGAGATTTCATGTGAAAAGATTCACTTGAGTCAATCAAGAAGATATCATCTGATACCTGAGTCGCCAAGGCTGCAATGAAGGCATTTGCATCACTCTAAGAATAATCATTAGCCGAAGAGTTGTTTTTCTTCTTCTTCTTTCTCTCCTCTTTGCAATCCTTATGGACATGACTAGGCTGCCCACAATTCCAACATTTCACCTTGGACTTCTTACTAGGATACTTTGATCTCCCTTCAAATTTGGATTTAGACTTCTTGTCTTTCTTCTTGCCTCTCTCCTTTGATCTACCCTGAACAACAAGAGCCTCCTTAGCCATCTCAAAATATTTCCTTCGCATTCCTTCTGACAACAACGAAGCAACCACATCTTCCATCTTGAAATTAGTTGTTGTACTTCCAATAGTCATTACCAGATGATCCCAAGTGTTGGGTAAGGAACATAACAAAAGCATACAGTGATCCTCCTCCTCTATATTCACACCCTAAGACACCAGCTGAGAAAAAATCATATTAAATGAATTCAAATGGTCTGCTAAAGATGCACCTTCTTCCATCTTCAAGAAGTACAACTTCTTCCTCAAGAATAACTTATTCATTAGAGATTTTCCTTATAAATGTCACCAAGTTTCTTCCATAACGAAGATACAATCTTCTCCTCATGGACGTTTAGGAGTACAAAATCGGCCAGACAAATTTTTATCAACCCTCTAGCTTTTCTATCTGCGAGGTCCCAATCTTCTTGCTTCATACCTTGTGGCATAGTTCCAGACACAAAAATCCAGAGGTCTCTATCCACCAACAAGTCTTCCATTTTGAGTTTCCACAACTCAAAATTGCTGCCATTGAACTTCTCAATGTCTACTCTTCCAAAAGTGCTTGCCATCTTAATCTGCAACTAAGATTACCCTCTTTCTCTGCAAGACTCCCACTTGAACAAAATTAGCACAAAAAAACCAGCCCTACTCACAAGGATAACACAACTAGCCAGACTTTGATACCACTTGTAAGGAAAGCATGAGTGCGAAACAACTTTCCTAATGCTAATTTAGAGAGGAATTAATGCAAAAGTAGATTTCAATTTCATCTATAGAATATTAAGATGCACTTTTAACAAGAACTTACAGAATAGAAAAATACACAGGCACAAAATAGACACTAGATTTAACGTGGGAAAACCCTTACAGGAGAAAAACCCACCACCAAGAAAATATCACTTTATTATTAGTAAATAATAGTTCACAATAAAGTTACAGATGAATCCTTCACGACATCAATTCTCAGTTTCACACAATGACATCAACCCGATCACCTCACACACACACACGCTGTTCCAATGTAGAAAATGCATACAGTATATAGAACCACACAGTCACCGTCTAGCATGCATCAAGCCGCCCAACAATTAATTTCGTTACAAATAATATTACCATATTTGCTCTCTGTCAACCCCGAGATAGATCATGCATTTAATTCAAATATATTGCTATTAGGAAATATAATTTTTGGTCCAATGATTGTTGATTCACAAAAATGATGTAGAATCAATGAATGAATTCATGTCATGTGTCAACACATCACTCGTCCACCACTTTTGACTATCGTACCATTTGGGTTCACCAATTCAACCATCACCATATCGGAGGGACACCAATTCGTCTCCCACCAATAAAAGAAGATCCCACATGCACCGAGTAGATGAACCGGTTCGGGTTTAAATAAAACCACCCACGAAAGACCTTGTGATGACACGTTGACCTTTTGTCTTTGAGCTAACATCACCACCAATTCACCTTGAATCTTCATTGTTATCGGCTTATAGAACTGTCAGATTAATTAGATCATCGGAGGATCAAGCGCCGAGAAAACATTGCCAGACTTTCCACTCAAACTCTGACATCTTTGATATGTCGATACCCGACTGTTGAACCAAGGCACCATCGGAGCTATTGGAGGTCAGGGATGTCGAAGACTTCGCAACATTTAAGAACTTTCAATGATCGAACTCCGATCACCGATCCATCTGACTGTTGATCGTCAATACTCCAAAGCAAACTAAGTAACAAGTCTAAATCTTAACCAACTTAACACGTGACCGTCAACATGTTGATGCCCGATCACCGATACAGGCTAGTAATTTGAGGCACTACTTCTCAACACTCTTCACCATATACAATCAATCTTAGCAATTCTTTCCTCTTTTTAGTTGCTTCATCAAATCTTGTTGACATTGTTGCAACTTGATTCATCTTGCAGGCAATAGGATTACCATTAAAACTTATACGAACAAGTTTCTAAAACTCTATCTGTACTTCACCGAGATCAAAGTAAGTGCCATCTTCATGTCGATATTGAAAAGGTATCTACGACACAAATGTGCTTATGAACTTGATATTATTTGCAACCTTCTGTTTATATCCAGCCAACTCTATAGATATTCTTTCATAGGCTTTTAATTTAAAGAGGTGGTGTTCTCTCCAAGCAAAAGGCTTCTACTTGTGTTATTTTGTAGTGACTGAATCATAAGCCATCCTCAAGTCAGAAA
Source organism: Sequoiadendron giganteum (assembly GCA_007115665.2). Lineage (NCBI taxonomy): Eukaryota > Viridiplantae > Streptophyta > Pinopsida > Cupressales > Cupressaceae > Sequoiadendron > Sequoiadendron giganteum. The sequence continues at coordinate 78,691,879 of CM021110.1, forward strand.
TGACAATCTCATCTCTTGGTTTCCTTTTCGCTATATTCTGCTCAAACTCCTGAATCCCTGAGCAAAGATCATGGTTGTTGTACCTCAATTGGTACATCTTTGCAAGTATAAATCTACCCTAGGTGAAAAACTCTTCTATCCAATCTCTCATATGTTTACCGTAGATTACCAATTGACTTAGTTGATGTTGATCTGCAGGTGACTCCAAAATTGTGGAAGCAACAAGGTGTCTTGTGAAGTACCATGAAAGAGATTGGAAACATACTGACGTAGTTGTCAAACCTCAGCCTTAAGGGATGCCTTATCTTCTCCATCCTTGAGTACTTATTCCTTTAGATTATCTACTGCAACCTTGAAGATATTTACATCAGTATGCTAGTTTCTTTTTCCAATATTGGCATTGACAACTTTGAAGTCATTGATTTCAACCTCATCAATGCTCTTATCCTCCGGAGGTGTGGCAAACTCAAGGACAATCTCGCCTTCAAAATTCTTCTCCATATTAACTTGCTTCTTAAGTTTCTTCTATGATGTGTCTTGGTAGATGTTGTAAAGCTCTATAAAGTTCAATTGATAAGAAGGCTTCCTCCTCTTCCTACCCAGCAAGTTCTCAAGCCAAGATGAGGAGTCTCTACTAACTTCTCTGGGAGGATCGATTCCAGCTATAGCGACTCCTGATAGATCACTAGGTGTTGAAACATTGTCAACTGGTGAATCACTTTCTGAATCTATATGAATAGGAGAAGGCCTCAACGATGGTGGAAGAACTGTAGATGAATGCATTGCTTCGACTTGTGGTGTTGATTCAACCCAAACTTCTGGTGTATGTGTTGATTGTTCTTCTTGATTTACCTTTTCCTTTAAGCTCTTTGTCATTTTTTTGATCTTTGTATCTTTTAGAGGATTTATCATAGCTTTCGCTCTCAGTTTTGATTTAGAAGAAGGTAGAGATGTATGAACTATTGGCAACTCTGCAACTACCTTTTGTGTCCTTTTACTACTCAGGAATATCTTGTTCTTGACAACTCGTCTTATTCTTTCCTCAATTGAGGTGATCTCTTTGGTGAACCAATCAACTTATGAAAGTGGTCGTTGCTTGACCTAATCTCGAGCATACATGGGAAGTAGGATCTTTCTATGAAAGAGAACTTGAAAAACCTTAAACTTCTAATTCTACATGAGGGTTTAGTCCTATTAATCATGTAATATGTTAATACTTAGACCCTTGTTCAAACTCCAAAGGATAAGGGTATTTTCAAGAAAAAATAAAAGCCTATGGTCATCCACTATTCCCACATGAGTTTTGACTCCCTAGATGATGATAATGAAGAACGAAGGGAGGAGGAAGAAGTGAATGACTATGTTGAAGTGTTATCTTCAACTCCCTCTGATGGAGAAGCACAAAAGAAAAGAAAGGTTTTTGAAAAGAAGACCTCACCAAAAAGGAAAGATAAGAAAGTTATATCTTGTTTAGAAGGATCTTAGATTGGGGATGAGGAGGTGGGATTCAAAGGGTAGATGAGGGGAAAATAAAACTCAAAACCCTATGGGGAAGAGGTTGACAAAGGAAAGGATAAAATTGGGGAAGAGATTGGTAAATTCATGGATAATATTGATGATAGGATGACCACACTCTAGACCCCTATGGAAGTCTTTGCCAAGGAAAACACAGATGCCACAAATATCCCCCTTTCATCTAAGGATTTCACTTACCTACATGCCAAAAAAGATGGATTTTATGATGTTTTGGGGTTAGCAAGGGAGGGGGTGACTGATTATTTTAAATTGGAAAAATGGTTTCTCTTAGACATTAACAAAACTAATGTTAAAGTTTGAGGCATGTAGGAAAAAGTTTCAAATGAGTAAAGGGACCATTTTGGGTTTGGAAATAGAAAGCTATAAAATAGGTTAGATGATGCTAAGGAATCCATCAATGTGTTAAAAAATGAGTATGAGAGTCGTATGCTGGTTATGAAAAACAAAATTTAGGAGATTAATACCAACATTGAGAATCTCCCGAAGATAAGTCAATGCTCGATTAAGAATAGTGGTGAGGCTTTGAGGATCCTCATGGAGAATTTTAAAGATATTAAGGAGGAAAATATGGTTGGAGCTATCCTTGAGAATAGAAAAAAGGTGTGGGCTACAAAATAAAAAGGGAAAAAATAAATAATGGAAGAAACAAAGGGGCCTAGTGCTAGAAATCATGTCAACAAGAAGACTTTTGAAGAGGAGAAGAACGAGTCATTGGACCTGGTTAACCTTCATTACAACCAGAAGTTAGAGGTTGTTGACACCTTAAATAATATGAAGTAACCTGTTGATGTTGATTTTTCTTTTTGATGGTTGTTATTTGGTTGTTGGTTGGATGTGTCTATTCCTTTTGTGCAATGTTTTGATGTAAAGGGTTTTGTGTCCCTTCAAAACCTATTTTCCTTGATAATCAAAAACTTTGATCACTGAGCATAATACTTTTTAGAAGAATGTGTGCTATTACAAGTGATAAGAAAATTTGAACTTAAAGTATTTGGCAATGTTACACTTAAATCAATCCAACTATTTCATTTATTATACATCTAAAATTCAATCTATATTAGACCTTGTGCCTTCTCCACACAAGTAAGAATTTTAATCCTAAAATATTATTCTCTCACCTTTTATAATAAAATATATTTAATTATAAATACATTTATAAAAATTAAGTATAACTCGATTAATGAAATAGATAAATTTTATCTAGAAATTATATCTAGAAATGATATCACCTATATTAATTCCATGTTGTACAATTGACCATATAGTTTAATAAATTGTATCAAAACTTATATTCCTACATCAAAAAACTGATGATTACCCTCATCAATGGCATATTGAGCACTAATGGATGATAATGACAATTACATTCCATTGAATCATACCAAATATTTACCTTCCATTTTTTGGGTATAATGCATTTAATCGTAATGGGTTGATATCACCATAGTAAATTATTTGGGGATCAAAATTGGAAAGGATAGCTCACTTATTACTTAGTTTTTTATATACTATTACTATATGTTTAGTGGCATGACTTTTTTACTTGAAAGAAACATGACAAATCACTCATCCTCATATTTATGAAAATCTATTTTGATCTCCTCGCTAATGATCATTAGATCATCTACAATAAAGCTAACTATATTCTAGACTTATGATAAATACTATATTCTCATTAGTAAATAACAAATGCATATTATAATTATTATATTTTTCTTCACCAGGAATTAACTTTAATTAATTACTAGGTTACTATATTAGTGATTCTATTTTTAAGAAACCTACCATAGATTGTCTTCAAATTAAATGGTGCAAGTACTATTCCATGGGTGGATTAATTTCTTTAAAAAATCTATATTCTATGGTTTTTAAATCAAAAGGTTAAAATATAAAAGTATTTTCAAAACAATCAATATAACTTTGAATATTTGTGGAAGAGTTTAAATTGGATACTAGTATTTAAATACCACCTTACTATATGATAATTGGAGTTATTTTACCCTTACCAAAGACTCTCATTTCTAAAAAAAAATAAGGAAACAAAAGAACAATAAATATCATGGGCACTTCACTCAAGTGAAAGTATTCCATCATAAAATATACATAAGAATAAGGAAACATAAGAACAATAAATATCATGTACACTTCACTCAAGTGAAATGAGAGTGTACATGCTAATGACACATCCTAGTGGCTAAAACTTGGATGTAAGACCTAGCAAGCATAACATAAGGCCTTCAGGAATTATATGCTCCAAATTCATGAATTTTTGGTCTTATATGATGGCATGAAGGGGATTGTACATGTCAATGACACCACCTAGTGGCTAAAACATGTATTTAAGAATTAATAGGAATATCATAAGACTTCTATAAATTATATGTATAAATCCTTTGGACATATTGTAAATTCTTATCTTTTTAAATATTTCTCTTGTACAAGCATTGTATTATATAATACCTATGGGTTTTATGGAATGAACTTGGAGGGAGCTAGTATGAGTAGTCCTGGTCTCCAATTAAAATTTTTATAAGTTCTCATATAAAGAATAATTTTTTAAAACAATGGGACTATAAATTATTACAAGATGATTTTTATGTAGTTCAAAAATACATGTTCTTTATTTTGACATATATTTGTGTCCCCATTTATCACTATTAAAAAAGACCTACATTGCTAGGATATTTCATCTTTTATTTTATATAAATTAACAAATGATGCCCCCTTTTATTATTAAGGGGAGCATTGGAACATAATTTTACTATGGGTCACACCTAAGTTATAATATTTATGTATTTTTCTTATATAAGGATATAGAACCTTATGCTTATATGAGTTATAAAGCATATACCATTTAGTAATTAAATTTATAACCACTAGATTATTAACTATTTAAAAATGGTCATTTTGAATAGGTGTGGCTAATACCTCTTCAAGTATTTTTCTAGTCCTTCTATATATAAGGATTTTCTCTCTAATTGAGAGGAATGTGAGAATTTGGAGATTTATAACTTGAATGTTATCACTAAGCACATGAGGTATTATTGGCTATGTGGAAGTAACGAGAAGTATTCCCTAGGTTTGATCTATATTTTAATAGACCATTATGTAAGTGCTTTATAATAAAATTTGATATTTGAATTTTTTACCTGGAAAGATTTACTCCATATACATGTTGTATAATGTATTAAATTTATTCTTATATAACTCTCATTTTATTTATTTTTATATAATGATTAATATCTTAAGATCCTAATTTTTATTTTTATTGTTCATCAATTCTAGATCTAATGTATGGAATTTTATCCTTTTTCCTCCACTTTGGATAAATATTTTTAGTATCTTTCTTTATAAAGAGAACTTATCTTCATTTTCAATTGTTTGGATTACCAAATTTATCTTTTATCCCGCGCCATCCACCCTAAATTTGATCCATGTCACTTTTTCATCACTCTATTACTTATTCTTGATCATTCTCTACTTCTAGATGCTAGTGCATTCAATTCTATTGAATCTTAAAAAGAAATACATGTGGTATTTTCTCACACATTTAAATTCTATTTTTCTAACTCAATGTTACGCTTTCACAAAACCCTAACCTTAGCTCACCTCCAACAACTAGAACTCCCCAATTTTTTTTTTATAAAAGGGGAGTTTTGAATAATTGGACATCTATTAAGCATTATAAAAGGATAATTTGTGCATTCAATAAGAATCTTATCTACATCCTCACATTCCTTAATAATAATCCCTAATTTGAATCATCAAATGCATCAATATACTAAAATTGGGTTTCTAATTATGTTACCATAAGAACTACTCTTTTTACTACTACTATTGATCCTAGGGTTGAATATTTAATCATTAAGGACATTTAAAGCAACAATAATTTGCACATGAGATTTCTAGTTTGGATAAGATGGATAGTCCTAAAAATTTAGTTTAATATTTTTATGATTTGTCACTTACTAATCCATTTGGGTTTCAAGTTCTTTAAGTCCTTTATGCTAAGCTTACTCTTATTTCTTCGAACGGTGCATCCTCCTCATATATTGCCTAGTTTTGTTATTAAATATGGTATGCCTCATGATTTCATCTCTCCTCCTACTATAATGGAGAAAGTTCTTATGCCTACCCCCCATGATATTTATGCATCCACTCCTACTTCCTCCCATACTATTACTATTTCACCTAATTTATATGTTATCTCTACTAATGTTATGACTAGAGATGGTCCTATATTTTCTCCTAGAATTTCTACCTCCACCGCTATAATTACTTCTTATCTCCATACTTCCAACATCACTCCTACCTCCACTATTGGCATACATCATTCCATTTATAATTTCATGTCTTATTCTACACCATGTTCCATACATTATCTCATGTCCTATTATATACCCTATTCCACCACTCTTACTATGGTCATGTCTATAGCCTATCACTCTTATCAATATTTTTGTGTCTCTAATTCATAACACCACCATTCATAATTTTACCTTGAATGCACTTATCAAAAATTTAGATATATTGGATCTAAAGTTGATGGGATTCTCAATGGATAAGACAAATATAATTATGTGAATATTTTAAATTTAATATCAACCTATAAACTACTATTTATATTTGAACCTTGGATCTAATGAGTGGATACATCAATATTTTATTATATTTTAGTCCTTATATTCCAAACTACACCATCAACCTCATGATAATGAATTAAAAACTACTTTTATGAAGGTTTATTACCAACTCTTTGAGAAAAAATATATTTGAATAGATTTACCTATAATCAATGTGTGTGTGTTATTATATGAAGATTGTTGAATTAAAATTATTTATAACCAATGTGATTACATATAATGTATCTTCTCATAGTTCTTCTACATCTTCTTACCCTTCAAAGTTTCCAAAGTCTAACAAATTTTCTAAGGTTAATGATTCAAAATATAAAAAGGATAATATACATCATGTGGTTTATACTTCCAATATGTCATCCTCTGAGCCTATACTCTTATAAATTTTACTAAATTAAAAGATCCCTTAAATATAGTGTTTCAATTTTTTTGATTTGTAACTAGATTATTCTTACACATATCCATCTAGTACATCCAAATAGAGGGATATGTAAGAACTCTAATAAAAATATATATTGCAAATTCTATAGAGTTAATGTGTGGAATTAAACATAAGGTATAAGATTTTATTGATAATAATCTTATGCACATCGAGGGTGTCAATAATGGGGGAAATCCCTTGGTTTCTCTCCCTATTAAAAAAATTGAAGGTTTATGATACTATGTTTCCTAGTCATTCTAACAATATCAATGCACAACCTAAATAGACATGGCTCATATGCATGTTGATAAAGATTAGATATGAAATATTATTATGTTGATTCTCATGCACAAGCTCGTGCCAAATGCATTTTTGTGAATATTACACTCTAGAGATACATCTTCCTCTCACGTTATTATTGATTACATTTTCAAATGAGAAGATACAACTTAATAATTATTATGGTACATTATATGTACATGGTCATGTATATGGAAATATTTTTTATGGCATTCTCATTATTCCTACCAATCAGTTTTATGCATGCACTAAAGATTTTTTTTTACTAGTAACATTTATTAAAATTATTAATACATATTTTGGGTAGCTACAAAAATGACTAATGGTATATTCATCAAAACTTTGGTTGCATTATCTTACCTATTAAAGTGGATAGTATAGAGGTACAATTATTTTATCATGTTATCACTTCTTTAAATAGATTCTCCAATTTACTTGGTAGACTATAGCTTGAGGATTTTAATGCTATTCTTTCTATTATGCATAAATGTATTAAGTATGTTCATAACAAAAGAGTTACAAAGGTTAGAAGAGATCTATATGATTCTATTTTAGGTATGAATAATTTTACTTTGGATACTTGCATTAAACCCAAAGGAACTACAATATCCAAATGAATATGCCCTTTATGATACGTGTCAAATAAAATTAGAAGTCCAAAGGAAATAAAAGGATAAAACTATAGTTGCACATAATCATAATAAATGTCCTTTACCTCTTATTCCACCTAAGAAGAATAAGATCACTATGGATGGAAACCCCATATTTCATACTAATTAAATTAATTCTTCATGGGTGTCCAAGAAATATGTTATGGTCAAAAATATAAAATCCATCTATTTAGTCACCTTCAAAGAGACAAGAACAATGGTAAGGAAATATGTTCCTAAAATTGCATCTATTGACATTGTTTTCACTAATATTACTAATTCACACCAAGATTAAAACCATTTTATTATGCTTCCTTATCATTTTATTTTGTTTCATTTAGCTCTTATATTATATGATTATACTATTTAGTTTCTATGGTATTCATATTGCATATTTATGATTTTTAGCTCCTATGTTTTCTTCTATTTCCTATTTATCTCTTAAATTTTCCTTTGTTTCTTGTTTAGCTTCTATGCTTTCCTATATTTGCATGCCTAGCTCCTATGATATTTCTATGCACCTTGTTTGAATCTAACGTACTCCTATATTCCATGTTTATCACTTATATTGTCATATGTTCCTTGTTATATGCATATTTTACATGATTTATGATTATTCAGGTTTTCTATGATCGTGTCTATCATGTCTACATATAATGATATCAATAATCAAGGTTGTCATAATTTTTGTGCTCCTAGCTTCTCTTATGTTTACATCTTACATTTTATGTTTATAAAATTTACATGTTTACATCTTACATTTTATGTTTATAGCATTTAAAAGTTTCCATATATGGTTATCACAAGCATATATTGTGATATAATGTTTATACTTTATTTCTACATGTTTATTATCATTATCTTGCTTATCATGTGTATATTATTATGATGGTTATCATTCTTATAACTACATATTTATTATTCTTATCATATTATCACATATACTTCACTTTTACTTTAATGATCCCATATAAAATTTATGGTTACCATTATTTTGTTGTTTTCTTTCATTGAGAGCAACATTGGAAGCATCTTACCTTTACACATGCTATATGTACTTTCAAGATTGCATCTTTCTTATGCCCTTACATTCTTATCACTTGATGACATATTTATCATGTTTGCTTACATTTATCATGATTATATTTTTTCCTCCTTTTCTTCAATTCCTTAAATCCTCTATATGCAACTAATCGAGGGGGACATATATATCACTAGCGTTCCTTGGTGAGATTTGTTATAGACTAATCAGTTCATGATCATTCTTGTGTTAAAGGGAGATTTTATCAAATCATTTGCTTGGTCAAATTCATACCACTTTTTTTCTTAGTCAAAGTTTTACTACTTTCCTCTTCGATGAAATCTCTCACCCTTATCCTTTTGACTTTTATTATTCTCAAAGATGGTGCTTTTTCAAATAGGTTGTAGTTAGTGCCTATTTTAAATATGTGATAAATACTTCACATTAACTTTTTTTTAAGTTTCTATTAGAGAACTCATTGCAAAGGGAATTTAAAAAATGATTTGTACACTTTGAGAAAATCTTTATTCTTTTGAGTGTTTGAATTTTCTTTTTTTTGTATTGACTACTTTCTTTACTTTGGCATGCATCCTCATAGTACCTCACATGCACATCAAAGAATGGGCAAAATGTAATGGTGAAAATTGTATAGTTATGCATTTTCCCTTATGTTTTGAGTCCACTTTTATTGGAGTGTCTTTTAAAATGCAATAACAAGTCTACAAGTAATATATTCTTATGTTAATTCAACTCATGATATTATCCTATCTTGACAACATCATCACTAATCCCCAAAAAATATTTTTAATCCCTAAATATTACCTTTTCTACCATAGATGTGGAATTGACCTATTATTTCATAGTTGTGGATCTAAACATAACTTTTAAATGCTAATTTTGAATTGGGACCTCATTGAAACCTTGCTATTAGCGTTGTGAGCTAAGCTAATGGATGTTTATCTTTATTTGTGTTCTATGTTGTTATGTTTTAAGACATTCCTTTATAAATCATTAAATAATGTTGGATCAACCTAAGAGTCATTGGAAAAACATCTATGTGAGAGAATAACAAAATAATCATTACACCAACACTTGCATCATCACCTTGAGAGCATGTTGCATTGCTTGCTTATTATATTTTATCAATGTTCTGAAGTTATTGAACTGTTCCAACCAGGGGTTTAGTTAAGGAGAGCATGAACCTCACAATTCAATAGATTTCCTAGAGGTGTTTGTAAACACCACTAGTTCCTCTCTAGATTCAAACATCAAGGCAAATAGATTCCTACAAAACCAATTCATATAGATAACTACAAGTTCAGGTTCACATGCTAGTTCACTTCTCTGTAAGCACATAAATTAGATCTATATAGACAAATCCAAACCAACATATAATGTATAATCATTTTACAAATTCTAAAACATTTATCTAATCAAATAATCTTAATGAATCAGTTTTTAACATCTTCTACATCATACATTTTTATTACCAATTTCAAACTAAATATCACATTTAATTTTTAAATTAATTTATTTAGTATTTCTAAAACTTAATTATGTATATAATGACTTTATCTAAACTATAGTTTGTTCCTTAGTTTAAAGGGAAAATGAAACCCACATGGGGAGTGAAACCCAATATCACATTCAAGGCATATTAGTAGGCTACGAGAGTCAGCCAAATTAAACCAATAGAATACCTAGGAATCAAATGGTCCTCCTTTAAAAATATCTTGTATATACTAGGAAAGTTTGGTCAAGATAGAAAGCTCGTTATTTAGAAAGCATTCTAGGAAGGTTCACTTACTTTTAGATCTCCAAATATTCTAAAACTCATCATAGATAGAGAGAATCTGCTTTTTGGTGTTTAGTGGTAGAAACTTAACGTATAGATTCATTATAGACGCTTTTTTTATCTCTTCTTTTCTTTCTTTTGAAAATATTCGTAAGAATAGAGAAAATGTTGGGTCAATGTGAGCATATAAGACCATACTAGGTAGTGCCTTGTGCCACAACTCACTATCACATTTCACCACTTTTTTTTTCGGTGAAGGAATGAAACCCCTAATATTCTCTCAAACTATAGAATAGTATCGAAGATGTATATGGGAAAGTAGCATTGCTTTAAAAAGATTTTGAGATTTGGATTTGGGGTGTGATTTCATGTCATTTGTATATAGTTCGAATTTAGATTTGATGTGTGATTTTATAATATTCGTATATACTATGAATTTGGATTTGGGATGTGATTTTATGCCGTTGTTTTTGTGAGGTTGGATTTCTATTTTACTTTATATATTATTGAAGTCAACTATTTGATGATGTAATAGCATTTTATCTATCATTTTCATTATAAAAATAATTGTATATTCTTTCTTCTCGAACTTTCCTAAGTATATTGATGTGGGTTGTTTTTACTCCAACTCTTTATAGATATTTTGATTATGGATGTCTTTGTTTCTAAGTTGGAACTCTATATATTCTTTTTATTATTATCAATATATGTTTTTCTCCAATAAAAGAAAAAACTTTATTTGGCATTGTCTATTTATCAACTTCACACTTAAGTCGGTGCAAATTGGATCTTAGTTAAGCTTTCTGACACTTTCACCTTTTGCTTTATTTCTATTTTTATAAAGAATTGCTTTCACAGTTATAAGTGGGGCTGAATACTTTGTTGTGTCATTTATTCCGCTGAAGTTGTTTTGGTGATATTTGATAGCCTTAATGCTTTATGTGTGTCTTTTTATTTTGTAAATATATGTGTGCCCACACATGTAATCTACGATAAAGTTGTGACCAACATCATAAACATAAAAGGACATTAGTGATACTATATTCCCCTCAAATTGATTGTGTATGAAGGACGCAGGGAATTGAAGGAAAGAAAAAATATTCAATCATTAAAAATCAAATAACATGTATTAGGTGGCATAGATACATCATATTATAAACATGTAACAAGGTCTAATAAGATGTGGTCATGCAATCATATATGTAAAGAGGGGATATAAGGTGACCCCAATATTATCCCAAATAAGAGTCATAAACAAGTGATAATATCCATAGAGCTAGATAAGAAACATGTATACATAAGTACATGTGAGATCTTATCATGATAAACATTAATAAAGTTTAAGCATGATAAAGATGTGATCATAGACATGCCAAGAATAAACATATGTAATCATAATAGCTTAAGATGCAAGCATAGCAAGCATAAGTAAACATGTAAACATCATGATATAAGGTCATATGAGTGTATGAAGATATAAAGATAACCAAGCATGATGATCATAAGATGTAAAACTATTAACATAGTAATCATAGGGTAGTCATGTAAGTGTAACATAATCAAAGTAGAATAAGAAAAATGAAATAAATAAGATGTCCCATGTGAGAAAATATAGCACAACATATGAAAGACATGAAATAAGACATAACATATAATATAGAAGTTGAAATGAGAATTAAGGAGCAAGGAAACTCAAAACAAGAAATACTTAAGAAAAAGGGCATAAGTCAATAGAAGACAAGAACATAGCAATATAATGTAAACATGACTCATAAAAAGGCTAAAGTCAAAATACAAAGCAAATGAATATATGTTTTTAAGTTCAACATGATGGGAGTGGTTATCAATTACTGCATACTTCATATCATCCCAAAACCATAAGAAATAACTTAAAAGAGAACATATAGAAAAATAATAAAGTGACATGAACTACACAAAATATGTTCAAAATCACCTCTGTCAACATATACTATTAGAGGCGGGAAAAATCTTTTGAATTTTGATGGCTGCGAGGGGGAGGATGAGGTCGATCCAAAGGATGGTGGAGAAATGGATGGACTGCCTAGTTTGTGTGGGACTTATCTTCTCTCTGTGGACCTTTCCTTGGCTATTGAGCTTGCACCATCGTTTTTTCCTTTCGATGTTTGGTTTGTTCGAGCTGGAATTGTGTGGTTCTCTATTGTTGTGGAGGCCTGTGCTAGTTCGAGCTCTAAGGATGATGAGAGAGATATTGATGGGTTCGTTGCTGCCTGGTGTTTCTTTCACTCTCCCTTTTGTCACTCTTGGCATAGGTTTTTCTTGTGTTTTCCTGTGTTGCTCAGGCTTTTTGTTGGGCGGTGGATGTGTTGTGTGTTGGGTGTTCCTATAACTGCAAGTTGGTTGGAGGATTTTGTTGGCCTAATCTCAGACCCTGTCTGGCACGAAGGGTTGGAAGTTACTTCTTGTTCTGCCTCCTCTCCTCTTTCTTTATTTACAGGACCTCCTTGCTCTTTTTGGCTTTTCTAGGGTTTTTTGCCTCTGTGAGGGTGTCATCATTGTTTGGGGTTGTGGTGGCTAGTTTGCCTCTAGTGGAGTGGTTTTTGGAAGGTTGTTGGCATGTTTAAGACCCTGACTGGCATGTAGGGTTAGAGGTTGGTCTGCAATTTCTTGTTGACTTTTGAATCTCTCTATTTGGAGGTTTTCCTTGCTCTTCCCTTCCTCCATTTGGACCTTTGGTGCTGGTGATTTCGTTGTTTGGGGTTGTGGTTGTTGGTTTCCTCTAGTGGAGTTTTTTGTGGAGAGTTCCTGGCATGTTTCAAACCCTGACCGACATTTAGGGTTGGAGGTTGTTATTCAATGTATTGTCAGTGTTTTTCTCTCTCTGTTTGGAGGTTTACCTTGCTTTTCCCTTCCTGTTTACGGTCCCTTGGTGCTGGTTTCTAACTTTGTGGGGGTGCTTTCTTTTTCTGGAGCTCAAGTTGTTGGTCTGCCTCTGGTGGAGTTGTTTGTAGTTAGTTTTTGGCATGTTTCAGACCCTAACTGACATGTAGGGTTGGAGGTTGTTTTTCACTGTCTTGTCGACTCACTACTCTCTTTGCTTAGAGGCTTTCCTTTCCTTTTCCTTCTTTCTTCAGGCCCCTTTGTTTTTCTGCTATTTTTATTTATTGGTTGGTTGTTGTGGTTGTTGGTCTTGGTGGCTACCAAGGTTTTCCTGGGTGGCCAGTTGTTGTGGTTGTGGCTCAATTGGGTTGTTTTATCTTGGGCTGCTTTGGCTCGGTTGATTGGTTTTTTGCTGGAAAGCCAGGTGGTTCGGTTTTATTTTGTGATCTAGGTTGGGATTGTGCTTCTCGTGGTGGAATGATCTATTTTTTCCTCTTTGCTCCTATCTTCTTCTTTGCCAATGGAGGTTTTTGTGCTCTCTACTATGGGTGTAGTTGCTTCCCATCGATTTTCTCAACTATGGTCTTCTTTGGAGGTGGAGACTAGTTCTTTGGAGGTGAAGCCCTCTTCTATTGAGGTGAAGAGGTGGGTTGTGGATCGGGTGGGAAGTTCTATTTTTTGTGGTTTTGGGCTTCACTTCTTCCTCTCCTATAGAGGGGAGCCCCTTCCTATTGAGGTGGAGGTTGGGTTGGTGTTGTGGGGTGACTGGTGTTATGTGTGTGCTGAGAATCTTCAGTGTTTCTCTTTGAGCCCTAACTCTCCTATTGAGATGGGGAGTTTGGTTTTGTTGGATGGTGTTGTCAAATGTTGTGTTGATGTTTAGCTAGTTTTGGTTGATGGTTACCTGGTTGTTTATGGTTGTTTGTTGTTGGCTAGTGTTGGTAAGTGGTGTGTTGCAGTCTGGTTGATGGTTGCCTGACCGTCTTAGGTTGTTCTTGGATTCAAGTTCCTTTGTATTTCTTGGTTATGTTGGGTTCTAGGGTCCCGTTAAACCTTTCTTTTGCTGCAGATTTAATCTTTCACGCTAATCATTCTTAATTTGCTTATGGGGTGTTGTTAGTTGTCTATGTTTTACTCTATTGCAAATCAGTCTCTTTATGTGGGTTTCGGGTCCTTGTCAAAACCTGTTTGTTAATGGTTTCGGGTCCATTCAAAACTTGTTTTTCCCATTAATCAAAACATATACTATTAAATTTATCTTTGCATAATCCAAATACTAATTAAGGATATTTAAAGTAAACAACATGAAAGTAGAAGAAAAATTAAATATAATGTGGGAAGAATCCTCTCCCAATAAATAATCATTCTCCCAATTTGGATATGTAATATCTTTTATTTTTATCATCTCATGCACAAGTAGATGGTTATCACCACTATAAAATGTAATTCTCTTGAAAAATATACATAAATGAGGTGGAATTTATTTTACCTTTCTTAACACATTGTTGTATCTTTCTAGGTGGCTCTATCTGTAGGTTTTGAACTCACTTAATATTGGGATATTGACAAATGTACTTGAAAGAGGTATAATTTACCATGCCTTTATTAATCCATTGTTGTTTCTTTCTAGGTGATTCCATGTGCAAGTTTTGAACTTTCTTCTAGTATTAGAATCTTTATTTGAAACCCAAGCAACTAAAGAACCATTGAAGAGGAAACAAATTGGGAATTCTCATTCACCATTTCATTATTATTTTCATTTTTTCTTGGCGCATTTGAGATAGGTTGGTCATAAACATCTCTTGAAGGAATACAAATATCTAATCCCTTATACATATGAAATATAGGATGAGAAACTCGAGGCACATTAGGCCCTATATCTTCTTTAAGTGATTTGTAGTATTAAGTTGAATATAGCAATTTGATTTTTTAATTGTGACCTCTATAATTCTTATATAGACTATTGATTCTTTTATTTATTTTGTCACCAATGTTCTTCCTTATAATACTTATAAATACCATATAAATCATATTTTATTTCATATAAAGGTACACTTGATGTCTCAATAAAATTATCTAAAGTAAATGAATTAATTTAGATAAAGGAATGTAGGGATATATTCATCTATTTTAATCACTTCACCATCATAAACATATTTGATATATTGATACAATATAGATTATAGTGCTTTACATTGTTCTATTCATGGTCTATGAAGTAAAATAATAAATATATCAAGGAATGATATTGCATAAGATATATACTTCCTTTGGTCTAATCTCTAAAGGTAAGATAGTACACCCATAATGTCAATCTATATTCCATTTTTCATTTTCAAGAAACCTCTTGAATGGTCATATGATTGATGTTAAAACATAATTAAATAAATATTCAAACGTGCATATATTAAACTAACAAGTTAGATCAATAAGCACACCCTTACATGTCTCACAACACACATAGACTCAACATAATAAAATCTCATAATAATTACTATATGGAATCTCATCATCTAAAAATGTAACTAATTTTGTGTTATGAGAAGAAGTGCCTCTAGGATAAAGAAAACTGACAAAATGGTCCACATGTGAATATGAATCAACATAAAAAAATATATCATAATGCTCATATATCTTATCATTATTCTCATGTGCCTTATAATTATGTTATGATGCACAAATGGAACTCCTTGATTTTTTAAAATATAATTAGGGTTTTCTCTTTTATACAACACCTTAGCATGTAATTTATTATTTCATGCTCATTTCAACAAGTGACAACTAATTTTGAAGGGGTGGGCATGGTCCCAATTTTTTTTTAAATATGGTCATTTTTACACCACAAAAATCAACAAAGCTCTTTTACACATCACATAAATGAACCAAGTTCATTTATGGACTTATAATTTTTCCTTTTAAAGGAATGAATAAATTGAAGACTATGACTAGTCCATAAGGATGTATGTGGATGGAATTAGGTTAGGCTTAGATCATTTTCTAACTTTTATGCATAAACATGCTAGTTGTAAAGTGGTCATTATATTAGAGACAATGTAGTCAAAAAGCGCTCAAAATGAAGGGTAAAAGTGAATGATATTCACTTTTCATCCTTATAACTCTTACCCCACTATAATTATAGACCAACAATGGTGTTTTATGTCATTTTTTCTTAAGTAGTAGACCATGTAAATCTTATCCCATATTTTCAAATAAATTGTAATTGTTTCAATGAGTTATGCCATGTGAAAATCTAATGTTTTAATTTTTTGGCTTATTTATGATTAAATTATTTTGGATTCTCTATATTTATTTCCAGTTAAAATTTGATATCCTAAAACACCAAACTTCACGTCCATAGAATACCATAAGTTTGACAACAAACCCATGAAACAACCTTTTAGTTTTCCAACCATATAAGGGCCTCATTTTTGTGAAATGTATGGACCATAAGGAACAAAAAATTTCCCTAATTTACCCAAAAGTTGGTCAAATAGTTTGTTAAATAACTTCACCATTAATTATTAAAATTATAAATAAAACCATTTCACCACAACAATATATAAGTGAATAACACCTAATCCCCCCAAAAAATATTATAAACATTTCATCTTGAGATCATACTCAACATTACCTAAAAGTTCCTACCTACCATTGGAACCATAGTCACCATGAAATCATAACACATGCTTTGGTTAAGGGTCTTCATCACCTAGCATGTGCATCTATTATTTTCAAATTTGATGGGATTTGTCAATTGAAATTTATATGATGACTATTTAGACTCTTAATGATTATGATGTGGCTCACTTGTTGCTTTAATTTTTCCTAGAGTAATTATCATAGTTTTAATCCCACTTAATTTTTTTATCATTTGATCCAATCAATAATCAAGGGCTACCTCTTAGCTTTCTTATCTTTTCAAGAAATAAATTTATTTGGCTCTACTTTTAGTTGAGTGATTTGGTTACACTAGATCTAGGTCTAGGTGAAGTAATGAGGACCTATTTCCTATAAATTTAGTTCAATGTTTCATCTTTTAAGTTTGAGGGAAATACATGTATGATCATTCCAATGTTTCAAATGTATTTTTTATTTAAATATTGGACTGAATGAATATATACAGTTGAACTAAGCACATGAATATGTGGTACAGGTTGACCTTGCACAACATTCCCACAATCAAGAAGCTGCCCAAGATATGAACCAGGGATTGCTACAACACTTTGGGCATTAATCACAAGCATTACGAACTAAATCTAAGCTACATCCAAACATTTCCAAGTGATTTGAAAGATAGAACAAGAAACATGCAATATTATTCAATGCAAAGGAGGGATCGGTCATAGCACAATGTCTGCACTTTGTATTAAATCATCATATTAGCAACAATTCTAGTCTGTTACAACACTTGCTTGAAATGTAAAACTAACTTCTAATCTGCTAACATGATACTCTACTGCTAACTCTAACGATTATAAGTCTTCTGACTTAGTCTTCCAATCTCTACCAATTCCAACCTAGCTAATTCCAACCTTTACAAATGAGGTAGAGTGCCATACTTATAGAACAACAAGCCTGCGTGAAACAGAGCTAGGCTTACAAAGAAACACGACCACCAATCAAATCGGCCCCGATAGTCAGCAATAACCCACCGCCAAGTACTGAATGCAACAAGGACCCCATCAGATCGATCTGGGATCGCACAAGGTCAGGGGAACAGATCCTCGAGCCACCCCACCATCAATGCTCCACCCGCGTGAACAACAACGTGCGGGAACACCAAGAGGAACACGAGCCACCGATCAAACCAGAGTCAGGAAAATGAACGACCCAGATCGAACAAAACCAGGTTGAATCCACCAACCAAATCTACCTACCATCAATGAACACAAAACGCGTCGACCTTGCATGCAGGGAGCGGGTTCCGTGATAGCAGTCACAAAGTGTACTTGACTGCACCCACAACTCATGCCAAATCTTCAATTTACACCCAACAATCCCATCTCAATCCAACTTGCATTCAAACGGGACACCATTAATGCCCAATACACCACCAAAATACAAGCAGGTCCATAGAGTTCCTAAGGCCAAAGAATCAAGCATAAACCCAGGTAGAGGCAGAACCAAAGACAAGTGGAGGCGGAGCCACGAGCAGAACAGGAACAAAGAGCCAAGACAGGCGGAGGCGGAGACAGAATGGGAAAGGGAAAGGAAGGGAAACAAGCGGAAACAAAACCAACCCTGGCGGAAGCGGAGGCGGACGGGGAACGGTAAAGGAACCATAAAATTTGCCAAAGTTTAAAGCAAAATTTCATCTCGGTCCCGGCCCCGACAAAACGAAGAAAACCCAAGGGTGGGAAACCAACTTGAAGGCCGAAGACAAACAAGACCATGGAAGAAACCAAAACGCGGGAGGCAGAGCCGGAACAGGAACAAAAAGCGAACCGTGAACTTTGCCAAAGTTCAAATTTTGGTTCCATCCCGGTTCCGCCTCCGACAAGCGAAGGAAAATGCGAAGCAAAGATAAAAACTAAGGGAGGAAAGCGACCCTTAGGACGAAAATGAACAAAACGTAGTTGAAAGCAAAGGAACGAGAAGCGGAGCCGAAACAAGAACGGGAACAGAATCGGGAACTTAGCCAAAGTTCAAAGTTAAGTCCCATCTCAGTTCTGCCTCCGATAGAACAAAGGAAACAAGGAAAACAAGGTAAAGCTAAGGGAGAAAACCAACCCTTAGGACCCAAACAAAAACACCAAGGGAGAAAACAGAAGGCAAAAGAAGACCACCCCAAAGAGGACATCTGCAAGACCTCAAAACCACTAGGAACTCAACACAAAGGCACCCCCAACCAAGGAAAGCACCAAGGACCAAAACCCCAATATTTTTCAAAGACAAGCACAAAAGAGGGGCAAGCCATAGGAACAGGCCAAAAGACCAAGCAAAAAGAGGGTCCCCACTTTCAGTGGGGCATGTATGTGCAAATCTGCACAACAAGTTGGTGTTGTGGGGTGACTGGTGTTATGTGTGTGCTGAGAATCTTCAGTGTTTCTCTTTGAGCCCTAACTCCCCTATTGAGGTGGGGAGTTGGTTTTGTTGGATGGTGTTGTCAAATGTTGTGTTGATGTTTGGCTAGTTTTGGTTGATGGTTACCTGGTTGTTTCTAGTTGTTTGTTGTTGGCTAGTGCTAGTAAGTGGTGTGTTGCAGTCTGGCTGATGGTTGCCTAACCATCTCAGGTTGTTCTTGGATTCAAGTTCCTTTGTATTTCTTGGCTACGTTGGGTTCTAGGGTCCCGTTAAACCTTTCTTTTGCTGCAGATTTAATCTTTCACACTAATCATTCTTAATTTTCTTATGGGGTGTTTCTAGTTATCTATGTTTTACTCTATTGCAGCTCGGTCTCTTTATGTGGGTTTTGGGTCCTTGTCAAAACTTGTTTGTTAATGGTTTCGGGTCCATTCAAAACTTGTTGTTAATGGTTTTGTGTCCATTCAAAACCTGTTTTTCCCATTAATCAAAACATATACTATTAAATTTATCTTTGCATAATCCACGTACTAATTAAGGATATTTAAAGTAAACAACATGAAAGCAGAAGAAAAAATAAATATAATGTGGGAAGAATCCTCTCCCAATAAATAATCATTCTCCCAATTTGGATATGTAATATCTTTTATTTTATCATCTCATGCACAAGTAGATGGTTATCACCACTATAAAATGCAATTCTCTTGAAAAATATACATAAATGAGGTGGAATTTATTTTACCTTTCTTAACACATTGTTGTATCTTTCTAGGTGGCTCTATCTGTAGGTTTTGAACTCACTTAATATTGGGATATTGACAAATGCACTTGAAAGAGGTAGAATTTACTATGCCTTTATTAATCCATTGTTGTTTCTTTCTAGGTGATTCCATGTGCAAGTTTTGAACTTTCTTAGTATTAGAATCTTTATTTGAAACCCAAGCAACTACAGAACCATTGAAGAGGAAGCAAATTGAGACTTCTCATTCACCATTTCATTATTATTTTCTTTTTTTCTTGGCACATTTGAGATAGGTTGGTCATAAACATCTCTTGAAGGAATACAAATATCTAATCCCTTATACATAGGAAATATAGAATGAGAAACTTGAGGCACATTAGGCCCTATATCTTCTTTAAGTGATTTGTAGTATTAAGTTGAATATATCAGTTTGATTTTTTAATTGTGACATCTATAATTCTTATATAGACTATTGATTCTTTTATTTATTTTGTCACCAATGTTCTTCCTTATAATACTTATAAATACCATATAAATCATCTTTTATTTCATATAAAGGTACACTTGATGTCTCAATAAAATTATCTAAAGTAAATGAATTAATTTAAATAAAGGAATGTAGGGATATATTCATCTATTTTAATCACTTCACCATCATAAACATATTTGATATATTGATACAATATAGATTATAGTTCTTTACATTGTTCTATTCATGGTCTATGAAGTAAAATAATAAATATATCAAGGAATGATATTGCATAAGATATATACTTCCTTTGGTCCAATCTCTAAAGGTAAGATAGTACACCCATAATGTCAATCTATATTCCATTTTCCATTTTCAAGAAACCTCTTGAATGGTCATATGCTTGATGTTAAAACATAATTAAATAAATATTCAAGCGTGCATATATTAAACTAACAAGTTAGATCAATAAGCACACCCTTACATGTCTCACAACACACATAGACTCAACATAATAAAATCTCATAATAATTACTATATGGAATCTCATCATCTAAAAATGTAACTAATTGTGTGTCATGAAAAGAAGAAGTACCTCTAGGATAAAGAACACTGACAAAATGCTCCACATGTGAATATCGATCAACATAAAAAAATATATCCTAATGCTCATATGTCTTATCATTATTCTCATGTGCCTTATAATTATGTTATGATGCACAAATGGAACTCCTTGATTTTTTAAAATATAATTAGGGTTTTCTCTTTTATACAACACCTTAGCATGTAATTTATTATTTCATGCTCATTTCAACAAGTGACAACTAATTTTGAAGGGGTGGGCATGGTCTCAATGTTTTTAAAAATATGGTGATTTTTACACCACAAAAATCAACAAAGCTCTTTTACACATCACATAAATGAACCAAGTTCATTTATGGATTTATAATTTTTCCTTTTAAAGGAATGAATAAATTGAAGACTATGACTAGTCCATAAGGATGTATGTGGATGGAATTAGGTTAGGCTTAGATCATTTTCTAACTTTTATGCATAAACATGCTAGTTGTAAAGTGGTCATTATATTAGAGACAATGTAGTCAGAATGCGCCCAAAATGAAGGGTAAAAGTGCATGATATTCACTTTTCATCCTTATAACTCTTACCCCACTATAATTATAGACCAACAATGGTGTTTTATGTCATTTTTTCTTTAGGTAGTAGACCATGCAAATCTTATCCAATATTTTCAAATAAATTGTAATTGTTCCAATGAGTTATGCCATGTGAAAATCTAATGTTTTAATTTTTTGGCTTATTTATGATTAAATTATTTTGGATTCTCTTTATTTATTTCCAGTTTAAATTTGATATCCTAAAACACCAAACTTCATGTCCATAGAATACCATAAGTTTGACAACAAACCCATGAAACAACCTTTTAGTTTTCTAACCATATAAGGGCCTCATTTTTGTGAAATGTATGGACCATAAGGAACAACAAATTTCCCTAATGTACCCAAAAGTTGGTCAAATAGTTTGTTAAATAACTTCACCATTAATTATTAAACTTGTAAATAAAACCATTTCACCACAACAATCTATAAGTGAATAACACCTAATCCCCCCAAAAAATATTATAAAAATTTCATCTTGAGATCATACTCAACATTACCTAAAAGTTCCTACCTACCATTGGAACCATAGTCACCATGAAATCATAACACATGCTTTGGTTAAGGGTCTTCATCACCTAGCATGTGCATCTATTATTTTAAAATTTGATGGGATTTGTCAATTGAAATGTATATGATGACTATTTAGACTCTTAATGATTATGATGTGGCTCACTTGTTGCTTTAATTTTTCCTAGAGTAATTATCATAGTTCTAATCCCACTTAGATTTTTTTATCATTTGATCCAATCAATAATCAAGGGCTACCTCTTAACTTTCTTATCTTTTCAAGAAATAAATTTATTTGGCTCTACTTTTAGTTGAGTGATTTGGTTACACTAGATCTAGGTGAAGTAATGAGGACCTATTTCCTATAAATTTAGTTCAATGTTTCATCTTTTAAGTTTGAAGGAAATACATGTATGATCATTCCAATGTTTCAAATGTATTTTTATTTAAATATTGGATTTATTATGAAAAAAAAATTATGTCATTTATTTTCTTTGTATTAATATTTTTATTCATCAAGTGAGAAAATACTTTTTCTTGTGTTTTCTCTAAATCATTTTAGTTTTCTTTTGGATATTTCCATTGAATTTTTCTTCATTGTCTACACTGATTACACTCTTTTTTGGTTGAAGATTTATTTTGATTAATATATCCCCACTTTTAGAATCATGAGTTATTCTAAAATTTATTTCTTCATTTCTCACCATCCATTTCCTACCTAATCAAATTGTTTCAATTTCTTTCTAGAAAGAAATAAATGTTTTCTTTTTTAATCACTTGTCAAGACCAAACTCTATTTTTAATCAATTGATCCATTACTAATCAATTATTAATGGCATTTGATGTTTTCTTGGGTAAAGGCACTATTAAATATAAAAAAAAAAAAAAATCCCTCGATTGTAAATTCATTCATTATCTATATTGATTACACTCCTTTTATGGTTAAAGATTTATTTTAATTCAAATATCCCCACTTTTAAAATCATGAATTATTCTAAAATTTATTTTTTCCTCATTTCACATCATTGATTTTCTACATAATTAGATGGTTTGGATTTCTTTATGAGAATACAAAAAATATTTTTAATCATTTGTTCTAATCAACAGTTTGTATTGTCTAATCCTCTATTGGGTATATGTGTTGTTAAATATAAAAATGAAAAAGCATCCAAAAAATTCAAGAAATATTTTGGCTTCCTCGTTCTCCCTTAACCCTTCTTCAATATCCCCAAACATGTTTAATTTACACTTCCTTGTTTAAAAATTCAATGCAAAATGCTTCTATGAGATACAATGATGCTAATGGATTTTGCAGTCCTTGAACCCAATAATATTGCTATGTATAATGTATCATCAATCCTCCTTATTCATATTTTATATTTGTATTCCTATCATTATGATAGATGAGATACATGTGAATGGTTTGTGATATGAATTGATGCTTTGATGTCTTTAAATACAATTCCTAAACACACAAATTTCACTAACCAAATTAATAAGTTTTTTGTAAGCAAAGATTATCAAAAAATTATCTTAGTTTTAGCATCAATTGAAATTTTGACAGCAAAATATCTTACTTTTAATATCAATCAATAGTTACTAAGGAAAATATTAATCTAGAAATATGCATTAATTTCCTTAAAAAAATATGTCAAAGAGCCACAATTGACCACAAGAATTAATACACTCAACCAAAATGTATTAAAAAAGTAAAATCTTTTCTTAAATTTATCCATGATTGTCATAAATACTCAATTGAAACTAAAAGTATGGCTAGGTGGTAGGGTTGCATGAAGAGGAGCACCACTCTCATTTCAAGAGAAAAACCATTAACATGGTAAAGAGAGGTATATTTGCAAGCTCCATCAAAAAGCTTACAATAAACCTCTACATCTAATCCAAAAATATTGTAGTACATAAAACTCGTTGGGGTTTGTAATTTGTACGGACGTGATTTATAAAAACATATAGGGTTAGCAAGCACTTAATACATGACTTGAGATCATAATATAAATTGTACATAATTAGTAGAAGTCTGAGATACATAATTGTTGGCAATTGTGTTTTATTAGTTGATTATGATTTTTTGAATTCTTACACACATTAATATTGTGATGTTTATTAATTCTTCTCATTCTCATAATCAATATACTCTTCTATCACAACAATTGCATATCCTTCTACACAAAAAAATTGCATATCCTTATACACAAAAAAATTGCATATCCTTATACACAAAAAACTTCATATTAATTTGTATCATTCTTAAAAAGAATTATACACATTAATATTTCTTTTATCTTAAATTAAAAGACTTGTTTTTTACACCCCTCATTTTTCAAATTATAATTTCTAACATTACTCAATACAAAAACTCTCCTTTAATTATTTCTTAAAAGTTTTAAGTCTTTGAAGATATCCTTGATTGCTTCCCCATAGACAAAGACAATGTTGACAACCATTATACTAGGAACATCTTCTAAGATTCAAGCTTTTGGGATATTAGGGCAATACGTAATAATCATCTAGAACTTTAGAATTGAAATTGCTGCCATCTCATGATCTTCTCTATGGCTAACAATATAGGCCAATCAAAAGACCAAGTAATAAATTTACAAGTGTAAGGTCACAAATCTTAAACCTTAGAAGGATAGGATCTCGATAAACATCTAGTAAGCATCACATGTTTACAGGCTATGTGTTTCTAAATACCCCACATATCTTTTTTTTAATGGGTGACTAGCATGGGGATATTAATTAGATTTGCTAGGATAAGCATGCAAAATATCCTTTCCTCACTTTCCTTCCCATTATCACAATAAACATTTTATATAATTTAAAGTGTATAAAAGATTATGTGGTTATTGGTTTACTTTCAAATGCTTGGTAAGATTTTTTTAGTTTAATGATTTCTTATAGTCATATTGTGGTCTTTATAAATCTTATCTAATCTTATGATATTTCTATATTCGTATTTAGATTTTTGTTTTTCTCTCTCAAATTTTTAATTTTTTGTCATATTTGGGTTTTTTCGTTTTATTTTTTAAATATTATCTTTATCTCAAATCATGTGCAACCTTCTTCTTTTGTCCTTTTCTTCTTAATTGATTTTGATCTATAATTAACTATTTTTCTTCTCTAGCTCTTTATTATTCTATGATGGATCACGAAGTGTGATCCTCAATGATGATGCAAAATAAATCTTACAAAATCAAATCCTATTTAGTTTAACTTTTATAATGTATAGAAACTTGATATGTTAAAAGATAAGATCAAGTTTGAATACTTGAAAATTTTAATAAAATAGATATTCTTCAATCTTTTTGTACGAAATTGAGAAAATCAATGATTTATACATCCAATATATGATTTACAAAAATATCAAACTATTATCCAAAAATATAAAATCTATACACTTTACAATTATTTTCAAACATCATTTGAATCAACAGTCAAAAGTATTATAACCAATACAATAAGAGAATTGATTATTTGACTATGTAAGTAAAACAATATGATACCCATATAGAAAAAGAAGATAAATGAAAACAACCCTACAAGCAACGGTGTTGAATCTCGGACTCTCCCCAACAATTAAATTCAAAAAGTAAAAAAAGCATCCTCCTTGATGGACATTGGACGACTTACAATTATTGGGGATATTTATTTTTGAATTGAGTAATGGGTAGTCCCCTTAAAACAAGGAATATGCAAATTATATAGTATGAAATTTGTTTCTTTATGGGAAGTCACTTTTTTTTGGGTTGTGTCCTCCATAGAACACTTTTGTCACCTTGTATTCATCTTTACTTTATGCTTGATGACAACCTATGTGAATGCCAGGCTGGCCTATAAACACTTTGGTGGACTTTTTGACTTATTAGTGTTTGATATTTGTGATATTTGTGGGTGTTCAATCCCAGTGTGTAATCCAACATAGGGGTATCCATTGACATGAGCTTCAAGTCTCAATCATGGTGTCTTTTACATGCCCATGCTTAAAAAATCTCCCTAGAATCCAGTGGGCTATGAGGTCCAATAGGCTTGAAAACTCTCCTCCAGTTGGCCTACAACTGGGGCAACTGGGTCCAAACAATCTTGCAAACTAGGGGGGATTGAGTGGGGCCATGGGCATTTCTCCTCCGATGAAATCTTATTCTTGGTTTGTTTTTGTGTGGAATCAAGACCCAAGTGACTTATTGACTTGCATGGTACAAGACAAAATCTTAATTGTAATGAATAAGATATTGGTTGAAGCACACAAGCTTAAGGAAGAATGAATTGACTAATGAAAAATCCAAACTCTCCTTGTATTACTCTCGTGCATGTTTGAGAACAACTTGCTTACATAGATTCATGCATGAAGTTAGAAAATTTCCCAAAAGCTCATGATAATGATACTCCATTAAGTTTCTCAATAAAGTTAGAATAAATAAAGGAGGGCCAGTCCAAATATAGATGTCTCATTCAAAGTATTAGTATAAAATTTGTTTAGAAAACCAATCCAACTAGTATATGAAGAGATTCTTCTCTTTGTTCCAATTGAAGATTGCTTTTATGTTATAAAATCAAGACCGTACAATGAAGACTAGGATTCATGAGGCCATCAAACTTCCATGAACTCCAAATGTCTCACTCATTGATGTGTGAGCCATCCTTTACAACTAATATTTTAGGCTAGGGAAATAATTAAGTTGTTTTTATTTTATTGCTTACCCCATAAGAATTAGAAATGATTAAATATTGCATGGTAGGATGTGATTTAAAAAATAGTGGTTTAAGTTGTTTCTAATATTTTAATCTATAATATAAAGTGAATATATCATTATTTAAGTAATCTAGTTTGGCCTTTTTCAAAATTAAAAAAATAGTGGTATGTGATCTTTTATTATATTGTAATCTAATATATAAAGTAGTGATGTCAATATTTATGTAATCTAGTTGTTTTTGGAATAAAAATTAGAAAATGATTAATATAAACAATCAGTTTTAGTGATTACAATTAATCATACTTTTTAAATTAAAATATCTACTCAAAAACAAATGGGATGATTGATTATGAGGGAGAGTGGCAAGTCATCTTCTATGTAAGAGTTTTTAAATTGATTTTGTCTTTGCTGAGAGGGTTAGATGTTTCTTTGTTATTTTTAATTCTATGTTTATTGTCTTCGGTGTGATTTATTAAAATGGTCTTGAGATTTGTGTAAAGCATTTTTTGTAAGTATTTGGAGAATATTATTGGGAAAATGTGAAAAAGTTAAGATAACAAAATTTGTTAGATTTTTAACATAGTTGTAAAGGTGAAAATTGTATATCTTATATTTTTACTGTTTATTTTATGTCTTTATATGAATATCTTAACTACTTGTCTTAGAATATAGTTTTGACTAATTTAAAATCTTATTTTGACCCAATTTTTTAATTCGGCTCTATAAAAAATAATAACTCTTGTTTAAACAATCTCTAGTTATAAGATTGCATGTTCCTTTATCTAGTTTATTTTTGTGTTCATAATCTAACCCATCGCTTCCACACTTGTCAATCTAACCTTGGAAGTTTTAAATTTAAATTAAATTGTTAGCCTAAACTAGCTCCCTTCCAACTAATTATTCTATGCTAACTCCCACACCAAAACTTTCAAATTTCTTCATTAAGTCAAGTATTAAAGGGTGTCACTCATAAGTCATTTAAATCCATTTAGCATCTATTGGTTATCTATTTTTCACTACTCCATGATCTCTCTTGCCTCTATTTTCACAATACATTACTTCAACTATTCCAATTGCATTCCCACAATTTTTTAAATCTTGGTTCTTGCATTATGGCTTTATGTCAACCATTTGCGTTATTGTTCCATTCAAAATTTAATTTTTCCAATTTCTAAATTCATTTTCATTCTAGATGGTCATTGATGCATTCCTTGCATACTATCCACCTCAATTTTATGAACTACCATTAAATCAAGTCTCTAATGGATTGTCAAAAGAATACGATCCTCACAAAAAATGCTCCCAAAGGTGTTTATTAATATCACCAATGTTTATTACAAGTCCAAACACCCAAGTGAATATTTTCTTGCAAGTAAAGAAGAGCCATAGTAGACAAGTTTATTTTTTCACTCATTAATGTTCACTTCCATATGCGTAGATCAAATTTACACTTTTCACAATTGTATCAAATCTCACAAAGATCAATTTCATAGTCATGAAAGTGTCCCAGTTCACCAAGGGTTCCATATTTTTCTTGTAGCTTATGCATCCCAATTTTCTTATAATTTTCATAGCTTAGTCATTTCAATTTTCTCATCTAAAACCTAGTTTCAACACAAAAAATGTACCTTCTATTCTCATGTATTAAGGTAAGAATTTGTTGTTGATTATTTTATTTCATTTCCATATCTAATTAGGTATGCATAATCTATCCCACCTCTTTATTCTAGGATAGTTGTGTGGAATTTGTGTGATTTGTTGCATTATTGTATATGGGTGGGAAGCTAAAGGTGTGTCTCACTTGCTCAACCATTTTTAAAAATTAATTTTTGTAAGGTTAAAAAGATGGAACACCTTCAAATAAATATTTTTGTTCATTGGAAGGAAGGTCAATATCATGAAACACATCAATAATCTTATATTTAAGGTAGCATTCAATCAAATATACGTTTAAAAAAAAAAATGACTGACAATCAAGTCCACTGTAATATGTGTTGTTGATGGTATGAAATAAGGAATGAAAAGGTAG
The DNA here is from genome assembly GCA_007115665.2 of Sequoiadendron giganteum. Taxonomy (NCBI): domain Eukaryota; kingdom Viridiplantae; phylum Streptophyta; class Pinopsida; order Cupressales; family Cupressaceae; genus Sequoiadendron; species Sequoiadendron giganteum. The sequence goes on from CM021110.1 coordinate 78,720,756, forward strand.
ACATTTAACTAAAGATAAATGTTTTTAATTAATGAAAAGTATCATACAACAAGCAACTGATTTGTTTCCCATAATCCCCTATTTTCCCATATTATTTATTTAGTTTTTTCAAATTCTACAAACAAAAATATGTTATTTTGAAATTCTTGAAGAAACTATAAATGAGAATTGATGTTTATGCAAATATCATATGTATCTTTCAAAATTTTGAGGGAATTAAGTAGGAATAAAAATGGTTATGCACATTTTAGTCTTGCATTTGAAAATGGGAAAAAATAAAATTGAATGGGAATTGACTTGAGCATGTTATTTTTAGTCTTACATCTAAAAATAGGTATAAACTATATCAAGGGCATGGGTATGCAAATTTTAGTCTTTACATCTCAAAATAGGATAAGAACTAAATAGGAATTGATATGGCTATCAAATTTCTAATTTTTAAACCCTAAAACAAACTTTAAATGGAATTGATATGGGTATATGTAATAATGAAAGGGTGATCCCATGATAGTGTTTCACACTTTTAGCCTAAGTGGGACACTCAAAATCATCATTTTTTAGTATTTTTCAATTTGTGTCAATTATAAAAATTAAATGGTCAAATTTTTGATAATTTAAACTAATGAGTTATGAAATTTTCTACATAGATTAAAATTATGGTTTTAAAATTTTAAAAAAAATCCATCATTTTTTATTTTTATTGGCTAACATTATTCCATATTGCACAAATTTCAATACATGGATGGCATGTATGGGAAAAAACTCATGTCGCGATGGAATGGGTCTTCAAGACTGTTGAGACTGTTGGGATGGGACTCTAAGACTTCCAAGATGGGACTCTAAGAGAACATGGATGGGACAAGATAGGACTAAGACTAGATTCTAAGATTGAAAAGACTATTGAGATAGGATGGGACCCTATTTGGAAAAATAAGGATTTTGTGGGTTCAAGGAACCCCAACTAAGATCAAAAGAAGAAATGCGACATTTTTGGTTTCAAGGAACCCTTGCTTTTGATTTATAAAATTAATGACCAAATAGTGTGAGGAACCTCAATTGAGATCCAAAGAAAAGTATGGCCCAAAAAAATTGTTGCAATTTATGCCTCCCTTTTATTTCCCATCAATTATATATCAATCTAAGAGACATTAATGGGTTTGCCATGCTCCAATACGTCTCTTGTAGTTGTAGTCTTCCTTTCCTGAATTTCAGTTAAATACCCATTTTAAAAAATCCCAAAAGTGGCTACTACTCTCCCTTTTCTTCCTTGGGTCCCATCGGTAATATACCTCAATAAAAATATAAATTTCAAATATGAAAATCTCTATTTCAATCTAACTTAAACAATGTAAATTGGGTAAACCAAAATGCTCCAAACTAAAATTGGGTATTGTGCAACTAAAGTAGAATGATTTATTATAGATCTTAACATGGTATTACATCATATTTTATGTTAGATACATCAGATAACAACAATGAACAACTACACAAAAATAAACCAAAGAAATCTCTAAAAGAGAAGCTCAAATACCCACAAAAACTATTGTCAAAGCCACACAAACTCTCCAAACTTCATACAAATGTCATGAATAGAAAGTTACATATATAAATATTTTAATAATATAAAAATATGTTGCTTAAAATAGAAATACAATCTAAAACTCAAAATCTAAACTATGCACTCCATTTCTAAATCAAACTCCCGCAATCAAAATGGAACAAAAACACAAATGGAAAGATTTTAGCACCAATGCAATCCTTGTATGGAATTTCTCTCAAAGACCCTTAGAACTGTAGACACCTAAAAATGACTTAGGCCTGCGACCACTATTTTACCACCTTTCATCATAACATGATTATAACATTTTAATTGTGTTTCTAACCCACATTCAACTATTAATTAAATAATTTATAATTATTTAATTAATTCATAATCTCTCATTCTTCATAATTATTAAATAGATAAATCTTATTTATTTATTTAACAATGTCACTAATTATCAAAGTCTTCTCTTAATTAAATAGAATCTTATTTATTTAATTAATTCTTATCATTAATGTCCTCTTGATTATTAAATGAATATATTTAAAATATATTTATTTAATGTGTCACTAATTCCTAAATCCTCTTAATTAAATAAATTCAATTAATTAATTTAATTAAATAACTACTTCTTTTAAATTAAATAATTATTTTTAATTATTTAATTGTGGTATGTGACACTTCTATATTTTTAAATAAAACAAAATCATTTAAAAATATCTCACATACTTAACTGATTCTTCATTTAGTAATTAATTTCAAAAATCAATTACTTCTTATCTCACAAAATCCCTATTTTGAATTAATTTAATTCAAAATGGAATTATTCTTTTACAAATCAAGTAATTTCTAAAATTACTGATTTTCTAAAATCTCATTCTCTTGTCTTCTGATTTTTACTAAATTCATCTCAACTGTCACATTTAGTCTTGATTTAATTCATTTAATTAAATCTTATTCACACATGTAGGCATTTTTTCCTAACCCTAATTGAGAGTTGCCTTATTGAATCTTGACCTTTGATTCTAGGGCATTCCTCAATCTTGCATCTCGTTCGTCCATTTAAGATTGCATTTTCTATAAAATGACAATCTTGATCTCATTTTCGGGAGGAATGAATAATTATTATCTAGCAATTGCATTATTGTCATATCATCTTAGGCTTCCATTTTTACTTGCACATCAAGATTGAATTCTAGTTTGCATATAGTTTATTTTATTAAATCCTTCAAAAGGCTTTGTCAAGACTAGACATTTTAGAGTGTTGCTCACACACAATCTGAGGGCATCATTTATGATACCAAATCTTGAGGAGGTACAATGAAAGTGAACCATGGAGGAGAGAAGATTGGGTGAGGCTATTCCAGTTTCATTCGTTTTTCCCCTATTTTCTAATGTATTTCATTGTTTGATGTTTTTATTAACATGCAGGCATTACTAATCCTTTGTTGATCTTGCAGAGAAAAATAGCATCATTACATTGGTGAACCCGACAATCTAACACATTTTGCAGGTATTCATACGGCCTCGGATTATTTTTTACAGGAACAGGTACGAAACGCCGCATTTTCCTTCTCATGCGACGTAACCGCTCTGCTGCGTCACATTCGCCTTCGCGTGCAACATAAGTGATCTGTTGCATTGCATTTTCCATTCGGAGAGCCGCAACCGACATTTTGCAACGCATGTGACAACATCCAAACCGTATTTGCTCTGTCGAGCCGCATTTGCCATACTACGCCGCAAATGACAGGTAAATTTCATTTTTAAAAATTATAATCTGGATCCGATGCATCCGCGGCCATTAATTGATTAATTTTTATTTTTGGATTAAAAAAAACCAACCCTAGGATAGACATTTAATTGGAAATTTATCAATCCTAGGATAGGTAATTTAATTTGGAATTTACCAACTCTAGGATAATCACCACATCTTATTTTTGGTTAAAAATGAATCCCATGCATGTTGTGAAGCAATATCTTCACTTAGTTTAGATAATCTTCATTTGAGCTTAAAAACTGAACATCTTTTTGTTGTGTTTGTTGGGTAATAGGTATATGCTCTCCCCTTTACTGGGTGATCAAAAAACCAGACTTGCCCATTTTATCTTTATGCACTTTATGCTTTCTTAAATCCTTTAGAAGGTTTGCCGTAGTGGGAAAAAGTACTCACCCTACGGGAATGACCTAAGTGGGAACAACCAAAGCCAGGTTTTTCAACCCACTATAGTCAAAAGTGAATTTTGGGGAAACCCATATTCAACGATAGTGTGCAAGATAACCATCCCCAAAAACTTTGTTCTAAAGGTTGGGAGGTCTCCTGAGGGAGTTTATCATTTTCTGCGCCGAACGAAAACCTTGACTAAGAACCATAGTGTAGAAGCTAGCCGTGTCAGTATCCAGACGTTGTTTCAATCATAGTGCAAGGGGAGAGAAGAATCTCCCCCCAAGAAAATCACCATATAATCACCATAGACTATTTGCTCAGGGGATTCGGTATCCACTTCCATCACCTTGAGTATGTACCTGGAAAAGATAAAAACATGGGCGCCCTCTAGGGGGTGACATGGTTGTGTGAGTCGACGTGATTTTAAGTTGTGGGCTGTGATTGTTACAATGACCTTTTGACTATTAAGAGTGGGTCTGCTTGAACATACACTTAATATTTTAATTTCTATGTGTTTGCCAACTATTTTTTAAACAGACTTCAACAAATTGAAAATCACAAATTTAAACCAAAAAACTTGTCAAAACTGCAAAACAATGTTCGATTTTCTAAAAAAAATAAAATTGCCCATTGTGACGCAATCACTCTAATGCACCGCAAACGCCAGATATCGAGCCGCAATTGAAATATGCAGAGTCGCATTTGCAAGCATTAAACTGCATTCGGTAAATTGAGCCGCATTTGACAGATACCAACCCGCATTTGCTAGACCGTGTCACAATCGACACTTTCTAAACCGCATTCGACTCTGTGAGCCACATTTTCTCTGTCGTACCACATTTGCTATGACGCATTTGCTAAAAAACCTGAAAATAATTTCTCACTGTCAAAAATTGAAAGTCCACAACTTGTCTTCAATTCAATCAAGTCTTCCTTCACTATTACAGTTCAAACCAGATTTTGAATTGCTCAACTTTCATCAAACATTGCATTATAGGAACCATCTTTAGGCTCACAATAGGTTTCCATTTGGCTTTCCATTAGATTGCATTGATAGATTCACCATCTCCTTAGACACTTACTTTTGCAGATTTTAGAAGTTGACTCTTATCATTCATTGTCCAAACTTTTCATTCAATAGTAGGTTATCATTGGACCCAATTACCTTTGTCACTTTGTCAAAACCTTTGTGAATTATTTCCCACTCAATAGTCTAGTGTGGAAACTTCACTTTGTCCTCTTTATAGTCCTTTTATGGTCCATTGGTCTTCCAAAATTGAATCATTGCAAAAACTTTGTTTGCCCCAGTTATCCTCTTTACATCTCTCACTAGTAAGTACATCTTAGGATCCTCTATTGCATATCATTTGGAATCTCCATTTAGTATCACATCACTTGCATTTGCAAGCCTTTAGTCTTACTTGCATTTCATAGCATCCTTTAAAAATCCAAAAAGAAACCAAAAAACATAGTATCATACTTAAATCATTTTCTCCATCATCCCAAGTTGAGAAAAACCTTGTATGGTTGAAACTAGATTACAAAAAAAGAAAAGACTCATGGATTCCTTTAGACAAGACACCAACTTTCTTGAGTTCACAACTGGCATGGATTCATTCCCTAATGCCATGAACAATCCTTGTTTTGACATGGGAAATTCCAACATCATTCCTTTTAGTGAGATGAACATCCCATCATCTCCATCACATATTTTTGAACCATTTATCCAAAGGGATCAAAATGGGGAAGTCTTTGAAGAAGACATATTAGTTGTTGCCCAACATCCAGAAGTTGTTGCTTTTGTAGAAGAAGTAGTCTTAAATGACTCTTCTAGATTCCTAGCTATGCTCCTTGACCAAGGGGCTAAGTTACCAAAGGGATTTGATCTTAACACTCTTAGAGAAACTTCTCCCACTCCAACATCACACAATCCTTCCATGGGAGCCTCTTCACAAAATTTCATCAACACAATCAACGCTACCTCCATTGGTCATACTACCACCACAACCAACACAACATCTATTGGAGGATCATCTTCCCAAACCAACACCACATCACAATCCATTCCACAACAAAAATCCACCATCCCTTCACAAACAATGGGGGAAACCGCATAAAACCTCTTTGGAACTACATCTAGTTCCATAAGTACATCAAAAAACCTATTATTAGGTTCTTCAAATGCCATGGCAACCAACTCATCCAACCCATTTGGGAGAAATAAATGAAGAGTTACCATACAAGGCACCCAACCCACTTCATCACAGGTTAATACCAACATTCCTGTGACCCAAAACACGAACATTCCTCAAGGCCACAATCTTTTATTTGGGAAAAGCAATCAAGGCACTCAATCCTTCACTCCATTTGGGCATCAACAAGCTCAAAATCAACAAGGCCCTCAATCCTTCACTCCATTTGGACATCAACAAAATCAAAACCAACAAGGCCCTCAAATTCAGTCCAACATGGCAGGATATCATATCCCCACTTATGCCTCTCAATTCCATACACAGAAGCACATCCCTCATTGAAACTCTCATTTCCAACAACCGCCTAATCAAAACACTCATTTTTCTCACTGAAAACCCATTCCAAATCAACACATCTCATCACAACAGCTAGGGACTCAAGCTGCCCCTATCAGCAACATAGGTGATTCTACCAACCATCCCATGGTGGAAGCACTCACACTCCAAATCGTTTCTCTTCAAACACAAGTGGAGTCCTTGCATCAATCCAGAAAAAAGTCATACATGTCACATGACTTGTGTCCATATCCATTTGACACAACCTTGTATATGCCACCCTTTCCTCATGGATATGTGGTACCCCATTTTCCCAAATACAAAGGCAAAACAAACCCCATTGAACACATAAGAGAATTCACCACTATTGCATGGACATTGCATATGAGCAAACTTATCTCATGAGACTCTTTTATAGAAGTCTTGCAGGTCATGCACTAGAATGGTTCTCGCTTTTGCCTAAGGGAATAAAAACGTGGGACGAATTGGCAAACAAGTTTGTTGAAAATTATGCCTATAACATTGACACAGATATTGACATCGCCTCCTTATGCAAACTTACCCAAGAGGATGCAGGAGAGACTTTCATTCCATTCTTCCAAAGATGGAGAACCTTAGCAAGCAGATGTCTGGTCGAAATACCTGAAAAGGAGAAAGTTACCATGTTTGTTCAAACTCTCCTAGGACCGCTAAGGTATGGCTTGCAAGTCCATTGTTGCACCACCTTTGTTGACCTTGTGTAAAAGGGTGTTCAACTCGAGAAAGCCTTGATCGCCAAGGGCAAATGAAAGTATGGTGGAAAAACTATCAACACCATCACAAATAATAACCCAAATAGCTCAAATGATAAAAATAAATACTGGGTTAAGAACAAGCATATCACAAGTGACGATGTAGTTGATGCAAAAACCATCAATGCAATAGGTCATGTACTCACAATCAAAGGAGTACAAAATCAAAACGCACTTGCAACTACACCAACACCAACTGCTAATGCTATCCAAAGTAATCATGCGCAAACGAATCAAAGGAAGTTGCGTCAACCCCGACAATTCCAAAAATGCACGTACACCCCTTTGGGTGAACCAATTGAAATTGTCTTAGAGAAACTTCTTCAAAACGGTGTCATAATGCTGGAAGAGCCAAAACCATATGACCCTGGTTAGTTCAAGCCGTCATGGTGGGATGACAATTCATTTTGTGATTACCACCATGCCAAAGGGCACAAAACTTCCTCTTGTCAACAATTGGGAAATCTGGTGCAAGACCTCATAGAGAACCACACCATCGAATTGGGTGGGCAATCATTTACATCTAACGCGGATCATACCATACACAAAAACCCATTGCAAGATCATAGTAAAGCTTCCTCATCTGGCACAAAGAATACCAACAATCAAGCAAACCACATCCATCCGGTCTACAATAATATTTGTTCTGCATACAGTTATCCCGATGGTACTATTATTAACAATCTTCGTGCTGCTAATGAAGATGAATCTGTTAATACCATTAACATTAAAAAAGCCCTGGAATGCAACGTGACTACGCATAAAGGCAAGGTCACTATCCCAGGTCCTTCTGCACGTCAACCAAAATCACCATACCTTGTCTGTCCGCCAGACAGTCCAACCCAAAACCGGAGTTCAACATTGTTGAGAAATTAAATTAAACACCTGCTCAAATATCCATTCTCGAACTACTTCGTATTTCACCCACACATAAGGCCATCCTGGATAAAGTCTTGCAAGAGTCATCTGTCCCAACCAACATGGATGTCAACCACTTTGAGACTATGGTTGGATATCTGAATTTGTATCACCACATCACCTTTTCAAACAATGACTATTCCTCACCCAAACCATCGCATAATGATGCCCTTCACATCGAGGCTTTTGTCCATAAGCATAAGGTTAGATGAGTCCTAGTAGATGGCAAAGCAGGATTGAACATCTTCTCTTTGAAATTGGCTAAATCTCTTGGTTTTTTTGATGCGTGTGTAGATGCTAGCAAGAGCATCTTCATCAAGGCATACGATGATGAAGAACACGCTTCTAAAGGCGTCATTACCATTCCACTCCGGGTAGGACTGGTTATCATAGATACAACATGCCAGGTCTTGGATCATGACATACATTATAATATCTTACTTGGCCGTCCATGGATTCATGCTCTAATGGCCATTCCATCCACGTACCACCAATGCCTGAAATTCCCTTTTGATGGAATTGAGATCACTATCCCAAGAGATCATGATCCATTCCAATACTGCACCAACCTGTGAGCCACTGCTGAGCACCAAGTACCCATCAATCGGGAGGCCTCATCTTCCACCTCATCCAAATATATTGACCCATTGACACTCATGAAATCATCCATTCCATCACCTTCTACCACACCATCTCCATCGACCTCCATCCCAAGTAAAGACCTTCAGATCCAGGACCTTGGTTGTGGAGAGTTCAAATTGAATATGGCTTACTGTATAACCACAATACCGAAGCTACCTAAGGTTTATGGTAGACCATTTTTTGTAGTAGAGCCCAAAATAACTTTCAAGGTTCCACCGAAAAGTGTTTTTACACTGTGGGGAGATATGGGTAATGAAGTCATTATTGACATGGATAACTGGATCTACAAAGACCCAACAAAGTTATCTCCACTATCGTTGCATCTCTATGGCAAAGGATATGACATATGCAAAGCCCAAGGTTTCAACGGTACAAGCAGCCTTGGAAAGAACAACAATGGAAGATGGGAACCTATTATCATGATGGCAAGACCAAGATACATAGGGCAAGGGTTTGACCAATTTGAAACTGACGATCAACGTACCCATGAACTTTCAAGTAAGGTCATAATGGCTACAGAAGGTGTTGAGACATGTGAAGAATCCCTTACCAAAATAGACTCAAATGAATGGGAATGGGGATCTGACAAAACCGTTAGTGACTATGACATTGATGAACTATTCTTGGAACCTGGCCAACCTTGCTTTGAACAACGATTGTGCATGAAATATAACATTGACCCTATTGATTGACATTCTAAAAATAAGGAATGGGTAAGCATTCCTTGGAATCTAGAAGAACACAAGGTGTCATCGGCAATACCAGAATCATCCCACCCCATTCCTGAGCCCACCCATGAGCCTAATTTATCTGAGCCCACTATCCATACTTCTGAAATGCCAACCACTAGTCACAATGTTGATAATTTTATCCCATATTATGACTTTTAATTCGATTCTTCTGACTCGGAGTATGGACCATCCATTGCATCAGACACGAAAATGGAAATTGACAACTTTTCCTTCTCACTCGAGGCCTCAATTTTCAGACTTTCCGCATCCTCCCCATCCTTCACCAGCACTAGCAATGGGATCCCTCTTGTTTATCCTTAACTGATCGACTCGGACCAACAAGACTCACCGGTGATGGACATATTTTAGAATGACGAGGCAATTGCAGAGTTCATGGGGCTAAGAGAAGGTATTCCATGGGGTGATCACAAAATAGGGTTCTCCATTGATCTAGATTGTGTAGCTTACTTTGGGGAGACTGTACAATCCTCTAGTTGAAAAAATACAAAAAATAAAAAAGAAAAAGAAATGCCTTTAGGTGAAAACCGCAAGGCACCTTCTAGCAGTAAAATAGTAAAAACAAAGGACGTATCCGAAGGTGAAAACCTCTTTGAGGCGCCTAAGGATGGAGGATTGGAATTTCTTCCCGTAGCATAGGAAAAGTTAGCTATGCTCATTGAAGACACAGTGGAAGTTAACATACCCACACTAGAGAATCCCAAAATGATTCTCTTGGCCGCATCATTGTCAGAAGAAGAAAAACCCGAATTTCAACAATTCTTCACAAACAAGAAAGTTAACTTCGCACGGTGATATGTTGACATGCCAGGCCTTGATCCAACATTGGTTTTACATCATCTTCCTCTAATCCCAGGAATCAAGCCAGTCAAACAAAAGTTGTGCAAGATGCATCCACAAATTGCACTACTTGTCAAGGCTGAACTAAAGAAGTTGTTGGATGTTGAGTTCATAAGGTCAATAGATTATGCTGATTAGATATCAAACATTGTCCTTGTTCCCAAGCTGAATGGACAAACTCGTATTTGTACGGATTTCAGAGATTTTAAACAAAGCTTGTCCAAAGGATGACTTCCCCCTACCAAACATAGACATGATTGTTGACCTCACGGTAGGATATGAGATACTATCTCTCATGGATGGTTTTTCAGGCTATAACCAAATCCGAATTGCAACAGAGGATCAGCATAAAATGGCATTCACTTGCCCTTGGGGAACATACTGTTGGAACCTCATGCCTTTTGGCTTAAAGAATGCAGGTGCCACGTACCAGAGGGCTATGACAACAAACTTCCATGACATGATGCATATCCTAATGGAAGATTATGTAGATGACTTATTGTAAAAATCTTTGACAAGAAAAGATCATCTCAAATTCCTAGACAAAATCTTTAGACGGCTTGAGGATTACAAGGTTCGTTTGAACCCAAAGAAATGTGTCTTCAAAGTCACTTCAGGCAAGTTGTTGGTATACATAGTTTCGCATTGAGGCATTGAGGTTGACCCTGCAAAAGTAAAAGCAATTCTAGACATGCCTCCTCCAAGAGGAATTAGTGAGTTGCGAACACTTCAAGGCAGATTGCAGTCTATTCACCACTTCATTGCACAGTTGGCAAACAAGTGTCAACTATTCCAATATCTGCTCCGCAAAAGCATTCCTTTTGTATGGACAGATAAGTGCAACATAGTCTTTGACCAAATTAAAGAATATCTATTAACACCACCAGTGTTAATGCTGCCTATTGAGGGAAAACCATTGATCCTATATGTCTCTGCAATGAAAAATGCAATGGGGGCATTATTGGTGCAACATGACCATGAAGAAAAAGAAAGAGCCATATATTACATCAGTCGCACATTAATTGGATATGAGCTCAACTACACAACCATTGAACAAGCATGCCTGGCAGTTGTCTTTGTGGCAGAAACTAAGACACTATATGCTAAGCCATCAAACACATTTGGTAGCAAAGATTGACCCATTAAAGTATCTCATGAGTCGATCAGCATTGACAGGTCGCTTGGCGAAGTGGGTCGTGATATTAAGTGAGTATGACATACAGTATGTGGATAGCAAGGCTATAAAAGGTCAAGTAATAGTAGATCAACTGGCAGATGCACCAATCCAAGACACTCATCCGCTGATAACTGATTTTCTTGATGAGTCGATCATTCACATAGAACTAGCTTTACCATGGAAACTATACTTTGATGGGTCCCACATTGGGCACGGCTCAGGAACTGGCATATTATTTATCACACCACAAGGGGATTCAATTCCTAAATCATTTTGGATCCCTTTCCCTTGTAAAAATAATATTGCAGAATACGAGGCATTGGTCACAGGTCTCAAGATAGCAATCAAAGGAAAATTCAGACACTGCTCGTATTTGGGGATTCTCAATTAGTCATCAACCAAGTGAATGATGACTATGACACAAAGGACAAAAAAAAATATCCCTTACAAGCGCATGGTGGATAGTTTCCTAATGTAATTCAAAATGATTGCATTTGAACAAATCCCAAGAACACAAAATAAGGCAGTTGATGCAATGGCTACCATTGGATCTCTCTTAAACATCCCTAAGAATGTGTCACAGTTTGAATTCTTAGTGGAACAATTGTTGATGCCTGCATACGATATTCCGGAGTCAAAAATGGTGTTTGAGATTTTTGATCCCAGTTCGCCTTGGTACTAGGACATATACGACTATCTTAAATCCCAAACCCTCCCACCCAACCTGTCCAACAACCAAAGAAACTCCTTCATCTGAAAAGCAGCTAGACATACCATCGTCAATGACACCTTATACCGCCATGGATTTGATAACACCCTTCTTTGTTGTCTCGACACTGATGAAGCACAAATGACTTTACGAGAGGTACACGAGGGTATATGCGGATCTCATTCGAGTGGTCCAATGTTAGCTCAAAAATTCACCAGACTTGGGTATTGGCCGACATTGGAAAAATATGCTCTTCAGTTTGTCAAAACATGTCGGAAATGCTAGGTGCACAATGATCTGATTCATGCACCTACACAAGAATTGAGACCTATCACTTCTCCATGGAATTTCGCACAATGGGGACTCGACCTCGTGGGTAAGATCCATCCATCCTCTTCTAATGGCCATAAATTCATAATCACCGCCACTGAGTATTTTACTAAGTGGATTGAAGTTGTCCCTCTCACCTACATCACCGGTAAACAAATATCCAAGTTCATCCTAAATTACATCATTTTCCGGTATGGTGTCCCACAATCCATCATCACAAATAACGACGGTCCATTCAAAAATCAGGACGTTCGTGAGCTCTGTGAGCGATTCCACATCCAACACCATTTTTCCACCCCATATTACTCATAAGGTAACGACCAAGCTAAGGTGTCCAACAAAACAATTCTTCGCATTTTGAAGAAGACCGTCAATGACACTAGCCGAGATTGGCACCTACAACTTAATCCTGCTTTATGGGCCTATCGTACTAGCATTCGTACCCCCACTAGAGCCACTCCATTTTCCCTAGTCTACGGATCTTAGGCCATATTACCCATCGAGGTCGAAATTCCTTCTCTCCAAGTCTCTTTGAAAGGAATGATTGATGATGAAGAGTACAGACATACTCGCCTACATGAGCTGGAAATGTTACAAGAAAGACGACAAAATGCCTTAAATCATCTGCAGGCATATCAAAATCGTCTTTGCCAAAGTTACAACAAAAGAGTAATGGTGAGAAATTTTGAAATTGGTGACTTAGTTCTCATGCAGAACCCCAAAAATCAGGCAGATCGTGAAAAAACTGGAAATTTTGAGGCTAATTGGCTTGGTCCTTATATCATTACTGCAACATTTGGTTCTGGAGCTTATCAGCTAGCCACACTTGATGGAGAATAGTTGACAAACCCATTAACAGTTTACACTTGAGAAAATTCTACACATAACATCAGAGAGTTGGGCTAGAAAACCTAAAAAATATTAAAAAATTAAAAAATTAAAAAAAAAAAATTGTCCCTTGATGAAAACCTGGAAAACAGGCATCTTGGTGACACCAAAAAATTGCAAAAATAGTAAAAAGAAATGAATTCATCCAATAGTGAAAACCTGGCAAATAGGCGTTTTGGATAAGTACCATGGTGAAAACTTGGCAAACAGGTTCCATGCGTAGTCGATCGTTGCTTCGCCATCTACTGTCACTCAAATTGACCTTTATCCATTTGTCATAATCACAAAGGCCTAACACATTCACGACATTCATCTTAAGTCCTGTCAATTCCGACCATGGTTAGCATTTGGTTGACATCATCCCTTGCATATCCTTGCCTTTTCCTTGCATCTACCTATCATTTGACTCGGATAATCCCTACTCTGTCTCAGGGCAAGACCTTTATTGTGCAATTGCAGTGGATACCATACATGATCCTGCATTCTTAAAAAGTCTTGAAAAAAATCCTAAAAATGTGAAAAAGTCTTGAAAAAAAGACATAAAAATTTGAAAATGGCCTGAGAAAATACAAAAACATCCAAATCAATGTCAAAATCCAAAAAAAGAGTTAATCTGATCAATTCAATCAATCACGTCAATCAATCTTCGTCCTAGTCTGAACTACATTGTCTCTGCACATTTGCTACATAGGCAACATTCATCATTGAATCCTCGAGACAATAGGTCAGTCCTTCTAGGTTTTTCAAATAATTCATGATTCAAGCTTTTGTCCTTTCAGAGCTTTTGTCCTTTCGGACAATGTCATTTTGAACTACAAGGTCTCTGAGTGCACAACGTAGGCAAGGCCATCAATCGATGGACCCTTGAGGCCACACTAGGTCAGTCCATTAGGGTTCATGGCACTACGCGTTCACACACGTCAAACTATCTTCAAATCAATCAAATATTATATCAATCTTGAGCTATCAGTCTATCAGAAATCTGCTTCATCAAACATTTTCAGTCAATTCAACATGTCAGCAACGACATGTAGTCAAAATCATATCAAGGCAATTTATCATGGCAAAACTTTGAGTTCTTCAAGATGTGTCCTTTTGAAGAGCAACTCTTGTCACTTCTTTATGCTTTTGGATGTGTCTTTCCTAGGCATCACTATCATCATCTAGCATTCTGATGGATTCTCCTAACTCCGAGAATCGATCTCCTAGATATCAACGTCATTCAGGATGTGTCCTTCCTGAATTTGATATCACTCGACATTTGACAACGCTTGACATTAAAACACTTGGCAAACACTTGGAATTTTTTTTATGTCTTTTGATGATTATCATGATATTAGTTCCTTATGTCCTAGAAACCACAATATATCATGATGATTATCCTTGTCTAATTATCACTCTACTATTAGTTTCTAAAGGATGTTCTGACTTCAGGATTTAGAGAAGCAACGACATAGTATGATGATTTTACTGTCTATTTTTTTTTTCTATCATGTGGCTAGTTTCTCCAGGATGTCCTAAACGTCAGGATTTAGAGAAGCAACGATGTCTCATGACCGGCTTGGTTTTTCTGCCGGTTGGTCATGACAAAGTGACTAGGGGCAATTATGTTCCTTGCACAAGTCATGATCATCCTTTGTCCGCGACTGTTGATCTACGTGATGGTTCAACCTTGTACACTATTGGTCTATGTCATATCATAGTGTTTGTCGACCATCATGACATTTTCGCTCAATGATGATTAAAGAGCAACAACTAGAATAGTACTATAGCAAAGCTTTTAAGGATTTTAATTTCCGCACTAACATGCATATCTTTCTTCACACTAACATCTTCGCCTTCCCCTCTCTCATTCTCTGATGATATCCTATGACATACAAAAAAAAAGTTGCATACATAAGGGCATGAGCATTTCATATTCACATCTGCATAAATCACATACCATAATGCACATTGCATAAATACTATCATTTGCATCCATTCATAAAACCATCATTTGCATCAACATATAGGCATCATAAATAAACATTTGCATTAACATATAGGAATCACATCATCATCACATTACACAATGCATACATAACCACATCCATAATTGCATTCATAAACATAAGCATAATATCCATACACCTCATAGCATCATAAAAGCATCACATAAAGCATTAGAATACCATAACACATAAAATCATATAGGGCACATCAAAACTACATCACATATATATATAATCTCAAAATGTCATGTCACAGGATAGAGTCATATGATATCCCAAAAAATGGAGCTTGCAAGCTCGAATATCAAAATATACAAATATCTACAAAAAAAGTCCTAGGATGGCCCTCCTCCATCCCATGGAGGTGAACTGGGAGGTGTTTGTGCCTAACCAACCATGTGAAATGTGACCTGAATGGGAGTGGTGTCCTGAGTCTGACCCTGAGAGCTCAAGGCCTCGATAACAAGAGGTTGGCTCTGCTCTGCCTGGTGTTCTGATGACATTGATCTATGCCCATGCTCTGATTTGTGACTATGGCCTGATGAGTGCCTATGAGAGTTATGTGACCTATGACCTGACGAGTTCCCTGATGCAGTAGACCCCCCAGCACTGGTGTAACTATTGCTATGAGACCTATTGCTGTGTGTCTGGTTTCCACTGCATGTCCTGCTGTAGGATCGGGACAACCCTGGGTCCTATCTCTCTGGGGGAACTGCCTGCTCTTTGCCATCCTGGCCAACTCTCTGGCCATGTCTCCTATCATTCCTGAACATAGCTCTATGAACTTTTTCACCCACCGATCTGACTCCTGCCGTCGGAGAATGGCCTGATCTCTCTCCACCTGGGTGACCTCTAACTCTATTGCTAAGGCCTTGCTCTGAGACAAGGTCATGTCAAGTTTGCTCTATAAGTCTGCGATCCACTGGTCAATGGTGGAATTGAAAGGCAGAATGGGTGATCTATCATCCTCGAAGATCATGCACTCCCACAGTCGTTGATCTGCCTCATCCTCCTCCTCCTCCTCCTCCTCATCTCTCTCCTCCTCGACCTGGACCTCCTCCACATCTATGTCAAGTGGGTGTCCTCCAACAAGTGGATCCTCCTCTTCTCTCACCTCGGCCTCCTCCTCTCCACCCCTCACCTCCTCTGATCTCCTCGACCCTCACCTTCGGATCTCTCTCCTCCCCCTCCTCCCGAATGGGTGAAAATGGTACACTACGCATAATCTCTGTAGGGTCTCCAAAAAAATTTGATCATCGTATCAATCTGATGATGCTAGTACCTGGTATCTCCCACGCGAGTCTGACTAATTGATCCCACATACAAGTAAACATACAACATCCCATCACCTAGTTGTTGAATCTGCACCGATGGTCAAAACACGAGAATGTGCTCCCATACCCAGATCATCAGGAGGGTAGTGCCACAACTGATACTGTGCCCCTGGTGATAAACAACCTCATGTAACTGATGATAGAGCACGACCAACAAGCAGGGCCCCCAAGCGAAAACAATCCTTTGTCCTCGCATGCGAACAAGAACATCCCCCCATCCAATGGGAAATTTGTGACCTCGACGATCTAGGATCAGCAATCCAGCAATCAAGGTCATGAGCATGGCATCAAACCTGGGAAATTGGTCGGCTACAACGTCCCAACCGATCTCGTAACCGTCCATGCCCAACTGGGCACCATCGACACCCTCGTACATCTCTAATAGGGCTTGTCACCTCAGTGCGGATCATAAGTAACTCTCTCTCCGCTAATCGAAATGCGGAGAATGCAGTAGACATCCTCCAAAGTCACTGTCGCCTCTCCAGTAGGCAAGTGAAACGAATAGGTTTCAGAATGCCACCTCTCACAAAGAGTTGTAAGCAAACCTCTGTTTTCCCAAATAATGGGCATATAAGTAACATGGTACAGATCTAGGGCCATCAACCGTTGTCTATGTCTATCACTGAGGCGATCTTTAAAGGCATATGTAGCCGGTCGGAACTCTTGGGTATAAATGGGTACAAGTTGACTCTACACAAAGAAAGGCCAAAGATTAGCACATATTGAGCAACATTTTGGAAATTTTTCTACTACTGGCAAGTCAAGGGTACATCCAAGCTAAGCTCGGCACAAGGGCAACAAAAGTCAACTCTAGTCAACTGCAATTGTGTTGCGTTGACCACAAATGCTTCACAACCAGCCAATTAAGACTCTGCACATGGAAAATGCGTTGCAAAATGTCAAATGCGTTGTTTTGACCAAAAAATGCGCAATCTAACAACGAATGCGTCATGGGAGATAGCAAATGCGTGATCCAACAACGACTGCGTCATTCAGCTTGACAAATGCATTGCGATTTCACAAATGCATCTTTGGACTTGTCAATTGCGTCGCAAAATTTCAAATACATCGCAAAGTCATCAATTGTGTCACAACTTTACAAATGCATCGTTTGCCCTTGCGGTTGCTCAATCGCACAAAAAACCTAGCCTACTCGTCGCACTTGCGTCACGACGCAATCAAATGCGTCGAACGCGAAGGCATTTGTGGCTTACGCGACATCACTTGCATCGCAACGCATTTGATTCCCACCCTTAAAACCCTAATAAATGCATTAATTTCAAAATTTGACAAGTTGGATAGGGTACTTACCGATGCCTCTACGCCCTTGGGTCATTGGAATGTGCGCATGCGGTATCCACGATGTGTAGTCGCTGGAATCACCATCGTCTCTCAGAGCTCTGGTTTCTGAATTTTCTATATGACAAATGAGCAAATGACATTTGGATTGACCTTTTCAACCTATTTATAGGCTAAAAATTAGGGTTTTGACCTGGTGGGTTATACTGGAGGCTCATTTGACCACCTTTGACTGACATTTTGGCTAGCTTAAGATCCTCTATTTTTGAAACTGTTCACATCGTTACTTATCTGGTCATTAATTGAGCTAGTCGATATATTTTCCAAATTTTTTTGGGGCATATTCTGGACTTGTTTTCTTTGCCACAATGTGACAAGCTGCATTATGACAAAGAGGGGCAAATGTAGACACCTAAAAATGACTTAGGCCTGTGACCACTATTTTACCACCTTTCATCATAACATGATTATAACATTTTAATTATGTTTCTAACCCACATTCAACTATTAATTAAATAATTTATAATTATTTAATTAATTCATAATCTCTCATTCTTCATAATTATTAAATAGATAAATCTTATTTATTTATTTAACAATGTCACTAATTATCAAAGTCTTCTCTTAATTAAATAAAATCTTATTTATTTAATTAATCCTTATCATTAATGTCCTCTTGATTATTAAATGAATATATTTAAAATATATTTATTTAATGTGTCACTAATTCCTAAATCCTCTTAATTAAATAAATTCAATTTATTTATTTAATTAATTAACTACTTCTTCTAAATTAAATAATTATTTTTAATTATTTAATTGTGGCATGTGACACTTCTATATTTTTAAATAAAACAAAATCATTTAAAAATATCTCACATACTTAACTGATTCTTCATTTAGTAATTAATTTTAAAAATCAATTACTTCTTATCTCACAAAATCCCTATTTTGAATTAATTTGATTCAAAATGGAATTATTCTTCTACAAATCAAGTAATTTGTAAAATTACTGATTTTCTAAAATCTCATTCTTTTGTCTTCTGATTTTTACTAAATTCATCTCAACTATCACATTTAGTCTTGATTTAATTCATTTAATTAAATCTTATTCACACATGTAGGCATTTTGCCCTAACCCTAATTGAGAGTTGCCTTATTGAATCTTGACCTTTGATTCTAGGGCATTCCTCAATCTCTCATCTCGTCCGTCCATTTAAGATTGCATTTTCTATAAAATGACAATCTTGATCTCATTTTCGGGAGGAATGAATAATTATTATCTAGCAATTGCATTATTGTCATATCATCTTAGGCTTCCATTTTTACTTGCAAATTAGGATTGAATTCTAGTTTGCATATAGTTTATTTTATTAAATCCTTCAAAAGGCTTTGTCAAGACTAGACATTTTAGAGTGTTGCCCACACACAATCTGAGGGCATCATTTATCATACCAAAGCTTGAGGAGGTACAATGAAAGTGAACCATGGAAGAGAGAAGATTGGGTGAGGCTATTCCAGTTTCATTCGTTTTTCCCTTATTTTCTAATGTATTTAATTGTTTGATGTTTTTATTAACATGCAGGCATTAATAATCCTTTGTTGATCTTGCAGAGAAAAATAACATCATTACAAGAACCACTATATTTGAGCCTCAATCCCCTTGGTTTATCATCCCTAGAGATTAATCCCTCATCGGCTTACTAGCCCCTGAAGAATATTCACAACCTATGAGAGAAAAAATGCATAGAATGAATCCAACTTGGAATACAAAAGCAATAATATACCAAACCACTATCAACATTAATTTAGTCACCCAAATTCCACACACAAGGGAGGGAATCTTGAATTTGAAAGATTATAACTCCCATTGATAAGAATAGGTCACCATAAAGATTGTAACTCTCGTAGCCAAGAGGAGAATCACCAAGTTTGATTGTTGTCATGCACCACTAGAAACCCACGCCCAACTTAGTCCCAAAATAATATTCACAAATATTTATAAATTATCTCTTAGAATGATTCAATTTATTGGAATTTAAAAATTTAGATTTCCTGCTTCATCCTCTAATCAAGACTTACTATTTTAGGCTTACTAAAAATGTTGTTTTAGAAAGGGATATGACAAGTCCTTGCTCCCAAGGATTGAGTATCCTCAAGCAATGAAGATTTGGATGGTAGTGAACTTTTGACCCTTCTCATGTTACATATTCAATGGGCATTTCCACTTGATCAAGTTCTCGATGATGCTTCTATTTCTTAGCTTCTTCTCTCTTGTTTCCAAAACCTTTTCGAGTATCAAAATCAAATTTCCCTCATCATATAATACTAGAAACTTAAGAGAAGTCACATTTTTTTGTCCCACCACTTTCTTGAGACACAAAACATGAAAAATATTATGTATTTTACAACTTGGTGGTAATTCCAGCTCATAGGCCACTTCCCCTACCTTCCTAATGACTTTGTAAGGTCCATATAATTTTGGATTGAGATTTTTTGCTCCACTTTTATTCAAGGAACTCTGCTTATATGGCTACTATAGACACCCAAAATTTTCCATGTCATAGTATAACCTAGTCGATACATGACCTTGTAAGACATTTTGTAATATTTTACCCTAGGTCATTACATTATCCCACTTATCCCATTTATTCCACTTAATCACATTCCCAATTAATTAAATAAATCTCATTTATTTAGTTAATTCCCCCTTCACATGTCTCAAAATGATTCAAATTAAATATTTGAATTAATCCCTCACTTATTAGCACATTGCAACATGTGTCACATGACTACAACTCTTCACATGCACAAATAATTTAAATAATTTTATTATTTAAATTATGAGATTCCCACTCACATCCTATTTTTATCCCCATTCATTATGCGTCATAGGCATCTTTTCCTCCAAAATAAATAATAGAATTTCACTATTCCCTCACATCCTAATTTTAGCCTCATGTCATAACCCACTTTATGTGCGTCATAGGCACTAAAATAAACTTTTAATCCTAGCCACACATATCAAAATTTTTACTTTTAATCTTGGCCATCGAATCAAATCAGTCGTCTCCTATAAATCAAGCCTTTCACAAGACATTTGGGGGAATCTTCTTATAGCATCCTTACTCTGGCAAAATTTCTTTCAATATTCTTATCTATCTATCTAGTTTTATTCTATCATCTCCATCTTATCGTTATGCTGCAAAAATGAGAAATCAACATATCAAAATAATCAAACTTTTCAAAATCTTGCATCCTCATGTAGGTGGAGAAGAGCAATGGAGATAAATCAAATCTAGCTTGGAGATCGATTTGCATTCACTTGTTATTTTAATTTTCATGATTGCATGTACTCTATTGTGCTAGTTAGGGTTTGATATCTTGTTGTTCTTTTTATATATGATTTTCCCTAACTACAGCTACTATTGGAACACATTTGTCATTGTTCTAAAATATCAACCTATTAACACCCAATACAAATTCCAGAGATAAACAAATCCTTGGGAGGTGGTTTTGGATCTCGGTACCAAGTATACCTTGTTCTTGTAATAGAATAATTATTCAAAAATGGTGTACATATCATATTCCATTTTCCCATCCAAGATGTTAGAAGCAAATGAATCCTTAGCATATTCAAAAATTATGGAAATTTTCCAATCAGTAGTGATGGAAGAGATAAAACATAAAGATGGCTTCCTAGAAAGAGCAACAACAACAATATTTTTCTTCCCCTTAACATACTCAATCTCAAAGACATAATGTTTCAATTTACTCACCTATTTTTGTCAATGGTCATTTAGGTCCTTTTTATTTAAGAATAATTTCAAACTATTGTGATAAGTATTAACAATAAATTTCCCACAAGCAAGATATTGTCTGAACTTTTCTAGTGCATGCATTATTGCCAACATTTCTTTGTCATAGATAAAGTATCCTTTTTCCAATTTGTTTATTTTTCTACTCTCAAAGGCTATTGCATGTCCCTTTTGAGTTAGGAAATCCCCAATACCTTCCCTAGATGCATCACACTCAACAATGAATGGAAGAGAAAAAATAGGAATTGCAAGCATTAGGCATGAACTCATTACCTTTTTGAGCCTTTCAAACATTCTTTGAGCTTCCTTGATACAAATAAAATCTCATTTCTTATTCAAATCATTCAAAGGGGCAACAAGCTAAGATAACCCCTTGAAAAATATTCTATAATAATTGCACAACCCAAAGAACCCTCTCAACTAAGTAAGTTTGGTAGGTGGAGGCCAATCAATGATAGCCTGAATCTTTTGCTAGTCACCCTGCACTCCCTATGAACTTATAGCATTTCCCAAGTATAAAATTTCAGTCATCCCAAACTCACATATTGATAAATTGGCATAGAAATATTTCTACTCCAAAATACCTAAATATTGTATCCAAATGTTCCAAATTCTCTTTTCATGTCTTACTATAAATCCAAATATCATCAAAGAACATGCTAAAACAATTTTTTTAAGCTTCCTATTGAAAACCTTATTCATGCAAGATTGGAAGGTTGCTATTGTATTTATGATACCAAAGGTATGAAAAGAAATTCAAAGTTACCATAGTGACATCAGAAAGTAGTCTTTTCTGTATCCTCTTTCCTCATGTAAATTTTATGGTAACCTGAGCTTAGATCAATCTTTGAAAAATATATTGCTCCATGGAATTCATCAATAAGTTCATCTATCCTTGAAATGGGGTATCTATTCTTAATGGTTTTCTTATTCAAGGATCTATAATCCATGCACATTCTCATGGTTTTGTCCTTCTTTTTCACTAGCTATAGAGGAGGCAAATGGACCAGAGCTTAGCCTTATGAATCCCATGTCAAGAATCTCCTAGATGGTTTTTTCTATCTCTTCCTTGCAACCTCTTGGGTGAGGGTAAGGATTAGTGATTACAATTTTGGCACCTTATTCTAACTCAATAACATCCTAAAATATCCTATCAAGTGGTAACCCCAAAGGTAACTCATTGAAAACTAGACTATGCTTATCAAGAATTGATTGAATTTCAAAATGGTTTGTACCTTGTTTATTATAAGAGCTTGTGGTTTAGATCAATATTGTTCCTTCCAAAGCTACTTTTCCCCTTCAAAAATTCATCTCCATTCTCTTAGCAAAAACTACTTTGGATTTTCATTCGATAGGCCTCTTAACAAGATTTATTTTCCATTGACATGAAACTTGAACTCCATAGTTTGATGGTTTGTGTAGTACCATCCAATATAATGCAACCATTAGACACCCAATACAACATCAATATATCATATTCCTACTACATAAAAATCATCACAAAGCTCATAGTCACCCAAAGTCATTTTGAGTTTCTGGACTACATGAGTGCAAAGTATAGTAAAACCATCAACAACAGTGTCATTGAAACATTCAAAATATTTTTTCTTCAATCCTCTTTTGGAAACATAATCCTCATCTATAAAGTTTTGGATTGCCCCACTATCAAAGAGAACAATTATCCTCTAACTAGCTATAACTCCTCAAACTCTAAAAGGATGGTATCTAGGTGCTTCAAATAAGGTTTCTATAGTGACTCCCTTAGTAGATTATCTTCCTTCCTCCGACTGTACTTCCTATTTGGCATCATGAAAGTCTTCATTATCATATGTATTTTAATTTGAAACCACCTCAATAAAATGCACTTGTCCTTTCCCAAAACATCTATGTCCTAGGACCCATGGTTCTCTGCAAGAAAAACAATTGTTTTGCTTTGAAGTTTAGATTTTGTTACCTCGTCCACTTTCTTACTAATTGTGATTGGCATGTTATTTAGTGAGGATTTATAGAAGTATTTTTTTGAAAATTACCATTTTTTACATGGAATTGGTTGCTTGGATTGACGAAAAAATACTTTCTTTGGTATAGAAACTTCAAGTTGTAGGCTCCTTTTGATTGATTCCTACAAGGTGGTGGGTGAGAAATCCTTAAATAAACCCTTAATAGGTTCTTTTATACCAACAAACTCATATGTAGTGTCCCTCCAATTGCAACACTTGGTTTCAGTTTGTTTATGTTTGGTTGCTAGTTGTTTTAGTTGTTTTGGATATTATGCTACTTTATTTCAGTTATGACACAAATACTATGTTAGTTTTTATACTTTGTTGATGATACATTAGATACATTGTGATCATCTGATTATGTTCGTATGGAGAAATTATGATAGATATTATGTGTGTTATGGTTTTATGTTGTTTCAGAGTATTAGTG
Source organism: Sequoiadendron giganteum (assembly GCA_007115665.2). Lineage (NCBI taxonomy): Eukaryota > Viridiplantae > Streptophyta > Pinopsida > Cupressales > Cupressaceae > Sequoiadendron > Sequoiadendron giganteum. The sequence goes on from CM021110.1 coordinate 78,744,910, forward strand.
TATTTATGATGATGTATTTGATGTTGGTTATGATGTAGTACTGTATGTTAGTCTTGGCAAAGGAGATAGTGTAGCATTACTCACTCATGAGTACCCTGCTACACTACGACTCTCTTTCACAATGTGATTGTCAAATTATACTGATATGTTTGACAGTGTTGTTTCATGCAGTTTGTAGGTACCGGGCATCGACACCAACTTCCTTGTCAGGTTTGAGTGTGCCATGACCCAATGGAAACATGTTATTTTAGAGACAATTTCAGGTCCTTCCACTTTGGCCATCGTTCCTTTATAGGATGAGTATTTGTTTATCGCCCGTTGTTGTTCATCGTTCGTTTCCCTTGTGTCGTTTGTGTTTTTCATCATGATTATAAATTAATTGATTAATTAGTTAAATGGTTTAATTTATAAGTTATTTGATTTAATGTAATTTAATTGAAATTTTAAATTAAAGTATTTATGTTTAGATAATTTTATAATTAAAATTTGATTATTGTTTAACAAGTTTGATTAAATTTAATTAATTAAATGTGACTATTAATTATGAATAATCTATATTTATTAAATTTATGGTGCAAAATTAGATAAATGAAAAGTAGATAATATTAAAAAGTTTGTTTTCGACAGTTCATGAATAAATATTTGAAAATCTAGACTTGTGTCAGAAAGTGTTATCTTGCAAAGTTGCTTAAGTGGAACTATCTGATCAATTTTGTTTGCATGTTCACAGTTAGTTAAGCTCTGTAATTGTGAGTTAATTGAAAATTAAATAAAAGCATTGGTTATGCAAAAAAAATTGAATGGCAATTGATTTTGGGTTTTCTGGAAAGGAAACGTTTTCACGGTAGTTTTAGGGAAAAAGATTCTTCGCTTCTTCTCTGTGTTTTGGTTAAAATTTTAATGACAATGAATTAAAAGGGTTTTGAAAATTTTGGGAAAATAAAGAGTTTTTGAAGTTGCGGATTCTTGCTTCAATCTTCATCGATTTCAAGAAAAAATCTCAGGTTTTCTTCTTTTAATTTATATTTTCTTGAATAAAAGCTTTTGCATGTTGTTATGGTATCTATCCTTCTTGAGATTGAATCTGTTTGCTGAATCTTCTGTACAAACATAAAAAACAATTTTTTTGTTGATTAGTGTTGAAATAAATTGAAGAGTATTGTAGAGAAATGTAAACTATATTGAAAACCTAACAGTAATTAATTGATGCAACTGAATCTCATAGTTTGTTTTCATTATGTAACTATTTGAAATTCTTAGTTTTCAGACTCTATCATTGCTTCATATCGTTTGTGGGATTTTATCAATTGTGCTTCATTGTTAATGTGCTTTGAATCCTTGAATCTTCAGAAAATTTTCCTTAACCTTTATACTACTTGGAAACTTCATTGGCTTGTAGCTTGATTTAAATCGTTGTATTGTTGTTTCTCATTTCCATTGAATTGTGAGCTCTCTAAAAAATGAGAAACTATCTTTATCTTAAGAATTTCATCCAACTCGTCAGTCTATTATCCTCTTAATGTTGGCTGCATGGAATGGAATCATAATATTATTCTTTTCTTTTCTGTAGAACTCCATCTTTGTGGATGGAAATAATAATATAATAATATTTTCTCTCTTGTTTTGAAACCATCTCTTGAATGGAAGAATTGTGCCTTTTCCCTTACCAAAGGTCGGTGGTTAACTTCTTCCAGTCTCCATATTTATTTGTTCTCAAATTTCTCTTAGTGTTTTCGACACTGCATTCTCTTTTTTTTTTGGACGACCTATACCCTTTTCGTCTTCTCACCCTTTCCTTGCAGGTTCTATTTGAATTAGAATATTGTTTCTTTATTCTTTGTTTTTGTTCCTTTATCCTTTATTTTTCATGTGAAAATCTGCTTGGTATGGCCCTCGCTGCTCATCCTTTTTCCATATTTTTACTTTACATGTGCGGTTATCTTCATGTAGTCTCCTCATTCATGTGCCTTGCATGTTTTGAATGATGTTTCTGATGCTATTAATCAAATTGTAGTTGGCCTTGGAGATGCCAAATTCCTTTATTATTACCTCTACCTTGGATTTTGTTCTTATTCATCCTGACTTGTCACTGGTATCCTTAATACTTGCAATTAGATTATATGTTTAATGGTCAGTGAGCAGTGTGGTGTCCATCTTGTTATCTGTTGGTTGACATGTATCATTACCTAGCCTATTTAATAAACTTTGATTGAATCAAGTTCTCCATCTGTATTCAATTCAAAGGATTCGAATATAGCCATGGCATGAATAGGTTTTGCATGTTTACAAACTGCTTATGCGGTGTTAGTTGAATATATAAAATTTTGATACCTATGAATGGCATATTAACTGCCATTTCTTGTTTGAGTTTATTCGCACTTAATTGATTACCACTTTGCATGATGCGCACATTATCAATGTAGTCAACTGTTTGAGTCACCAACAACATTTGATGATTTGTTTAATATATATTATTATTGTCTAAATAAATTAATCCTCAAATTGTATAATTTAATATTTTAATTATGAAGTTATAAGTAGATAATTCTAGGGATGCTTAAAGATCTTTTAGTTAATGTAATTTATTTTATTCTTAATGTTACTATTATATATATATAATAGAATTTATTGGATTTTATTTAGGGTAATACTATGTTTGTTAATGATTAAAGAAGTGTACTTTTATGTTATGGAGTTTTTTCTAAATCTTTCAGAGGCTAGGAAATGTAATTTGTATTGTAAAATTTTTAATGCTTGTACATTGTTGTTCAATTATAATTATTTAAATTGGAAGTTAGCCATGCACGATATGATATTACATTGGAGGTATTTTGAAATTTATTTGGTCTATGTCTTGAGTGAGATGTGTACATTCTTGGTTCTTATTTAATGTGCATGATGGCTGTCCTTTGAAATGGTCAATATGTTATGTTATTGTTTGTAGGAAGAGTGGATTGTGATAGGGGTCAGAACCCTAAAGAGGTAAATAGGGCAACCTATCAGAAGTTATAATTTGGTGAAAACCTAATTCAATGTACTAGGGGTTGGGTAGTGTTCTTTAATTAATTTAGATAATTTTATTGCCTCTCCTTATACCTTAGTGCTTGTATAGATTAAGGGTAGGTTGAGATAGCTTGGAATGGCATGATCATCTACTTTGTCTCCTTGAAAGGTAGTTTGATTCCACATGATTTTGTTTAGGGGCCAGGAATCGGTAGAGATTGCCAGGGTAACTCAGTATGAGGGTCGGTATTCTAAGAAGATTCACCAAGGTAACCTAAAGTAACTATGCGATGAAAATCTTATCCTAATGCATGTTATGTGGTCTCTTGTGTAGAGCTTCCTTTGTCATTTTCTTGCCTTTGGAAGCTTTGTTTGTAATTATGTGGTTTAGATATCGTTATGTCATTATGTGTACATCAAGTCATGTGATGTTATGTTTTGTCTTCATGTTTGTTTATCTTTGTGGACCTAATATTATATCTTAGCACAGGGGGGTGGAATTTTAAGTACCACATGGTTGGGAGGAACGTGCTCTATCCTCCATTGGGTCCCCTTGTAGGTGATGCAGTACATGGATGATATTGTTGTTATGACAAGTTCCTGATTTTTCATTGTTCGTGGAGTTGGACGTTGAGCGTGCTCATGAACAAGATTGACAAATGTGTTATGACCGTCATCTATATTGTATATATTTTTGATGTGTATGTGAGATCATATTGTAATGTTATTATGATGTAACGAGATTTTTCACAATCTCGCTTGATGTAACTTAACTACTTTATGATTATGTAATTGGAGCATCCATCATTGATATGATTTATCCTTATGTTTAATGTCTATGGTTTTATAATGTGATGTTATTACTTGTGAATGTTTATGTAGCATTGTCATGAAATGCTAAGAACATATGTGTAGATTTTTACTTTGTACTCATGTTGTAATCGAATGTCTTTTTCAAATAAAATGTTTGATTTTTTTGTTACTTTATGTGTGTTGTTCTCCGGGTTCCATGGTGGGGCGCTACTACTTGGTATCAGAGCACAAGGTTCTAATATTGGGTACTTTGGTTCTTGTGAGCCCATTAGGTTGTATTAGATGTTAGACTCTATAGTTTGTGTTCTCAAGTTATCTTTTGTGTCTTGAAACCGAGACTTGTCTTTGTTTTTGTGTAGGACCATGCCTAGACGTCATGGTAGGGGTCATGGTCGAGGCCGAGGTGGTGGACATATGGCTAATCTTCAGGATACTCCTCCTCAGATTTCTCATGAGAGTGAGCATGTAAAGCAACAAGATCCTCAGGTTAATTAGGTGGGTGAGGAAAAAAATCTGATATAGTCGAGTTTAGAAGGAGCTCTGTTGTGTCCCTTGATTGAGGAAGTTCTTGCTCGCCTTGGTCCTAGATAGGAGGCTAGTCAGGAAGTGGCTAGAGAATAAGGAAAATCACCTAGGAGATTTTTTGAGACTATGGAGTAGGATGTCGTTGTTGCAGGGCATATGAGAGACTTATTGAGGGCACGCCCTCCCACATTTTATGGTACTAGTGGTGGTTTGGAGGTGAAAACTTGGTTGATAGACTTAGGACGGTGCATTTTTGTGCATCCATATGGTAGCAACAGTAGAGCTAGATGCACCATTATGCATCTTAAAGGCTTTGCCTCTACATCGTGGTGATTAGAGGAGCAGGAGTTGTGTCTGGATATTGGCTCAATATCATGGGATATGTTCTTGGAGTGATTCAGAGTGTATTTCCTATCAGAGCATTGGATACAACATCATGCAAATGAGTTCGATGATCTGCATTAGATGGCTATGTCAGCTAAATAGTTTGAGTGTAGGTTCTACGAGCTCAAACAGTATGCCAAAATTGTGGACGACGAGGCTATGTTGGTACAACAATTCGTCAGTGGCTTGAATGCTCGTATCAGCAGATGAGTCTGAGTCTTCGAGCCAAAGACCATGGAGAAGGCACGTCTTGTAGAGGAGAATCTGAATATGGCTTTGGGTGGTCATACAGGTGTTTAGATAGGTAGTGCACCTACTTTAGGATTTGGTCTATGAGGCGATCAGACTCAGATAGGGGGTTCCTCTCTGAATCAATAGGCACTCGCTAAGGCTGGACAATAGCAGCAACAACGTTACCCACTAAAGAATAAGAATTCTCAATTTCAGTCGGGTAACAGTTCACAGTCTGGGAAGAACTGTAACCGGTGGCATAATAAGCACAACCATCAGGATCATCCAACATAGAATGCATGGTCTATGGTTAGCAGAGGCAATTTTTAGCAGTCGAATGCACCTTCAGGTGGTAGAGCTTCTAACAAAAGTATTGATTACTTTTCATGTGGTCAATAGGGTCACATTGTGAAGCAATGTCCCAAGAGAGATACATCAGGATTTGGTTAACGACCGACAGCTTCAGAGCCGACAGTTGGAGATGTAGGCCATTCTCATTGGTTTTTTGCTACAGTAGATGACCATCAGGCAAATCATCAAAACACCATGGTTGGGACTTCAGGTCAATTACAAGGTACTAATGTTTTCATCCTTTTTTATTCTAGAGCTTCTGATTCATTTGTTTCTCTCTCTATTGAGTGATGTGGACTCTTGGCAGTAAAGCAAGGTGATAGGTGGCAGGTTGAATTGGCTTATGGGGTGAAGGTAGTAGTAGAATTCCTTGTTCACAATTATGGACTAAGAATTGGATTGCTATCTACCTCAGTAGATCTTCGTGTTACACCTCTTGGTTCTTATGACATTATTTTGGGTATGGACTGGTTGGAATCCCATTGTGCAGTAATTGATTGTCAACAAAATACAATACATTGATTCGATGATTTTGGTACAAAATTTGAAATAATTGGTGTGTAGAGACCCATCTCATTGTGGATTATATTTGCTTTTTAGTTAAGGAGATGCATTTGTTAGGGTTGTCATTTGTTTGCAGAAACAGTTAATGACTGGGAGGTAGGGGATAGTCGAGAGGTATGTCTTGATGATTACCCTATTCTTGGGGAATTTGTAGATGTTTTTCCTAGTGATATTCCCGGTATGCCATTGAAACATGACATAGACTTCATAATCAACTTGGTTCCTGGAGCAGAGCCTATATCTCAAGCTCCATACAAAATGACTGCACAGGAATTGGAAGAGCTTTTTATGCAGTTGGAGGAACTTCTGGCTAAGGGTTTTATACGTTTGAGTGTTTCTCCTTGGCGAGCACCTGTCATCTTTGTGAAGAAGAAGGATGGATCTCTCAAGTTGTGCATCAATTATCACCAATTGAACAAAGTGACGGTTAAGAATTGATATCCTTTGCCCATAATCGATGATCTCTTTGATCATATCAAGGGAGCTAATGTGTTTTTTAAATTGATCTGAAATTGGGTTACCATCATTTGCGCATTTCAAAAATGAACATTTATAAAATGACATTTCAAACTCATTACAACCACCATGAGTTCACAGTGGTATTGTTCGGATTGACAAATGCACCATTTGTTTTCATGAGTTTGATGAACAGTGTTTTCCACACATACCTTGATCATTTTGTTCTTGTGTTTCTCGATGATATTGTGATATATTTGAGAAATATGAAGGAGCACGAAGAGCATATGAGACAGGTATTGCAGTGCTTGAGAGAGAATCAGTTGTTCACAAATTTGGTGAATTGTGAGTTCTTCCAAACTGGGGTGAAATACCTTGGTCATGTTATCTCTAGAGAGGGTATTATTGTGGATCCTTCAAAGATCCAAGCCACCATTGATTGGCCCGTGCCTACCAATATACCTGAGGTTCACAGTTTTATGGGTCTTGTCGAGTATTACAGACGGTTTGTTCAGGGGTTTTCAAGGATTTCTCATCCCATTACTTCTCTTCAAAGGAAAGGGAAGAAAATTATTTGGTCAGATCAATTTCAGTTGTCTTTTCAGACACTTAATGAAAAGTTGACTAGTGCACCTATCTTAGTCATTCCCGATCCTACTAAGGACTTTGTCGTTTGCACCAATGCATCTTTGGAGGGATTGAGAGCCATGTTGATGCAAGAAAGTCATCCGATCGCTTATGAGTCTCGCAAACTCAAGGACCATGAACTAAATTATCCTACTCATGATTTGGAGTTAGTTATAGTTGTTCATGCTTTTTTTCAGTGGAGACATTTCTTGTTGGGTCACCATTTTGAACTTCATAGTGATCACCGTAGTTTGCAATATATTCTCACGCAGCCTAATTTGAATCCTAGGTAGAGATGGTGGATGGATTTCTTATGTGAGTATGACTTCGAGGTGAAATTTATCTAGGGGAAGGAGAACATAGTGGCTAACGCTCTTAGTTGGTGAAGGCATGAGCTTTCTGTTGTGACACTAGGAGTTGATTTGAGGAGACATATTTTAGTAGAACTTCCTATAGACAAACTGTATCAGGAGGTGAAGACTGAGTTGGGATCAGGTAGACCCTTGGAGGGTAGATTCATAGGATATACTCTCAAGTCAGATGGTTTTTTGTGACACTTGGGTTGTATTTACATACCACTTATAGAAGGTCTTCAAACTTTGATTATGTCAAAGACACATTGAGCACCTTATTTAACTCATCCTGGTGTTAAGATGCATGCAAACCTTTGACAATTGTACTTTTGGCCTGGGATGAAGTGTGATATCACTGATTTTGTTTCAAGATGTCTTGAGTGTCAAAGAGTTAAGGCTGAGCATCAGCATCCTGTAGGACTGTTGCAGCCACATCGTATTCCTGAATGGAAGTGGGATATCATATCGGTGGACTTCATTGTAGGATTACCTATATCATCTCATCGACATGATGCTATTATGGTTACTATTGATAGGTTAACCAAGATAGCACATTTTTCTCTGGTTTGTTCTTCCTATAATTCCTCTTTTGTGGAAAATATATTTATGGAGGATATTGTTTGGTTACACAGAATTCCTCACAGAATCATTTTAGATAGAGATCATGTGTTTACATCAGCATTATGGACATCCTTGTAGCATACCTTAGGTACTTAGTTGAAATTCAGTTCATCTTATCACCTAGAGACCGACAGATAGACTAAGAGGGTCAATTAGATTCTTAAGGATATTCTCATGATGTACGTAATGGATCAACAATCACGTTGGGAAGATTATCTTTACTTATTGGAGTTCACCTACAATAATGGGTATCATAGTTCCATAGGTATGCCTCCTATTCAGGCATTGTATGGATGTCCTTGTCAAACTTCGTTGAGTTGGGATCGACTTGAGGATACAATTCTACTTGGACCTGAGATGCTTCAGGATATGGAGCAACAAGTTGATTGTGCCTTTTTTCATTGGACCATTTGAGATTTTAGAGAGGATTGGTCCTGTAGCATACCATCTTGCTTTACTGCCCAGTTTTTTGTGCGTTCATCATGTATTCCATGTATCTATTCTTAGGCCTTATCATCTTGATATTTCACATGTGCTCGATTGGAATGCATTATAGGTAGAGGACGACCAACTGGTTTTGGAGCCCATGGGAATTCTTTAGCACAAGAGACTCGCCCTCAAGGGTTGATACGTTGATCAGGTGAGGGTCTAGTGGGATCCTAGTGACAAGGCATCAGCTACTTGGGAGGATGCGACACACATCAGAGAGCTTTATCCATATCTATTTGCAGGCTTACATGAGTAAAAATTATCCTAGGGGGGAGGATGTAGTGCCCCTCCAGCTGCAGCACTTGGTTTCAATTTGTTTATGTTCGGTTGCTAGTTTTTTTAGCTATTTTGGATATTATGCTACTTTATTTTAGTTATGACACAGATACTATGTTAGTTTTTCTAATTTTCTAATGATACATTAGATACATTGTGATCATCTAATTATCTTCATATGGCAACATTATGATAGACATTATGTGTGTTCTGGTTTTATGTTGTTTCAGAGCATTAGTATGTTTATGATGATGTATCTAATGTTGTTTATGATGTAGTATTGCATGTTAGTCTTGGTGAAAGAGACAGTGTAGCATTACTCACTCATGAGTACCCTGCTACACTGCGACTCTCTTTCACAATGTGATTGTCGAGTTATACAAATATGTTTGACAGTGTTGTTTCATGCAATTTGTAGGTATTGGGCATCGAATCCACCTTCTTTGTCAGGTTTGAGCGTGCCATGACCCAATGGAAACATGTTGTTTCAAAGATAATGTCAGGTCCTTCCACTTTGGCTATCATTCCTTTATAGGACGAGTATCCATTCGCCACCTGTTGTTGTTTGTCATTCATTTTTGTTGTGTCATTTATGTTTTTCATCATGATTGGAAATTAATTGATTAATTAGTTAAATGGTTTAATTTATAAGTTATTTGATTTAATGTAATTTAATTGAAATATTAAATTAAAGTATTTATGTTTAGATAATTTTATAATTAAAATCTGATTGTTGTTTAAAAGGTTTGATTAAATTCAATTAATTAAATGAGATATTTAATTAAATGTGAATATTAATTGTGAATAATAGATATTTATTAAATTTATGGTGAAAACTTAGATAAATGAAAAGTAGATAATATTAAATAGTTTGTTTTCAACAGTTTATGAATAAATATCTGAAAATCTAGACTTGTGTTAGAAAGTGTTATCTTGCAAAGTTGCTTAAGTGGAACTGTCTGATCAATTTTGATTGCATGCTGACAGTTAGATAAGCTTTGTGAATGTGAGTTAATTAAAAATTAATTAAAATCATTGGTTAGGCAAAAAAAATTAAACGACAATTGATTTTGGGTTTTCTGGAAAAGAAAAGTTTTCATGACAATTTTAGGGAAAAAGCTTATGCACTTCTTCTTTGTGTTTTGGTTAAAATTTTGGTGACAGTGAATTAAAAGGGTTTTGAGAATTTGGGAAAATAAATAGTTTTTGGATTTGTGAATTCTTGCTTCAATCTTTGTCGATTTCGAGAAAAAATCTCAGGTTTTCTTCTTTTGATTTATATTTTCTTGAGTAAAATCTTTTGCGTGTTGTTATGGTATTTGTCCTTCTTGCGGTTGAATTTGTTTGTTGAATCTTCTGCACAAACATCAAAAATGAAAATTATTGTTGATTAGTGTTGAAATAAATTGAAGAGTATTGTATAGAAATGAAAACTATATTGAAAACCTAGTTGTAGTAAATTGATGCAACTAAATCTCATAGTTTTTTTTCATAATGTAACTCTTTGAAATCATTAGTTTTCATACTCTATCATTGCTTCAAATCACCTGTGGGATTTTATCAATTGTGCTTAATTGTTAACATGCTTTGAATCCTTGAATCTTTAGAAAAAATTCCTTAACCTTTATACTGCTTGGAAACTTCATTGTCAGCCTGTAGCTTGAGTTAAATCATTGTATTGTTGTTTCTCATTTCCATCGAATTATGAGCTCTCTAGAAAATGAGAAACTATCTTTATCTTAATAATTTCATCCAGCTCGTTGGTTTTTTATCCTCTTAATGTTAGCTGCATGAAATGGAACTGTAATATTATTCTTTTCTTTTATGTAGAACTCCATCTCTGTGGATGGAAACAACGATATAATAATATTTTTTCTCTTGTTTTGAAACCATCTCTTGAATGGAAGAACCATACCTTTTCCCTTACCAAAGTTTGGTGATTAACTTCTTCCAGTCTCCACATTTATTTGTTCTCAAAGCTCTCTTAGTGTTTTTGGTACTACATTCTCTTTATAATGTGTATGGCCTAACCCTTGTCGTCTTCTAATTCTTGCCTTGCAGGTTCTGTTTGAATTGTTGGTTCTTTATTCTTTGTTGTTGTTCCTTTATCCTTTATTTGTCATGCAAAAATCTGCTTGGTATGGCAATCGATGCTCATCATTTTTCCATATTTTTACTTTACCCGCATGGTTATCTTCATGCAATCTCCTCATTCACATGCCTTGCATGTTTTGAATGATGTTGTCGGCGTTGTTAATCAAATCATAGTTTTCCTTGGAGATGTCAGATTCCCTTATTTTTACCTCTGCCTTGGGTTTTTTTCTTATTCATCCCGACTTGTCGTCGGTATCCTTAATACTTGCAATTAGATTATATGTTTAGCAGTTAGTGAGCAGTGTGGCATCCATCTTGTTATCTATTAGTCGTCATGTATCGTTACCTAGCCTATTTAACAAAATTTGATTGAATCAAGTTCTCCATCTACATTGAATTCGATGGATTCGAATATAGCCACGGAATGAATCAATTTTGTATGTTTACGAACTTCTTGTACGGTGTTATCTAAATATCTTAAATTTTGATACTTGTGCACGACATATTAACTACCATTTCTTGTTTTATTTTATTCACTTAACTGATTACCACTTTGCACGGCACGTACATTATCAATGTAGTCAATTGTTTGAGTCACCAGCAACATTAAATGATTTTTTTAATATATATTATTATTGTATAAATAAATTAAGCCTCAAATTGTATAATTTAATATTTTAATTATGAAGTTATAAGTAGATAATTTTGGGGATGTTGAAATATCTTTTAGTTAATGTAATTTATTTGATTCTTAATGTTACTAGTATATATATTGTTGGAAAATGGTCAGTGCTCCCCTCAGGATTCGTGACATGGACTAACCACCTCCCATGGATCTGCTAACTCTTATATTTGTATCGGGCATTAAAAGGTCAATCTTTTGGTGCAACGACAACTGTGGGCCAACAATTGGTATCAAAGCGAAAGGTTTTGGGTTCGAATCCCCTTGGTAACGCTGAGGGGGAGTTTTTTGGCAGATGGTCATCGCTCCCCTCAAGATTCATGACATGGATTGACTACCTCTCATGGATCTGTTAACTCTAAAAATTGTATCGGGCATTAAAAGGTTGATCTTTTGGTGCAACGGAAACCATGGGCCAACATATTTAATAGAATTGATTGGCTTTTATTTTATAATTGGTAATTGATTGTAAAGAATTTATTTCATTCTTAATGAAGTATGAATATTGTTTTATTTGTTAAAATAGAACAAAATAAATAAGACATTTTACTATGTCAATGTATTCTCTTTTACAAACCTTAAGTTTATGAAGATTTGATGAATGTTAATTTTGGGTAATACTATATTCGTTAATGATTAAATAAGTGTACTTTTATGTTATGGAGTTTTTTTTAAATCTTCGAGAGGCTAGGAAATGTAATTTGTATTGTAAAGATTTTAATGTTTATACATTTTTGTTCAATTGTAATGATTTAAATTGGGACTTAGCCATGCATGATATGATATTACATTGGAAGTATTTTGAAAGTTATTTGGTCTATGTCTTGATTGAGATGTGTACATTTTGGGTTCTTGTTTAATGTGCATGATGGTTGTCCTTTGCAATGGTCAATATGTTATGTTATTGTATGTAGGAAGAGTGAATTGTGATAGGGGCCGAAACCCTGAAGAGGTAACCAGGGTAACCTATCTAAAGTTTATAATTCAGTGAAAACCTAATTCAATGTACTAGGGGTTGGGTAGTGTTAATTAATTAATTTAGATAATTTGATTGCCTCGCCTTATACCTTAGTGCTTGTATAGATTAAGGGTAGGTTGAGATGGCTTGGAATGGCATGATCGTCTACTTTGTCTTCTTGAAAGGTAGTTCGATTCCACATGAAGTTTTTTAGGGGCCGAGAATCGATAGAGATTGTCAGGGTAACTTGGTATGAGGGTCGATAGTCTAAGAAGATTCACCAGGGTAACCTAAAGTAACTATGTGATGACACTCTTATCCTAATAAATGTTATGTGGTCTCTTGTGTAGAGTTACCTTTGTCATGTTATTGCATCTGGGAGATTTGATTGTAATTATGTGGTTTAGATATCATTATGTCATTATGTGTACATCAAGCCATGTGATGTTATGTTTTGTCTTCATGTTTGTTTATCTTTGTGGACCTGATATTGTCTCTTAGCATGGGTGGTGGAATTTCAAGTACCACGTGGTTGGGAGGAACGCGCTCTATCCTCCATTGGGTCCCCTTGCAGGTGATGCAGCAAGTGAATGATATTGTTCTTAGGACAGGTTCTTGATTTTTCATTTTTCGTGGAGTTGGACGCTGAGCGTGGTCATGACCAAGGTTGACAGATGTGTTATGACCGTCGTCTATATTGTATATATTTATGATGTGTATGTGAGACAATATTTTGACATTATTATGATGTAACAATATTTGTCACAATCTCGCTTGATGTAACTTGAATATGTAACTTAACTACTTTATGATTATGTAATTGGAGCATCCATCATTGATATGATTTATCCTTATGTTTAATGTATATGGTTTTATAATGTGATGTTCTTGTGAATGTTTATGTAGCATTGTCATGGAACCCTAAGAACATATGTGTAGATGTTTACTTTGTACTCGTGTTGTAATCGAATTTCTTTAAAAAAAATAATTGTTTGATTATTTTGTTACTTTGTGTGTGTTGTTCTCTAGGTCCCATGGTGGGGCGTTACATCATCACTTTTCTTGTCTCTGTAAGACTATCAATAGTTTGTTTTAAAATTTTCTATAGATATTGAAGGAATATCCTATGCATTTTATCTACATCAACCATCTCTTTACTCTTTGTATTATTAGCTTCAATCTTTCATGAAGGAGGGTTATTAGCAAGCTTTTTATTTTTCTCCCGCTGTTAATACCTATTTTCCCTTTCACTTAGCTGCATAAATATTAAAAAACCCTCAGTCTGGAAAGATCATGGTCTTGATACCACTATAATATCCCTTTGTGAAAATAATAATTTCAAATCTTAAAATCTCTTTTTTGATCAAACTTAAATAGTACAAATTGGGTAGACCAAAATGAACACAAAAATGCTCCAACCTAAAATTGGGTATTGTGCAATTGAAGTAGAATGATTTATTATAGATATTAACATAATAATACATAATCTTTATTATTAAATGCATCAAAGAAATATCTAAATGGGAAGCTCAAATACCCACCAAAACTGTAGTCAATCACACAAACTCTCCAAACTTCATACAAATGTCATGAACAAGAAGGTACATGTATAAATGTAGTTAGATAAAATTAGATATAAAAATAAAACAACAAGATATCAAACACTAAATAGCACAATAGAGTACAAGCAAGCATGAAAATTAAAATAACAAGTGAATGCAAATCGATCTCCAAGCTAGATTTGTTTTATCTCCATTGCTCTTCTCCACCTACATGAGAATGCAAGATTTTGAAGGTTTGATTGCTCATTTTCATAGCATAACGACAAGATGAAGATGAAGATGATAGAATAAAAATAGATAGATAGATAAGAAGATTGAAAGAAATTTTGGCAGAGTAAGGATGCTAGAAGAAGATTCTCCTAGATGGCCTACGAAAGGCTTGATTTATAGGAGAAGGTTGATTTGATCCGATGGCCAAGATTAAAAGTCAAATTTTTGATATGTCTGGATAGGATTAAAAGTTTATTTTAGTGCCTATGATGCACATTAAGTGGGTTATGACATGAGGCTAAAATTAGGATGTGAGGGAATAGTGAGATTCCATTATTTATTTTGGAGGAAAAGATGCCTATGCCGCATAATGAATGGGGTTAAAAGTAGGATGTGAGTGGGAATCTCATAATTTAAATAATAATTTTTTAAAAATTATTTATGCATGTGAAGAGTTTTAGTCATGTGACACATGTTGTAATGTGACAATAAGTCAAGGATTAATTAAAATATTTAATTTGAATTATTTTGAGACATGTGAAGGGGGAATTAACTAAATAAATGAGATTTATTTAATTAATCGGGAAGGTGATTAAGTGGAATAAATGGGATAAGTGGGATAATGTAATGACCTAGGGTAAAATATTAAAAAATGTCTTACAGGGTCATGTATCGACTAGGTAATATTATGACATGGACAATTTTGGGTGTCTATATTTTGCCCCTCTTTCAGATGATGTTCACGATGGTGAGATTTATGTCGAGTAGCATCATTTCAAAGAAGCTAAGGTATGGATAGATGAAAAAAAATGATGCCCCAACCACTTGAGGAAGTGAGGAGTAATATGAATGAAGGAAAAGGATGATAGAAGAATTTTGATGATGCAAAAGATATGAATAAATGGGATGATGATATATGATATGATAATGATGATGATGCCCCCTCGAGAGGATAGGCAGGTTGGAAAAACACGGATATGCTCTCGAAATGAATGAGACAATAAAGGAGGGATAAGATGAATGACAAAAGATAAGAAGTAGATGAAAAATAAAAATGACATGATATACTCTAATAAAGTGAGCAATCTTGAAAAAAATCCAAATTTTTAAAACATTTCAAAAATCCAAAAAGAATCAAAAATATTTCAAAAATACCAAAAAATCAAAACATTTCAAAAATCCAAATATCCCCCCCAAAAAAATGAAAAAGGGTCCTGAAAAAAGACAAAAAAGTCAAATAGCCAACAAAAATCCAAGCAATAAAATCAAACCAAATCACTTCTTCCAATCAATTCAACGCATCAATTCAACTTCTTCAAATCAACTTATTCATCAAATTATCGAATCACATCACTTCTTCTAATCAAATCCGTTCTTTTAATCAATCACAACACTTCTAATCAAACCCATTCTTCTAATCAATCCAATCATTATCATCAAATCAAATCATTTCTCCATAAATCTAATCAATCAAAATCATTCCAAGTAAATCATTCCTCAATTTAATTCATCAATCATCATCCAAATCTTCAAATCAATCATCTTCAATCATTCCAAGCAATAATCCAAATGTAAATCAATCCTTAATCCATACCAACCAAGCTAATCAATCTTGCCAAATTATCCAATCACATCATTTGGTCTTGATCCTAATCTTGTTGTAAACCCAATCAATTAATAAATAAATAAATCAATTAATCAATCATCCTTGTGTTGATCTAGGGATATATTTCTCCCCACAATGACAACACTATCATCATCAATCAATCAATTGATCATCGGTTTACAGCTTGACAAGGGCAATACCTTGTTCGTTTTTGTATCATTTGTGCATGCTTTCTTGTGTGTGTTATATATCATTTCAATTTTCATTTGCATCAAACCCAAATCACTCCTAGCTAATATTCATATCTTTTATCTAAACAAGGTTGTATTATGCTAGGGCATGAGACACATCGTCACCTTGGTCCTTATACCTTGGTGTATAGTGTCTAGTGCTATATCAGACCTTTTTTGAAATGTTATGAGATGTCAATGGATGAAATTTTGGGTAGCCTTTGTGCTAGGTACCAATGATAAGGGAAAATTAATTCTAGGTGCAAGGAGATAGATGTGACTGATGGATGAAAGGGTCGGCGATAGGATAAGGAGTAGAAGGTTGATGATAGATGGATCGATAAAAAGGATAGGTCATAGTGAATAGAATGGATATAGGCATCATAAGAGAGCAAGGATGTGATCTCCAAAGACTATGTCACATAGGAATAACATGCCCCATTCTAGGTACAATACTTAGATTTTTCATGACAAAGCTTATGACACTGGGATAATGATAGGCTTGTTTGGAAGGATGAGGTATATCAAAAGATATCCAAAGCACGTTTCAATATTTTTCCCCATATTTTTATCAAGATAAAAAGGAGAAGGGTGGATGAGTGGACTCAATATTATAGGTATGTATAATGGCTAAAGATGGTAGGTATGATGGAAATGATATGATAAGAAGTGACATGATAGGATAGATAGTGTGGATGAGACAAAGTGCCCCCAAGTGTAAGTGACATAGAAGATCAACCTACACATGATGCCTGTTTGCGAGGTTTTCATCATGGTACTTATCCAAGGCACCTGTCTACCAAGTTTTCACCATTGGACAAAGGGATTTCTATTTACTTTTTTTTTTTCTTCTTCTTCTTTTTTTTTTTGACTTTTTTAATTTTTGGATAGAAGGGGAATATGGATAGGAAAGAATCAAGTGTCTAGTTCCATGAAAAGTGATAGTACCACTAGAGATGGATGTCATCACATGGACCATGTCAAATGTCATTATGCTCATAGATGTTGGTAAGGGATGACATGAAAGGGAGATGGAGTAGGTAGATGATGGATTATGATGTGGATTATGGAGGGATTGGTGGATTATGATATGGATTATGTAGGGGAGATGAATAGGAGGCTTAGCCAAAAGCATGGACCATAAGAAGGTGATGGGGGAGATATGTAGGATAATGAATGAAGGATGAGGAGATGGAGGTATATGGAATTGTTGTGAAATGGAAGGGAACCATGACCAATGGTTGCACACACTGTGATAAACGTTGAAGCTTTTGATGTAGAGGGGGTGTAGGAAGCAATGAATGTGTTTTATTAGGAGATGGGTGATGAAGTGCTTTAGGTACCCACATAGACATAGTATTTTTATGACCTATTTTGCTTGTGGGATGGAATATGAGATTCTTGAATAGAGTGGGGATGTGAGGTGGAAGTGGATGGTTGAGATTTATGAGATGTAGATGAATCGTTTGACTTGTTTTCCTTTTTCTTAGGTACCAAAAAAAATATGTTTTTAGACTTTTCTTTTGAAGGTATGGGCTTATATTTATTTTTGGATGGATTTTTCTATAATTCTTTGCTTTTGTGTCCTAGGGCATGAGGACCCTTCAGATTTTTTTCTTTATAGATAGAAGCATCGAAATATTTTCTTTTGAATGCCATGGGTATGGGGGAATGAGTGGAAGCTTCATGTTTAGAAAATGTGTGCATTGATTGGTCATGATTAGGACTTTTAGAGAATTTATGGATAGGTGGATAATGGGATCGGATAATGGGGATATTAGGTGTTGGGAGTAGTGGAGGTAGATTAGGTGGAGGGATATTAGGAGTTGGAAAAAATGGTGGCAAATTTGATGGTGGAAGGTGTATGGTCACATGATTTTGACATTTGTAAGATGATGGAGGAGGGATGGCAACATATTTTGTAGGCATATGATAGGATTTATGGTGGAAAGAGGACTTATGATGGATGGAGGAAGTACCAACATATTTAGATTGGTGTCCTTGGGGTGTATATCGAAGGCCATAAGATTGTGGAGGGACCTTGACATGGATTGGCTCCAAAATACCTTGTTCATAAAGGCCTAAGCCTTTACCTTGATAGTTCATGTTCTGAAGCATGCAATGGACAATGGGACTAGGTGTATTTTGGACACTAGACTTGATTTCATTATTAGATGAAGAAGGTGAAGTGGATAAAGGTTTTTGTTGTCCTAAAGAGGAACATTCATGAATAAATATGGATAGACCAATAATACATGTTGGTGGATTTAAATTGGGGTTGATAGTGGATGTGGAAGGATCATTAGGATCTTGATTATGTTCATTTAGATCCACACTATTGGTTTGATCTTCTACATTTACTTGGGATTCATGTATCTCAGCATGACAAGTGGATAACGTGGGATCATGGATAGGACTAGGTAGGGGGTGTATAGGAGAAATGGATTTTTCTTGCTCCTAGATAGGTGAAGTGATAGGATCTTGACCATGGAATGCATAGTGTTGGATAAGAGGATCATCATGGCCTTCTTGATCATAGGTAGGATCTAGATCATAGAGGGAAGCTTCATCATGAATAGGACCAAGTATGTTATGAGTGGGATCATTAGAAGGGCCTAGATTTGGATTAGAATGAGAGGTTAATGTTTCTCATGCTTAGGATAGTGCTCTTGACATAGCTCTTGGATTTGAGTGGAAATGGAAGTGGAGGGCTCTAGAAGAGGCTTGGTATGCTCTTTATGATCAACAACATGAGGGCATGATGGAATTTGACTTAGACATATCAGATCAATAGGTTGTGGAACACATGATGGAGTTGGAATAATAGGCATGACATTCAAAGGTTTGTTGGTAAGCTCATTAATGGGTGCTTGACGTGGGGATGGTCTATTTCGTGCTAGTAGTCTCTATAGAAAATCGTTAGAGGATTCTTTGGTTTATGGATTAGAGCTTGAGAAGTTGGATGGTGGTGTTGGTGTAGGACTAGTATGCTTTGAGATAGGAATTTTATTAGATGGTGATGGAGGACTAGTAGATGGAATGGTGTATCATTCCAAATTTAGGGTGGTATTTTCCTTGTCAATAGTATCATTAAGGTGACCTAAGATTTCTACAAAGTTTTCATCATCACTAGGATCTACAAAGTTCTCATCATCACTAGGAGCAAATTTTGACCCACCTTGGAGGATATATGGTTTTGGATTATCTTCATGATTAGGAAAAGGGGCTCCTCAAAGTATGACCTTCGGCTTGTGACTAGAATTGTTAAGGATTAGGACCATTTTAGCAAGTGATTTCCTAGGATTAGGGTGATGATGATGATGTGGAATGATTAGATTGGATGACTTGGATTGATTAGGATGAAATTGACTGGAATGTGATTATAAAAAGGATGATTAGGATGATTAGGATGATATGTTTACATGTTGGTGTTTATAGCTTGATATGGCAATTTGCAAACAAATGATTACACATGTACACACATGAATCACACATGCAAGACACATAGGCAAGTTTTAATTTGAAATTATGAATGTGATGATTAAGCACACACTTGAAGAAGACACGTCAACAAGTCCTGGAACTAGTCAAGTGGGTATGGCCAATTAGGTCTTAAGCTAGGAAGCACGAGGTTGACTAGGGATAATTTGAAAGAAAAATACTACCACACAACTGGGAGAAAGGGGTAACCCACCCTTCACCTTCACTTCCCAAAGGTATAAAGTTCTTTATGGTTTAGCCAAGAGTGACAAGATTTTAACTCCCAAAGAAGCGTGTATTTCGATTCACACCTCAATTGAGGTTGCCCCTTGGAGTGGTGTGTGATCCAAGAAGGCCCCCTAAGAAGGGTATTACAAAAGTGAACCAAGTGAGGTTTTTTTAATCTCACACACACACTTGATTCACACTCACAGTTGTTAATTTTCTTTTAGAAAATTGAAATGTGTGTAAAATAGTTCAAGAACTTGTTGTTTTTATATCCCAAAGCCAAAATGTGTGATGGGAAGACAATGGTTTTTTTTTTTTTTAAGCCCAATTTCAAAGTGTGATTGCAAACAAGATGTTTGTTTTAAAGCCCCAAATTCAAGTGTTTTGCAAACAAGATTGATTGATCAAATGAGAGATAAAGATAATAGAATGAGTGCACCTAGAAGTTTTTGCTTTCCAATCTACTGTGTATGAATAATATTGTTGCTTCTACAGTAGCTCGTTATGATCACCTACAAAATTAAAAAAATGATATTATAATGAATCCATAAAAAAAATTAAGCTCATCAGATAATTGCAATTTCAGATACATATTTTTAACATAACTGAATTAGATTCGATTATTTGAAGATTTTATTGATCTAAAAAATAAAAAATCAAAGAAGAAAACCCTACTAATTTTTCCAGAGCTTTCCAGAAATTTAAAGAAGTCAGAAAAATTCCTTGTTTTGTGCCCAAAAATATAGATTTATGAAAAACTATAGAAAACAAAGATTGAATCATTTAGCACCTTATATGACCTCAAAATCAAATATGTAAAACAAAGACCCCAATTATAATTTCAAGAGATTTCTAGAAATATAATTTTTTTTGTAAAATTTGTTGATTTGCGTCTAGAAAGTCAATTTGATTAAAAAACATAAAATAACAATAACTCCTACAAAAATTGTGATAAATCCTCAATTTTTTTGTTGTATCCTCTTGAGATGATTCATAAACTTATTTGAAAATAATGTAGAAAAATTCACATTCGTTTAGAAGATATGAAGTAATTTGTAAAACTTAGGGTTTTATCCAAAAATTGGCAGATCTACAACAAAAAATTAAATGAAACTTGTAAAAAGAAAGCTAGATCAAAGGATTCACATTGGATTCACCAATTTAGTTAGGTAAATTAGATATAAAACTAAAACAACAAGATATCAAACCCTAACTAGCACAATAGAGTACAAGCAAGCATGAAAATCAAAATAACAGGCGAATGCAAATTGATCTCCAAGCTAGATTTGATTTATCTCCATTTCTCTTCTCCACCTGCATGAGAATGCAATATTTTGAAGATTTGATCATTTTGATATGTTAATTTCTCATTTTCGCAGCATAACGATAAGATGGAGATGATAGAAGAAAAATAGATAGATAGATAAGAAGATTGAAATAAATTTTGGCAGAGTAAGGATGCTAGAAGAAGATTCTCCCATATGGCCTACAAAAGACTTGATTTATAGGAAAAGGCTGATTTGATTCGATGGCCAAGATTAAAAGTCAAATTTTTGATATGTATGGCTAGGATTAAAAGTTTATTTTAGTGCATATGACACACATTAAGTGGGTTATGACATGAGGCTAAAATTAGGATGTGAGGGAATAGTGAGATTCTATTATTTATTTTGGAGGAAAAGATGCCTATGATGCATAATGAATGGGGTTAAAAGTAGGATGTGAGTGGGAATCTCATAATTTAAATAGTAAAATTATTTATGCATGTGAAGAGTTTTAGTCATGTGACACATGATGCAATGTGACAATAAGTGAAGGATTAATTAAAATATTTAATTTGAATTATTTTGAGACATGTGAAGGGGGAATTAACTAAATAAATGAGATTTATTTAATTAATTAGTAAGGTGATTAAGTGGAATAAATGGGATAAGTGGGATAATGTAATGACCTAGGGTAAAATATTACAAAATGTCTTGCAGGGTCATGTATCAACTAGGTAATATTATGACATGGAAATTTTTGGGTGTCTACAATAAATAATGTAATAATATCAAAATATGCTACCAAAAACATCAATACAATCTAAAACCCAAAATCTAAACTATGCACTCCAAAATTGAATCAAACTCCTGCTATCAAAATAGAACAAGAAATTTCAACACCAATGCAATCCCTATATGAAATTTTTATCAAGGACCCTTAGAACCACTGTATTTAAGCCTCAATCCCCCTGATTTATCAACCCTATATTTTAATCCTTCATCAGTTTACTAGCCTCTAAAGAATAGTCACATCTTGTGAGAGAAGCAATGCATAAAATGAAACCAACTTGGAAGAAAAAAACAATAATATACCAAACCACTCTCAACACCAATCTGGGCTCCCAAATCCCACACCCAAGATGGGGAATCTTGAATTTGAAAGATTGTAACTCGCTTCGAGAAGAATAGGTCACCCTAAAGATTGTAACTCTTGTTGCCAAGAGGAGAATCACCAGTTTTGACCATTATAATGCACCACTAGAAACCCACACCCAACTTGGTCTGAAATATTCCGAGCCAATTTTTTCCCTTTTTTTCAAATTCAAATTACAATCAATGCACCTGTTAAGGTTAGAAGATAAACCAAAACGTGTTGAAGCAACTCTAACCAGAATGTACACCAGGATCCCGATGTGGGCAAGGTGTGAGCATTGGTCAGAGGATCTAAAACAAATTGCTTATGCTGTAACTCTAACCAAGAATGGCACCGATGATGGCGAGCATAGGGTCAGAGGATCTTCTACTCTAAGTGCTGAAAAGGGAACTCGACACCAAGTATGTGCTACCCAATCCAGAATGGAGTGAGGGGCGACCATATGGCGGAGTGATTACAAATAACAATGCTTGAAAAGAAATGTTGAAGCTGAAAATACTCAACACCCAGAATGTGCTTGCTAACCCAGAATGGGAAAGTAGCTACCATAGGGCGGAGATGTAACTATTACAAATAACTTCAAATGAAAGTGAGCATTACAACAGAATTGAACAAGCTTGATAATTACTACTAGTACTACTGCCAGTTTACAGAAATAATGATCATTCGCCTACCAATAACTTAGGAATTTGATAGACTAGCATTTCATCATAATAATTCTCCTTAGCTTGGTTAGAAGTGCCAAGACAATAAACCTTCAATGATCAACAATACAAATTTTGTTTTTCTTTACAAATCTGCACTTTGAACTAAGAACCAGCAATTATGGAATTCATTCATATGCTCATATCTCACTCGTATCTCATCCAATTAACTTGAAACAAAATGCAATATGCTCTAATAGATAAGACGCCTAGGATATAACACAAAAAGCAGATCTTAAAGCCTTGAGTTAATTATGCACAAATCCCAATGCACAAGCTGAATGGTACGACTTCATGAAAAGGGCGATCTGCTCTAGAAAATCACAGCAAGCTCTAAAAATTCTGCAAATTGGTGAAAGATGACGCCTATGCCTAGAAATGGAAATGGGCTAATACCCAGAACAATGTTTTTGATGTTTTTTGACTTATGATTAAAAATATGAATCAGCTAAAGCAACAATGCAATATCTAGGAATCCACTAATATGCAAAACCAGAAACTACTGATCTATAATGCAAGTTACAATGCACAATATCCAAGAAGAACTCATAAACTAGATTGAATCACCACTATTTGTTGTCTTGCAAACAAGAAGCGATGCCCGTGCTAGGAGGCCTTCATTCCTCGAAGCAAACCCAGAGCCAAACTGGCAGCATAACAATACTATAGACCAAAGATCCCAAATGATGATCAAAGCCTTCCTTTTATAATTTTCTCATTGACTTTTCAAAACCCTAAACTCCTCTTCAAGACAGAAACCCTAATCTCTTTCAAAGATGGCGTCCATTTCCTCAAGCTCAATATTGACTTTTAATTAAAATCAATACTTTAATAAATGCGTCCACTTTATAGCTTGTTTTGACTTTGGGTAAAATATAAAATATAAAATAATCTTTAATGAGGCGCCACCCTCAAAAAGACCACTTTTCAAAACAACATAAAGTCAATAGACTAGGCCAAGGGGTCAATGTTCGAATATAATATTAAAACGTGACTTTTTAATTAAATATATCAACTTATCTCTCCAACTGTGCCTTGAAGCCAATAGTGACCAAGTCAACTGACCAAACTGAAGTAGGAAGTCAACCATGTTGAACCCAACTAAAAAACTGCCAGAAATGGAATTTACTAAAAATAGTAAATTCTTGAAGATGCTCAGAATGCCGAGACGAACATACCACTACCAAGCTCTTTCAAAACCCAGAAAGAATCCACCATTGAATCCACTAGCTCCGAGCAAAGATATCCTTAAAAATAGGAAACCCTAATTTTACCTTCCGACTAGCCTTCGGGTTTCCAGAAAAAGGCCAACGGTCACTAGAAAGATCAGGTTTGAGAAGGGGACATTACATGGTCCCAAAATAATATTCATGAATATTTATAAATTTATATTTGTATAGGTGTGAATTTGCACCCTTAACGAAAAATTACCCTTTACCCCCTTACACTTTAGAAAACCTAAGGAGGAGGCTTAGTTCCATTTAAGCCCACTTCTCACATCACACTTGGCGCCTGTTTTGTGTGTCGATGGAGGCATTTCTTGTTGGATTTTGTGCTTGTATTGTTGATAGGTGGTTGTCATTGATGTCAACACTATTAGCATTAATGTCTTTAAGACTGTATATGTCGAGGATATTGAGAAAATTGTAATAAATATGTTACAGGTTGTTCGTTAAGCAGTGAAGATCAGTACGGTAGAAATTTCAGTATGTTGATCACTAGATGTTGTGGATTAAAGGGTTTTCTCTCAAGCCTATCTAGTTTCTACTTCAAAATTTTCAGAGGTGTGCATGAAGATTTGAGCAAGTTATAAGTTTTTGTGTTCTGACAACTATTATGTTATTGTAAGTGGTGTTCATGGAAGAAGTTAATGTGATTCTGGTAATTTGAGTTGTTGTGTATGTTACTAAAATGTTCATGGATGTTTCTAGATCATGTTCTATCTGTGTTGCATGTCCGCATTGATCATTGTGCTCGTGATCCGAGATTTTCTCTTGTGTGTTCATGTTTTTCATGTTCATGGCCGACAAGGTGGTTAAAGCGTGTTGTGGATCTTCAAGGAAGAATCTTTGAAGGTTTTTTGTGTTCGAGGACATTGTTTTGGGTCTCTACTATGTTGTGGAAAACTTTGGTTGATATGAATGAATAATCTTTATTGTTTTGGGCCAATGGTTGGCATTCATTCTATTATTGTGTTGAAGTTGACATAAAGCAATGTAATTTCTTGTTGCGGATATATATAAGTGATTGTTTATATCATTTGAGACATATGTGAATTGAAGTGTGCAAGTGATATGTGCAAAAAAGGTTTAGATCATTTGAAGGAAAAGCAGAGTGTGAAAAAGAGTGAAAGAAAGTAAAGAAGTGCTCATGTGTTTAATTGAACTATACTCAGGCATTAGTAGATGCTACTTTCTCAGTTCAAATTCTTCAGATGGTTTTAATCTAAATATTTTTTGTAAGATAGTGAGTCTTCCTTTGAGTAGTGATCTCTAGGAAGTATGCCCGAATGCATGTACATTCCTCTTATATTCTTCTTATACTTTTAATAGGGTTTAACTTGTGGATTAACCTCCACCGTGGTTTTTCCCCTAACAGGGTTTCCAAGCAAAAATATTGGTGTTATGTGTGTTTTTGATGTGTTATCGATTCATGATTTCATTGTTATTAATCAGATTAGATATTACAAGTTAATAATTTTAATAAGTTTGAAATTATGTGACAATTGATTCACCCCCCCTCTTAGTTGCCTACCCTTGTGTTGCCAAAAATTGGTATTAGAGCAGGTTCCTTGGAAGAAGTTTAATAGTTTGAGGTGATCTGGGATGGCGACATACAAGAAGGATAGTCTAAGATTTGATGGAACAAATTATTCTCTGTGGAAGACTCAAATGGAGTGTCATCTGAGATGCATTGGTGAATCCTACTAGCATATTACATGCAATAGGTATGTTATCCCTCTGAATGGTCCTACTACTACCGCTGAGATTAGGGATGCTGAATATAACATTAGGGATAAGGAAGCAATGTTGAGTGCTTTGACTGATTCTAAGATGAAAAATGTTATGGGTCTGAAGACTGTTTATGAGATCTGGAAAAAGTTGGAAAATTTATATGAAGGTGATGCTAATGTGAAGATGGCTAAGCTACAGTGTCTGAAAGAAAAATATGAACTATTGAAGATGGGTAATGATGAGAATATTGTTAATTTCATGCAAAAAGTGAATAAACTTGTGTGCGGTATTAGATGTGTTGGTGGACAGGTGGATGAATCATAAATTTTTGCTAAAGTTCTTAGATCTTTGCTTGATGCATACAAAATCAAAGTTGCATCCATTGAGGAGCTCTGAACTGTGACAAATATAACTAGAGATATATTGGTTGGTAAACTTACTGCTTTTGAGTTGAGTGAATTTAGTGATGCCCTTCCTAAGACAAAATTTGCATTTAAAGCTACTACTTTCGGGAGAGACAAGCATAGATATGATTTGGTTGAAAGTTCTTCTAGAAAGGTATTCAGATATGAGGAAGAAATGAGACAGATTGAAGAAGAAGAAAGAGAATTGAATGAGCTTGAAGCACAAAAGGGAAGCCAAAGGAGAAGGTAAGTATAAAGGAAAGTTTCCCATTAAATGTTTTTCTTGCAACAAGATAGGTCATTTTGCATCAAGGTGTTCGGAAAGAGTTCCTAAGCCAAAACCCTACAAGCCCAAATTTCAAAAGAAGTGTTACTATGTTGTTGATGAAGGTGTGACCGACGATGAATCTAACAAAGGGAATGGAAGTGAAGATGATTTTGTGTCTACTGAATCTACTAGTTGTACAAGTGTGGAGAAAACTCTAGCTACTCGAGTTGAAGAAAAATATGAATGGGTAATTGACAATGGATGTTCACATCACATGACAGGTGAAATAAAATTTGTAATCCTAGAGAAGGATGATGGTGGTATAATCCATGGTAGAGGATGTATTTATTTTGATGGTAAGCATAATACTAATGATGTTCTTTATGTTGAAGGTTTGAAGCATAATCTTCTGAGTGTCAGACAGATGATTGATAAGGGATATAATCTTCAATTCAAAGATGTAAAGTGTAGAATACTCGAAAGTTTTGGAAATTTGATTGCTTCGGGTACTAAAATAAAAGGTAACACATTTCATCTGAATGCTAGTAGATAGAAGAATGTGTAATGTAAACTTTCACAATATTATCAAGATAAGTTCCTCATAGGCTGTAAGAGATCTTCCTAAGTTGGTGAAGCCTACTAATACAATATGCAAGGAATGTTAGTTGGGAAAACAAACTAGAATTTCATTTTACAGGAAACAACATTGTTCAAATGAATTGTTGGAGCTTGTGCAAACTAACTTGTGCGGTCATGTTAGAATAATAATTCTACAAGGTTACAAGTACTTCATGTTTCTTATTGATGATTACTCTAGGATGATGTGGGTTACTTTCTTAAGGGAGAAATCTGAAGCTCTAGAAAAGTTCAAGATTTTTAAGGCTAAGGTTGAGACAAAGACAAGTCTAAAGATTAAGTGTCTGAGATTAGATAGAGGTGGTGAATTTACTTCTGGTGAGTTTAATTATTTTTGTGAAGAACATGGGATAAAGAGACAATTATTTGCACCGCAGACCCCTCAACAGAATGGAGTTGTGGAAAGGAAGATTAGGACAGTTCAAGATGTTGCTAGAACTATGATGTTGGAAGGAAATGTCCCTCATATCCATTGGAGATAAGTTGTGAGTACCACTGTTTATATCCTTAATCAGGTACAAATCAAGGGTAATATTGGTAAGACCCCTTTTGAGCTATGATTTGGTCATAAACCTATTGTTAGATATTTCAAAATCTTTGGGAGTAAATGTTATATCAGGAGAGATGAATATATAAGAAATTTTGATGCTAGAAGTGATGAAGGAATCTTTATTGGTTATTCTACTAATAGTAAGGCTTACTGGTGCCTCAACAAGAGATTGAAGAAAATGGTTGAAATTGCAAATGTTAAGGTTGATGAAGACATTGCTAGACCTTCCAGAACCTATGGATATGATTCTAATGATCAGAATGATAGTACAAATAAGAGTCAAACTTCAAATCAAGTTCAGATTGTTCTGGTGAATCAAGAAGAACAAGAAGAAGTTGAGACTGGTGAAAGTACAAAAGAGAGGCCTCAAGAGCCTGAAATTCAAGAACACTCTAAGAATCCAAGGTATGTGAGATTGAATCATTCAGAAAATCAGATTATAGGAGATAAGAATTGTAGAAGAATAATGTTTAATTTCAAAGAGTGGGCCAAGTAATGTCAATGAAGCATGCAAATATGAACATTGGATTGAAGTAATGAGAGAAGAACTGCAACAAATTGATAAGAATAATACATGGATTTTTGTTCCTAGAACTAAAGACAAAAATGTAATTGGAACTAAATGGGTTATTAGAAACAAGCTGAATGAACAAGGTGAAGTTATCAAAAACAAAGCAAGACTACTATGTAAAGGATACTCTCAGATGGAAGGTATTGACTTTGAAGAAAAAATTTCTCCTGTTGCTAGAATTGAAGCTGTGAGATTGTTTCTTGCTTATGTTGCTTACAAAAACTATAAAGTTTATCAAATGGATGTCAAAATCTTTGGGAGTAAATGTTATATCAGGAGAGATGAATATATAAGAAATTTTGATGCTAGAAGTGATGAAGGAATCTTTATTGGTTATTCTACTAATAGTAAGGCTTACTGGTGCCTCAACAAGAGATTGAAGAAAATGGTTGAAAGTGCAAATGTTAAGGTTGATGAAGACATTGCTAGACCTTCCAGAACTTATGGATATGATTCTAATGATCAGAATGATAGTACAAATAAGAGTCAAACTTCAAATCAAGTTCAGATTGTTCTGGTGAATCAAGAAGAACAAGAAGAAGTTGAGACTGGTGAAAGTACAAAAGAGAGGCCTCAAGAGCCTGAAATTCAAGAACACTCTAAGAATCCAAGGTATGTGAGATTGAATCATTCAGAAAATCAGATTATAGGAGATAAGAATTGTAGAAGAATAATGTTTAATTTCAAAGAGTGGGCCAAGTAATGTCAATGAAGCATGCAAATATGAACATTGGATTGAAGTAATGAGAGAAGAACTACAACAAATTGATAAGAATAATACATGGATTTTTGTTCCTAGAACTAAAGACAAAAATGTAATTGGAACTAAATGGGTTATTAGAAACAAGTTGAATGAACAAGGTGAAGTTATCAAAAACAAAGCAAGACTACTATGTAAAGGATACTCTCAAATGGAAGGTATTGACTTTGAAGAAAAAATTTCTCCTGTTGCTAGAATTGAAGTTGTGAGATTGTTTCTTGCTTATGTTGCTTACAAAAACTATAAAGTTTATCAAATGGATTACAGACTTTATAGCACAATATCAGGTGCTCTTTTCATAAATATCGTACCTGTTACCTGACTCTGATGTACAAAAGGTGTTCATAGGGAACTTAGAGAGGCCCTAGCAAGAAAAGTTCGCTCTTATGAAATACCCTTCTTTTGTGCATCTGTGTGCAGCATTGTGGGAGTACCAACAAATGATGTTTTAGTTCGAGGATTCCTCCTCGCACTCCCATCCTGAAGGGAAGTCTATCATATCAATCTCTAGAAAAGGTAAATTCATTGCAAATGTAGTTGTCGTTGTGGATAACAATGGCCTCAAACAAGAACGAAAGTTTACAAAGTTATCAGAATCCTATTCTTCCATCTTATAGAAGTTGTTGAAGGATAAGATCATTAACTTGTCAACCCCTAAACTGTTTAGGGAACCATATCCTAACTGGTATGAGGAAAATACATATTTTCAATACCATCGAGTTAATGGACATGATATCGAACATGCATGCACCTGTGTCATGAGATACAATATCAAATCGAGGATGACACTATCTGTCTTGATGGGAACAAAAAAAATGAACAAATTAGTGGCAAAAGCTAAAAGTGAATTTCAGATATACACGGACCTGTTTCCATCGCATTTTGCTAACATGATTGTCGATCCCTCTAATTTTGTTTCTTACCCTAAGGCGTATGTTAACATAGTTACTGTTAATCCCTCTCCTCGTCTTATGATCAGTTCGTTGGATGTAACATTCACTTCATAAGACATACCAACAAATGACAAACCTTCTCCACTTTACATTCCCACTTGCCTCAATGGAAACATTGTGACAGGAGTCTTTGTTGACCCTGCGAGTAGAGTGAATGTCATCATGGAGGAGACATTACTATTAGACTCCTTGCAAAGGGAGGAATATGAAAAAACAAAATCCATCATCCATAACATGATGGAATTTCTCTTAAACCTCATGGATCGATAATGTTGTCTGTCCTGGTTGGACCCAAAAATGAGGACATGGTCTTCGATGTTATTCCCGAGTTAGACCTATTCAGAGTGAAGCTAGGTATACCTTGGCTAGCTTCCATGAATGGGATCGCCTCTGTAATTCATAAATGCCTTAAATTTTCCCATGAAGGTATCATGCACATAGTGCATGGTACTGTATATCAACCTGTGGTATCTCATGGAGGATACTCGTTGGATCACTTTTGGCCCACTCCAGTCGGTCTGCTCCCACAAAGAATGGACCTACTTTACAAGAACTATGTAAAGTATAAAACTAGAGGCAAGGGACAACCGAAGTTGACCCTTCCTATAGCAGAGCATATAGCTGCCTCCTCCTAAAAGGGAAAGGAGAAGCTCACTCCCTCTTGAGCTGACTTGTTTACTCCCCTTTCTTGGGAGGAGTATTGGATGAACAAGCCTAGGCTTTACCCGTTGAGTCTGATGATGCCTCCTTGGTGAATGCCCAAGATCAGGATATTAAATCTCCCTAATGGCTCTCTTGGACACAAGTACTATTTATATGGTAGAAATAAAGGCTCACAAAGAGAATTTTCCCCGCATCCTCTTCGTGTTCTCCTGAGTGGAAAGAGGCCCACCATTAAGGTGTTGGAGTTGATTCCTCTTGCCATTTCCGAACTTGATCCTTATGCTCCCATACAGGATTTTTTCATTTGCTGGAAACAACTGTGGAAGATAATCCCATGGTTGAGCAAAAGCCCTCTGTTGCTTCGCAAGCTCTGACTTCTGGTTCGAATAGTTGTAGTAACTGCCTTGTGTGGGAATGTAAGTGCCGAAAAAAGGCTCTTCTAGCTGAGAAAGCCTCCTTACAAAAGGAGGAGATGACTGCATCTCCTGTTGTGTCTTCCTCTCTCCCCCTTTCTGTTCAGACTAGTTTTGAATCTCTTCCAGCTTCTGCTGCAAGTGCACATGTGTCTGGAAAGGTGCAAGTGTTTATCGCCCCTTCTATGGATCTACCCCTATTGACTTCCATTCTAGATATCTCACCTTTCCCCAAGCCTGTGGATATGGTTAACACTTTGGTTGTATCCACTGCAGTTCTTTCCTCTTCTCCCTTGACCCTCCTTGCTTTGTCTATGGGGAGTTCACCTCCTCCGATGAAGGAGGCAGAGTGTGTCCCCTCTGGCAATGGAGGAAGCAAGAAGATTGCACCTTCTTTGAAAGGTGGCCCCGCGTTGACTTGTTTTATCATAGTGACATAACCAGTCCTTACCTCCCATAAGTTTGTCACCACTCCTGAGTCTCTCGGTGAACCTAGTGGTGAGCCTCAAGTGCAAAATCCTTCGTCCATCGAGGTGAAGCATGGCACTCTCGTTAAGTGTATGTTTAACTTAGTGGATAAAGTTTTGACTTTGTCAGCAATCTTCGTGAAGTCGTTGACCTTAGACCCACAAGAGTTGAGTGACAAAGACCTCACAGATACCTCTACCTTGGCCCTTGTTGCGGTAGAATCGAAATCACCTCCCCTTAACATTACACCGTTGTAGGATAATAATCCTTCCCCCTACAATGATCTAGAGTGGGAAGTTGATGACCTCTTGGTTGATAAGTGTTAGGGGGATACCCTCTTCTTGATTTTTATATCAGACATGTGCGTATGTTGCGACGTGATCCCCCCGTGATCGTGCTATATGTGCCTGGATGACCCTCGCCACCCCTGTTGGTGCTTGGATACAAGCGTTGCGTATATGTTGTAAACCTTCCTTTATATGTATCATCATTCTTCCATGTTTATGGTTGAATTTTAGTGAATTGAGGACGATGCAAAGTGTTGGGAGCATCTAGGCCTCCTTCCATGTTAACCCGATTTTTTATTTTTACTTTGTCTTATGTGCATTATTCCTGATCTAGTTAGGGATTGATGATCTTTCACCTCATATCGTGGTTACCTACTAATTATAAATAAAGGAAGATATGACCCTACGAAACTGGATCCCCCTGTGATGTTTGTGTGTGTGCCCTTTTCCTTTTCTTTTCTCTTTATCTTTCTCTCTTCTTTTCTTGAGTCGTCCCTTTCACATGTGACAACATCGCTTCTACACTATTTGGTCTTTAAAAAGAACATTCATTGCAAAATGTATCCTTTCCCAAGACCCTTCACATGTTCCTTATTTTAGAATTGTATTCTCGATTTGAAACCCTAACATAACATGCTTCCTTCATCATCGGTTCATAAAGAAAGGACTTGGAAACCTTCATCTGAATTGGGAACAGTCTTGATCTTCCCCTCATATGGGCACATATCCTTCCTTTCAAATTCCTTGATGAAGTGAACATATTTCAAAAGGATTCCTTGATGATGAATTAATTTGAGAAAGAAGGCATTAGCTTTTGAACAATGTGTCCCTTTAGTGGACAACTCGTTTTCACGTCGGGTTCCTGAGGGAGCCCTTCAAAATTCTTTAACAAGTTCTATGGCATCTAGCTTGGGGGCAGCTTGACTAGACCGGTTTCACACTTTCATGTTTAGTCTAGGGGCAACCCGATTAGACCTACTTCACATCCTTACATCTAGCTCGAGGGCAACCCGACTAGACTGCACTTTTCAAACAATGCATCCCTTGAGTGGACCCTCCTTCCTTTTGAAGGGTTCTTGAGGGAGCCCTTTGAAAGTCTTACAACTTAGTGATGATTTGCGTGTTCGTTCACTGGCCTACACAACTGCTTCCTGATGTATTATATCTACGGGTAAACATGTCGCCATCTTTGACTCTACGGATTCCCCTTTGCTCAGTCTCCTTCATGTGAGAGTTCTTGAAGGATACCTCCCTTGCAGGACCATAAGCTTATGGAGCACTTTCGTTCTTCATCTTTATAGTTCTGTGGAATTATGAAGTCCTTTCCTGCACTTCCAAGTTTGCCAGACCATGCTCTGCTTCCTCGTCGGTTCAGGTATACATCTCTTACCTTGTTACTTCTTACTACTCTACTTTACTGAAGCACGCATCAGTACTCATGCTCACTAAAGTGGGGAAAAAATGTATAGGCATGAATTTCCACTCCTAATGCAAATTACCCTTTACCCCCTTACACTTTAGAAAACCTAAGGCAAAGGCTTAATTCCACTTAAGGCCGTTGCTCACATCACACTTGGCGCCTGCTTTGTGTTTCGGTGGAGGTGTTTTTGTTGGGGATTCTCGTGTGGTGCACAGACGTTTGTGCGGCGCGCTTATGTCCCTAGCAGATTCCTGCGACTGGAGACTGTAGAAACATTACACTTCCTATTGGGAGTCGAAGTGTAATGCCTTTCTTTGGATGGTCGGCCTGAATATGGTTATTTCTTGACCTCTCCCTTCATATTCTCACTCCATTCTTCCATTTTCATCTTTTGGTCATCTCTACACAATCTCTCCACACTTTTGAGAATTCACTTCAAGCTTTATAGCAACACTTTACACTCCATGGCAGCAATCCACTACTCCATCACTCTGATAGTGCGAGCACAAAACAAACACCATCGTACTAGAGGCTTGAGTTCCTCTAATTTTCTCCTCCACTAGCCTTGAGCGCTTTGGACGGAGGTGGTAAGCTCCTCTTATGTTTTCTATCATTTGATTGAGTAAGTACATACTATTTTGTAGTGTCTTTTTTTTATGTAGCTTATATTCTCTTCTTTATCATTATTTCTATCATTGCAAACTTGGTTGTCTATGGAGGTGGAAACATGAAAACGGGGGTCTGACTACGGCAGACCCCTAAACAACCCCTCAACATTTTCTTTCTTTTTTGTGTGTAGGTGCAGAGACCTTGGAGAAAGCTAGCAAGAAGGTTGTTGTGTGAAATCGTCTTCGCCACCCTTGCGGTAAAATATTTCCTTTATCATGTTCATCTTTATGCTTCATTCTTATTAATATTATTTTGCCATTCTAGGAACTCCTACACTAGGTTGGTAGTCCTCTCTTAGGGCTTAAACCTCGTCTCCTTGGTTCTTTGGCCATACGAACACCAGCACACCTGTGAGATGCCAACGCGCCGCACTGTCATCCCAGAACCACGCTTCTTTCCTTTGGCAAAGAGCTACTTGAGATGCAAATTTAACCTTAAATATTGACTCGCCTAGTCTCCCTTCAACTCTCAGGTTTGTAGAGTGATCGAAGGACCCACAGTTCTCATCACCTTCATCTCGCCTATCCTAACCTTCCTTTTAACTGAGGTAAGTTAGGGCAAACATACTTCTCTTGGCCTTTCTTGACCCGTGGTCTTGCAGTGGTTGGTCCCCCTCTCTTACACTCTCAAAATGATTTTATTTATTTTAATTTTAAAAATTATATTTCCCACTTCATCCTTCGATCAAGAATTACTATTTTGGGCTTACTAAAAATTTTGTGTTAGAAAGGGGACATGACAAAACTTTGGGTCCCCTAGGGACATTTGGATATTTTGTTCATGTTAGAACTTTGGGTCCCACAAGTACATTTGGACAAATTCCAAAATTCCAAGTTCCTTTCATGTTCCCATTTCCCCTTTTCTTCCTTGGGTCTCAATCAAACTTCGGCTTCCCTAGGGACATTTGGAATTTTTGGTCATGTCAAGACTTTGAGTCTCGCAAGAACATTTGGACAAAGTACAAAAGTCCAAGTTCCTTCTCTATTCCACATTCCCCTTTTATTCGTTGGGTCTCATTGGAACTTTGGGCCCACTAGGGATAGTTGGGACTTTGGGTTTCATAAGGACATTTGGACCAAGTCCAAAAGTCCAAGGTCCTTCCCTCTTCCCTATTCCCCCTCTTTCTTCCTTGGGTCCCATCAAAACTTTGGGTCCCCCAAGGACATTTGGAAATTTTGGTCCTATAGGGCCTTCCGATTCCACAAGGACATTTGGACCAAGTCCAAAAGTTCAAGTTCTTACCCTATTCCCCCTTCTCATTTTTTTTCCTTGGGACCTATTAGATCCTCAAGTCTTGCAAAGATATTTGTACCAACTCTCGCCACCCATCGTTTTTTTTGTGTTTTGACCCAAAAAGAACCATTAATGTGCAACGACTTCCTTAAATATTAGATCTGATTCATGGAGCTACAAGAAATATTTTAAATGTATTTTTTATTGACTCCAAGTGGAAAAAATAGCACCCATGCTTCATTTATTTTTTGTAGACTTCTTTTTTGTCAAAGGGTCATCCCTAGTTGTAATATTGTGATGGATTTTGTGGGGGATTTTTCTCTTCTTCCATGGATCCATCAATGTTGGAGTATGGCTATGGTATCAGGTATGTTTTATCATGCCTCCAACTTGGGATTTGAGGTACCCATGTTTGCACATTTTTTGCAAGGTTGTGGCTAGGGTTTTTACAATATTATAGGAGTGAACAAACAAGATACAAACATAAGAGGAAAGGAACCAATAATAGAGGAAGCACAGATTCTAAAAAGGCTTTGGTGGGGTATTTTACAATATTTGTTGAAAAGGAAATCAAGAATCCAATTGTTAGACAATAGCTTAAAATAATTTAGGAATTAGTTCAAGAAATGGATGAGACCTCTTGTGTTGGAATAATGGCTACCATGTCAAACCTTATGCTTGACCATGGTTATACTAGGGGAAAAAATAACATTTTTTAAGCTACTCAAATATGGAAATAGTATTTTTGTTGCATGTTGACATTTCAAACAACGAGCATCAAGTTGGGGTATTCTTTAATTGTCTCTTAGAGCACATGCATGGGACAAAGAGACAAAAGGAATGTCTTCAAGGTAAATTGAAGAGATAGCTAAAGGGTTGGAGGTCAACCTTCCTTGTGACACCATCCCCAACTTCTCAAATTATTGTGATGATGATGATGATTCTACCAACAATATAGAGGTAATCCAACTTGATGAAATTAAGTGTAAAAAATGTAAGGCTCATATTGGTATGGTGTTAAGCCTTATGTAATTTTCCTTGACCTCATGTTAGATGCTACTTTTTCTCTATTAATATATTTTATGATAATGATGGTTTGACTACTTGTGGCTTGAGGCCTTGCAAATTTGCCTCAACCCCCTTGAAACAATATAAGTATGTTTATTTTTAGGGGCTTGGTATATTTTTTATTTGATAAGCTTAGGTAGGTGGGTTTGGGTGTTCTCTCTTTTTGGCCAAACGAATAACTAGACTTTGGTGGTTCTATTAAGAAAGAATGGATAGGGTGATATACTACATGTATATATTTTTAATAAATATCAACAACTACTTTAGAATCGCTAATGCGATGTTGATCAATGGTCAAGAAGGTTTGTTTATATGAGTTTCTTACAAATTTTAGAATTGGTTACTGGTTGCCCCTTTTTCATGGTTTTTGGGCCCTTCTATATTTATTATAAAAAAAATACTTAAGTTTTTTATTTTACTTTAAAACTATTCTATTTACAACACACACATGTATGGAAACATAGTTACAATTTAAAAATTATTAAATAAAAATTAAGATTTATGTGTTATGTAGTAAATAAAATAGTTTACTCTTCACTAAATAAAATAGCTATATGATATTAATTCATATATTTACTTATTTATTTGTTTATTTGTAGTAGTTTAAATAGATAATAACAATTAATATTCATATAGAAAAGTAAATAATTGATTAAAATAATTTATTTTCATTGAACTATAAAAAAAAAATTCTTGTCATTGCAGTTTCTTTTTTAATTTTTTATTGATAATTTTTTTATATTTTAAAATAGCTATATTCTTAATAATAAATTAACTTATGAAGTAAATAATTTGTTTTATTTTTATTTTTTATGAAAACAATCAAATATCTTGTCTTGATATATCATATTACAAAAATATGAACAAGCAACCACATACAAGAGATTTCATCTATGAAAATTATAGAAAAAATAATTTTAATTAAAAAAAATTATATATTTTAAAAATACAATAAAAAATAAATTGACTTAACCAAATAAATCATAATTTCATTTTAAAATAGATTTAACAAGATTCTATAATTCATGATATACATATGAAACACACCATAACTAAAAAAAAATCATACATATACAAATTTATCTTTTATATGAAATTAATAATCACAACTTGGAGAAATAAATGAGAATATTACTATTACAATTTATATTTATTAAAAGGAGCACACTTAGGGACAAATTGTCCCCCTTGCCCCTCCAATCTTTAAAAATAAATAAATCAGATTGTGTTATTTTATATTTTCTTAGCATATTCATAAATATTATAATTACATCCAAAAGATCAAATCTTATAATTGGAAAATATTTGTTAAAGTTAGAGGGGAAAAAATCTGGATAAGCACCAAAACACTTAAGGAAAGGAATAAGTATGATATATTTTTAAATAGAAATGGTAAATCTTTTTATGTATTTGAAGGATCCAACTCATATTATATTGGATTATTTTATAATTATTTATATTATTATATATAAAAATGAAGTAGAAGGGGACTAGTCACAATAGGATATTTTCCTTATTATTTTAAAATAAAATATATATATTAAAATCAAATTAAAACCTATAACCAAATTTTCAAATAATTAAAATTTTCCCAAAAATATATATCACTGAATAAAAAACATTACTACTAAATCAAATATTTTCTTTACAACTGTAGTCAACTCCTTGGGACTAGTAGAATTTTAAAAAGGGGAATAAATATATTTATACTCTTTAACCTTTTGTGATGAGACATAAGATTAGTATTCCTTTAAAGAGTATCTTGTTTTATTAATTATTTTTCATGGATTTTGACCCACTTTAATGGTGGGCTTTTGATTCGACCAAAATAAATAATAAAAAATATTTTTTTAATAAATAGTAGGAAACACTTAGTTGTACATGGGACGAGGATAAATATCACACGTAAGAGCGCATACACGCATTGACATTAGATATGATGGTGTTTAATATAATTTAATTATCCATTCACAAAATATAAATGTGAAAAGTGAATTATATTTTTAAAAGTGTTTCTTTAGATAAGTTTAAATGTGGATATCAAAAAATATTGAGTTTAATTTTTTTTTCTTATATAATATTCGAAAAAAATATATTGTTCATATTTTTTAGATTTGTTGTGTTTTAACTTTTTGTTTTTGTAAAAGAGTCTAGTGTTTAATGATGTATTTTTCTTGTAAGAGTTGAGATTCATCTTGAATATAATTTAAACTTTAGTGTGTTGGAACACATTTTTTGTTGCGCCAAAAGATTGATTTGCTAACGTTCGATATATATGCTAGAGATAAATGGATCCACGGGACGTGGTTAGTCTATGACTCAAATCTGAAAGGAGACACTAGCGGTTAGTCCAACAATCCCCCCCTCAGCGTCACCCAAGGGGATTTAAACCCATGACCATGACTCTAATACCATTTGTTGGAATGTGTTTGTCGTTGCACCAAAAGATTGACCTTTTAATGCTCGATACAAACACTAGAGATAAACGAATCCATGGGAGTTGGTTAGTCCATGGCTCGAATTTGAAGGGAGACGTTGGCGATTAGTCCAACAGAGTTTACATTCTCCCATGAATCTAGATCCCATCTTTAATCTACTTGTTTTAGTCATGGGTAAAGATTTGTGAGTGAGGCTCTAACTTTGGTTCAAGGTTGTAAGTGTGGCCTTAGCCCCTAATTCCTAAAATCCAAATAAATTATAGGCCCAAGCAAACCTGACTCCAATCAACTATTCGTCCGTCGATTCAAGCATGAAGTATTCAAATTTGAGTGTTAAGGTATTGTATATAAAGACAAAGCCCTAGGTGATTTAAAGGATCACATCTCATAACATTAAATTTCTCACATGTCATTTTGATTATAAAGAACACTTCATCAACATTTACAATCATGAAGACAAATATATAGGCATTTGCATTTTTCTTGCCTTGCCTTCGAATATAAGGCCTAGTCCCTTTTTTTTTACTCTAGTTGCACTTGCTTTATCTATTTTAGTCACATAAATAGATATATCTTGGACATTTTGTTTCTTATTAACTTTGAGTTATCTTGCACTTATTTCAACAATTATTTTCATTTTGACTCACTTGTACAATAAGTGGATGCCTACATTTTTGTTTGGATATTCAAATATTTTCTCTAGTCATAATATTTAATAAGCCATATTATAGCTCTTGTGTTTGATCCAAATGATGCCTTGAATACTTCTTAGTTATACTTATGTTTTCAATTATGTGAGTGTGTGCTTGCTCCTATGATGCTTGTATTAGGGTTTCATAGTATATATCTTTGATATTTCTTTGAGAAAAACATTATCATTCTTACTGAAGTAAAGTATATAACATGAGTGGGAATTATGTGTTCCTATGGTACCATTGATCTTAGTTATGATGCTTATGAAATGAATATGAAACTTAAGATACTTATTTTAATAACTATAATTAATTGTTGTTATTAATGTTAGATAGCCATATGTTTGTGTAATTTATTGTTGTTATAAAAATATTGTAAAGTACTATTGTGTTACCATTGAATTGTGATGTATGCATTATTCAAACTTTAGTGAGAAAACAATTACTTATTTATAATTATTGTGATTATTGTGATGGGAAATATATATTGATTGATAAATCACCTATTATGTTCTTGAGTGATAATAGATTTGAAGTTGTATTTGTGTTTAGTCACGTTGCTTTCATTATCTCGCATTTCTCATTAAGCAATGTCAAGACCATGGATTTGGATTAGATGGTGGCATATTCTTGGGGTTGAATGTCAATGTGAAGCTATTGTAATTGATTTAAATGAGTTAGGAAATGTAGTCTAATTAGTTTATTATAATTATATTTAATTAGATGGTTAATTATAATATTAATTTACATATTGATAATGGGATTAATTTAAAAAATAGATGTTAGATTAAACATTGATTATGATGTTAAATATGATGAGAAATTTAATAATGTTTGAAATATAAATAATTATTATATTGATTTAGCTACATAGTATGATTACATGATTAGTTTCACGGGGCTTATAAACATATTTTTGATTGAGAATGTGATACTAATTTTATCAGTGAGGTGTTCTCATGTATGTGATTGTCTAGGAGTACTTTTATTTATAAAATATGTTCACATTACGTAGTTGTGTATGCTTACAATAGTGCTTTGGCTCTATATTACATTAGACAAATTTGATGGGTAAAATTATGTGTACAAGATTATAAGTTGGCCAATGAGAAGAGAAAGGAGAGTTTATAGGAACCTATTCACCATCTTGCTCCACCCTATGGAGCAAGGATATATTGATTAGTGTGAACTCAT
This sequence comes from Sequoiadendron giganteum, assembly GCA_007115665.2. NCBI lineage: Eukaryota > Viridiplantae > Streptophyta > Pinopsida > Cupressales > Cupressaceae > Sequoiadendron > Sequoiadendron giganteum. The sequence continues at coordinate 78,785,416 of CM021110.1, forward strand.
GACATCATGTAGCTAGAACCCCTTGTTGCTAGCCATGTCTTATTTTTTCTAAGTGGTAACTCTTTTGTATTTATATTTATTTTGTTGTGTTTAATTTTATCTTTAATTATGGATTTCAAATTTGGGAATCAAGATAATTAATAAGATTGTGGAATATTTTTTTACTTATTTTATTATATTTTTTAGATTCATGTGGTTGGTACATATGGGTACAATGCTTTTGGGATGACTTGGAGTGTGGTAGAAGGTGTTTTGTACCTTTAGGGAACTTGGGAAGTGCATGGGTTGAATGAGTGTGGGTGGCTTGAGTGAAAGTACCCAAAGAAAACCTTGCCTTCCAATTTGTAAGATGGAATGGAGTGAACTTGCCTTGAAATTGTCTTAGGAAGGCGAACCCATGTCATTTAACATGGTTAAGTATGGGTATAAATCTATAATATTATATTTAATTATTGTAATAGGTTGGGTGCTTGAGGTTTTGATATTCCATGTAGCTCCATCACATTGGTTGGGAAGGAGTAACATGACACTCATTTGTATACCATTTCATTTTTTTAAAGCTTTCTTCTTTTGTTTTTCTCTTCTTGTTGGATTTGGAGAGATCTCTCTTTGGTAGATTTGAGTGCTGGATGTTTTGGAACAAGAGTGTTTTTCTTCACTATTTTGGGAAGCTTGAAGTGGGAGCTAGGCTCCCTATCATGTTTTTCTTGGTTTTTATTAATATTTAATGCTTTGTGAGATTAAATAAAATAAATTTTTACTTTATTTTGAGTGTATGTGTGGGTTGTGTGATTATTTTGGTTTGTGATTGCATTTTAGAGAAATTCATCTATTTTCTCTTTCCTTTTTTTTCGTGGATAAATAGATGTGTGTATTTTATGTTGAAGATGACCAAGACTTGAGTGTGTTTTTGGTTGGTAAAATGGATGTTTATAGATGTTTGTGTAATCTTGGATGTGTGGTTTTGGGAGAATATTAGTGGTCAAAAAATGAGATAGTTCGTAGTAACCTCCTCAAACCTTGTAACAACCCTCAACATAGAACCCCTAAAAAGATCATACTTAATTCATATATATTTAGTTTGTGTATAATATATAGAAAGTACAATCTCAAATAGATTGAATACATTATGATTAATTTAAACACAAGTATATTACAAATCACCATATCATATATATCAATAATCAACACACAACATGGATTACAATAAGATCAATGATCTATTAGAGTGAAAGTACAATAATAATGAAAATATGTCAAACTTACGACCAATATATATTATATATCAAACTTAATAGTTACATAATAGTGTTTCACTTGTGTTATACTCATGGTTTTTAGAGGAGAATATGAACCCACCAATGATGGAAACATAATCCACCCCAACCATCAACTTAGTCTAAATTGGTCAAATAAATAATCCATAATCCACGTAACAATGTTTGAAGCTTTATTAGTTTTTCTTAGTTATTATTTTTATTAGATTATAGTATTATGTTAAATTAGTAATCATAAAATTCAATCATACAAGACACCAGAAAAATATAATAAAGTAACACAGAAAAATTTAAGACAACATATACAAGATAAAACAAGACACTAGACAGGAAGAAAATAGAAAACTTCAAACACAAAAAATAAGAGACATCTTTGGAATAAAGAGAATCAAAACATCAATCTCAATCCATCCACTTGAATCAATCTTAGAATGACAAATAAAAAATATCATACTTCAATTTCAATTTGACATAATCCTCACAATGGCTTGGATCAAAACACCATAGTATATGTTCCATTCTACTTGAGATACTAGAATCCATTTTTGTAAGTTATCATCTAACACACTTACAATCAAGTAATGCCACTACAACCTTATTTGTATCATTTCTCATAGTGGATCACTCCAACATAGACACACCTCTTATGGTTGGCCACATGTAACAATCAAATGATACTCCTCATTTATCGCAAGGATATTCGTCAATGTGTTATTGTATATTACACCAACCTCTATTTATCAATTTTTAAGGAACCCATAGCACTACATATATATCATCACTAGAATATTTCATAATAATAGGTCACACAAGATCATAATTGGAGATCTCCTAGTAAACAATGGTAACTATACAAAACATGTATAAACATGCCCATTCCCTCTATTACCTACCCACTAAGTCCACATGTGATTGGATATGCATATATTTATCTTAGTTAGTGATTTTGAGAATAAAAAATTATAGATCCACTAGACATTCAAATGACACTCAAGTGTGATTGTATTTTAAGAAATGATCATTGTGTCTCTATATTCACTCACACATACACACTCATAATTACAAAATCATAAATTATGAAAAATGAAGTACTAATTTTTAAATTTTTTCATGGTATAAAGTTAGATAAGAATCTCAAATTCATCCCATGTGAAAAATACTCACTATATTATGACAAACATAATGGTCAAAATTAGAAGGTTGTATTTCCACTAACGCAAATACAAACTTTAAAATTAACCAAAATATGAATTTCACAATTTAAAAAAAAAAAAATCATGAAAAATCACACATTATGAAACATATTAAAAAATAAAAGCATATAAAGTGACATAACTAGATAATACAAATTAGCTTCACAAGGGGTCATTTTCATCACTCTTGACTAGTGTATTCTAGTTTTAATAGGAAAACATAGTCAAGACCCTTTAATCCATGACGTGGAATGTAACAATAATTAGTCCCCAACAATATTTTTGTTCCATTGGTCAAGTTGTTATTTTTTGCACTCATTGTACACATTAAACCCATTAGGTAAATAAAAGGAAAAACAAAATACTAATGTGCTACAATATCTTTCGACTGTTTTTGAAAAGTTAAACAACATTTACGGGGCGCTGTACCCCTCACAACGAGCCACTAGGGCCAAAAAAGGACAAGACTTAATATCTTTCAACTGTTGAAATGAATAACACATATAATTTTGATCTTAATTAATCAATAATTTAATACACATTACATAATTATCTAGTACAACCAAATCTCAATTAACTAAGTAACTCATACATGCAAACAAATAACAATGTTATTCAAATTCTAAAATCTCATAATATGATCAAATCCAAGCATTATATCATATAATTAAATTCCCAAATTAAAGTAACTATTCCTATTTACTCTTCATATTTTAACCAAAATTGCATAATTTGCTTAAATAAACCTACTAAGCATCGTGAATCTCAAAAACACAATAATCATCATATTGATCAAGGTTAGAGAAAATATCAAATCAAAAGCATGTTAACTAAATCAATTACCACTTTAACATTTTAATTGACTTCTTAGAAACAACTTGAATCAACATTATGCTATGAATCAACATTATAGCTAAGAATCTATAGCATAATATGAAAAATAATTATTTAATTAACATCATTATCCATATAACATATAGTTAACTAAAATAACATTGAAATATGCATACTAATAGATACCTAAAGAGCATATGATTTCACAATTTTTAATCAATTTAATTAAGTATATTATATAAAAACATATCTATAAGTTTTTATAAGTACACTTAAGATTCATATCATGATTCTAAGAAAAATAATTAACATCAATAATCAATTTAATTAAGTAAATTATATAAAAACATATCTATAAATTTTTATAAATACACTTAAGATTCATATCATGATTCTAAGAAAAATAATTAACATCAATAATCAATAATCACTTGAGACTAAAAGAGGGGTGGCAAGCAATATGATCAAAATGACATGAGATAATAATAAAACCTTTATTCTAACATATGGTTCACTCACTATGAAAATAAAGCCAATATAGAAACATGATATAGTTCCTATATTCATACCAACATACATCTATATTCCACAATTGCACAAATTCATAACCATGCTACTATATTGACAATCACCAATGCAACCAAGAATAAAATTAAAATAATATAAATCACTCACCAAGGTTAATCATAGCTTAATAATGGTTAATTATTATCAATGCAAAAAAATATGAATCATAAATTTTATGAATCAATAAAGTTTGCAAGAAAATAATCATTCATAATAACAATATGATACATCAAGAGTTAGAAGATCAACATGTCATGAATAGAACTAATTAATAACATGAGAGTTATTAAGCAAGAAGAGTGTGACTAAGTCCACAAAATAATTGAGCCCTACAAAATTAAAGTTGTAAATGGTTACCAAGGGATCCCCTAGTTTGAATGATAAACTGGGGTATGTTGTGGTCATGACACTTCCATTATCTTATATTTTCTTTTTTTTTAATTTGAAATTTTTTATTACATCATTTTTTTGCATGGGTTTCTTATTCTCATTTTACCTTTTTTATTATGTCTTATGTCTTATTACATGTTTTTTCCATATTGTGTTTCCCCGTTTGAGGTAATCTCCATTTTATTTTGTTATACTCATAAGTTTATCCTATGTTTTACATGCTTGTAATTTTTTCATCTTATGGTTATCATTATTGAGCCTATTCTTGCATTTATCTTATCATATGATGATTATATTTTCACTTATTCTTACCAAGATAGCATCTTATGACTTTGTTCTAACACATGTTTATGATTATCATGTTTGCATCTTCTAACCATATGTGTATTTGGATTACACTTTATCAACACTTATTGTGACAAAATCTTACATTTTTATGATTACATATTTCTTATCTATTATTCATGGCTTTTATATCACTCATTATTTTCTCTCTTTTGAGGAAAACATTGGGGATCACCTTGCTTCCTCTTTTATGCATGCTTTCATGATCAAATCTTATTATTCATGTTTACCGCATGATAATATATTTACATTCTTACATGCTTATTTAGTTTTATATTATCATTTATTTTTGTCTTCTCTTGCAATTCATTCAATTCCATTATAGAAATACAAGTGGAATGGGACATATAATGTCACTAATATTCCTTTTATGAGTATAGTTGTAGTGACTAGCTCATAATCACCTCCATTCTAAATGGAATCAAATTTACTTTTTCCACTCCAAACAAAATTTTATTTTTGTTCTAGGAAAGATCTACTCTGCCCTTTTTATTTTTACTTTTCTTTGAAAACAATTTTAAGTGAGCTTTAGTTTGTGCTTATCTCAAATGAATGTAAAATGATAGTCCTTATAAAATTATATTTTTATAGGTTTCAAGATGGAGCACTCATTGCAAGAAGAATGTACTAAATCAACATATATATTCATCTCCTTTTTATGAGTGCTTGAATGTTTACTTTCATATTGATTTCTTATTTTAATTCGACATGTATCTTCATAGTGATTCACATGTAGGTCAAAGTGGGTTGAAAATCTAATGATGAAAATTGCATACCCTACACTTTTCTATTTGTTTTGGACTCATTTTGGACATGCTTGTCCTTTTATGCAATGACTAGTGTAAAATTGATGCATTTCAACACAAAATTTGACAAATAGTATGATTCTATTTTCACATATTCCTAGGCACTAATCCCATTCTTTAGTTCACCCGTTCATGGTCTTAAGTCAAATATGTATGTATATAACTAACTCAAGCCAGTTTTACAGGTGTGGAAATAAACCTAGAACTTTCAAATTCAAATTTAATTTTTTGGCTCAAGATAACTTCCTCCAAGTAGCTATTGTAAACACCCAAAATTATCCATGTCATAATATTAGTTAGTCGATACATGACCTTGTAAGACATTTTGTAATATTTTATTCTAGGTCATTACATTATCCCACTTATCCCATTTATTCCACTTAATCACCTTCCCAATTAATTAAATAAATCTCATTTATTTAATTAATTCCCTCTTCACATGTCTCAAAATAATTCAAATTAAATATTTGAATTAATCCCTCACTTATTGTCACATTGCAACATGTGTCACATGATTAAAACTCTTCACATGCATAAATAATTTAAATAATTTTACTATTTAAATTATGAGATTCCCACTCACATCCTTATTTTACCCCCATTCATTGTGCGTCATAGGCATCTTTTCCTTCAAAATAAATAATAGAATCTCACTATTCCCTCATATCTTAATTTTAGCCTCATGTCATAACCCACTTAATGTGTGTCATAGGCACTAAAATAAACTTTTAATCTTAGCCATACATATCACAAATTTGACTTTTAATCTTGGCCATTGAATCAAATCAGCCTTCTCCTATAAATCAAGCCTTTCATAGGTCATTTGGGGGAATCTTCTTCTAGCATCCTCACTCTGCCAAAATTTCTCTCAATCTTCTCATCTATCTATCTATTTTCTTCTATTATCTTCATTTTATCGTTATGTTGTGAAAATGAGCAATCGACATATCAAATCATTCAATCCTTCAAAATCTTGCATTATCATGCAGGTGGAGAAGAGCAATGGAGATAAATCAAATCTAGCTTGGAGATTGGTTTGCTTGGCTTTCTTATTTTGATTTTCATGCTAGTTTGTGCTCTATTGTGCTTGTTAGGGTTTTAATATCTTGTTGTTTTAGTTTTATATTTGATTTTCCCTAACTTATAGCTATTATGTCCCAACTTAAGCATAAAATTAGCTATTCTATGTGCTAGGGAGTTATATTTAAGGACAAACATAATTAATTTTTTTTATTTTTTTAAAATTCATTCAATCATTATCATACAAGTATATCAAAGTATTAACATTACATCTTCAACATACATCACCATTCAAGACATCATTATACGTTTTATTATTGTTTTCAATCTCTTTCACAAAACTATTCAATTGGTAATAAGGGTTTGAAGAAAGAAGAAGAAATTTAGCCTAGCAACCTCCTAAAAGGGGTTTATTGACATCAACCTTTTAGACACATGTTATAGACATTGAAGAAAACATATTTTAGATGCCAAAATTAATGAATTTTAAATCCACATGCCAAGTTCATATCTGGTGCGGGAGCACCTTTGGATTTCATGCCTCCATGAGGCAATTTTGTCAAATTTTTCTCTAATGATTGTAATAAGGTCATTTAAGACCATCTCTCATGTTTTGCAAGTCATTTTTGGTCACTAGGAGTGATAGGTAGTTAGATAGCTAAATGTTGTCAATTCTTGCAAAAGTTGTCATGTTGCAAAAAATGCAAAAAATGAGAATATGAAGAATCATATTTTGTAAAATGATGTTGAAGTTAATTTTGGCATGTAATAAGGTCTAAAAGACCATGTATTAGGTTCTTAGGGTGTTTTGAGTCAATTTGGTAAATATTGCAAAAATTGCTATGCAACTTTGCAATTTTTGCATTTTGTGGAAGTTGAAGGGTCAAAAGGTGAAAATAGTGTAAAGAGTCGGTTGGATTCGGTTGTTTGGGGTTGGTCAATATTTTTAATGCTTTAAAATACTTGTGTGTATGTTGGAGCAAGGTTGGAGAGTTGTAAAGCTTGAAATTTGAATAACAAAGCTCTCGTTTTCTGCATTTTACATAGAAATTTGCTTCTACAGGTGATTGTACAGCATTGTACGGCTTGTAAGTGGTCTGTAATTGATTAGAGTTGATGTGGAATTGAATATAATTTCCAAAAAACTTTCTCTCATCGAATTTTATTTAGTTTTGAGCATTTTAGAAGCAAATTAGTCCAAACCGCTTTGAAAACCTAGGTTTTTGGTGCTTTGAGTGAAAAATTGGAGTTTTGAGCCATTCCACTAGTGAAATGGCCTAAGAACCAGTGGAATGGAAGTATTTAGGATGTGTTTTGAGTTTTTCAAGTTTTCAGGAGCAAGGGTTGAGGATTTGGGCAATTTGGTTGATGCCCTAGTTTATTAAACTCATGCTTTTAAGCAAGAATGATGCATAGATGGTAGGGTTTGATAGAAAAATCTTGGGAAGTGTTTTGGAAGGGTTTGAATTTTTTGTGCAGACCATATTGGATATTTATGGGCTGGTGGCATGATAATTTGAGGTTTGGGTTGTAAAAATCACAAAGTGACCTACCAAAACAAGCTTAAATTAGGCCTTGGTGAAATGTAGCAACAGTTTTTTGAGGGTTGTGTTCCAAAGTAACCCCACATGTATTTAATATATGTTGTATAAGGGCTTAATGGGTATCCAAAACAGGTTTTATTTCATTGGTTTGAGTCGTTTCCTAAAAATTATGTCAAAAATACCTTATTTACTGCCCTTACAAACCTAATGTCAAATTGTGAAGAAAGTCACCTCGTTTGTTGTGCAAAGACTTTGAAAAAGGGTTGTTTGAGTTGTTTGAGTTGTTTTGAAGGTCACCACCCTGCTCTGCATCAATATCCATGTACAAAGGTCATTTTATAGTCATGAAAGAGAACCATTGTGGCAATAATAATTTTCTTAATTCAAAGGTGGTCATTTGACATGCCTTAATTTTCTAGCATATTGATGGCATATGTTACAATAAATCTTCAACATGTTTAGATAAAATTATTTTCATTTAATTTATTTAATTTATGAGCATTTATTTCAATAGCATGATCAATTCTCGCCCTTTAATTGAAGGTAAATTATTTACTAATTTGTATTTACATTTATTTACCTTGGATCTAATGAAAGGTAGTATATATTTTTTCATTTAATTACAAATTATGTATAATTTTTTAATTCTTCTAGATCATTGTTGATTTGTTTTCTCCTAAAATGCTTCACAAGATAGGGATTAGATGCACCAGGCCTTGGTGGAAGGATTGAAAATGTTATCCAAATACTCATTTCCATAATTACAAGCCTTATAAAGATTATGCATAGATTTCTCTACATCTGCTTATGATTCAAAATCTTGATGATAGATGGAGTTTCATTATCATATTATAGAAATGAAGGTTTTATATATTTTTGATAACCATTTTGGATCCCAATATTGTTATCTTTTCTTGGTATATTATTTATGAAGGTCTTGCCATTAGATCTCCTTTGACCCATATGCATGCCTCTAATCCATGTTGTTTTTTTATGGTCATATGAAAAAAATTAAGCACCTATTCTTGTTGTATCAAAGTCTAGGTTCTATCCATGGGCACAAATAGTCTAGACTTGGATACATGATTTGCTTAGGCCCTTTAAATCTAAACTATTTTCTTGATACATCATATTTCTAGGTGACTAGCCACAAATGTTAGATAAAATTCACCAAAATTTGGCATGTATTCAAAGTGGAGATTATATTCAATATTTAGAAAGATAGAATCTAGGCTTTTTAGGAGCTTCTATTGATTCAAATTTCTCCTTGTATATTAAATCAATTATTTATTCTAATTTTATTTTATAGTTAGGTGAAAACTAATAATTTTGTTCTAAAAGTTGCTCACTTATAGACTCTTGTTGAGCATTGGGCTAATGAACTCTATATTGTTGTGTGTGTCTCTCCTTCCTCCTCTAGTAGGGGTCCCTCACCTCCATGAGGGCACAAATGGGGTTGCAACCACATTGATTGGACCAAACACAATTCACATGGACCCCACAATTCCCAAATTGCTAGGGGAAACCCTCAAATCATGGCCCACCTTCTCCTCTCACTAATTCTATAAAATCTTCAACTTAAGAGTTTAACTATTTATGTTTCTATTTAAAAATTCACCTTATTTAAATATTTTGAAGCATGATCCCATTCCACTACCTTTATTGTAAATTAATATATATATTTTATACATAACCTCAAGTAGTTTGTAAAAACTTGAAAAAAGTTGGATGGTAATTAGTGTGAAAATTTATTTTGATTACTCAAGGAAACCTACTATCAAATGTTACCCTTTGGTATCATCCACTATTTTATTTCCTTCTTTCTCTAAACCCCCAATAAAATTTCAATCTTTATTTGTAATTGTCTAACCCCCAATATTTGGGAAAGTAGGGGTTGCCTTACAATAATAGTTTCTATTTTGTTATAAGAAATACAAATGATTCTTGAATAACGTAGTCTAAGTTTTTTTTTGAAGATTAACTAATTTTGAAACAATTTAGACACATGTTACCAAATTATACATTTAAACAATTTAGACTCATGTTGTCAAATTATACATTGAAAACATAGTTTGATGTTTGTGAATGTTTTTATCATTAAATGGAAAAATTCGTGATTGATTTGGAACACTTTACTCAATAGTCAATGTGGAACATGAAAATATGCTCAAACAATGCAAATCAAACAATAAGACAACCCTTCTATATTTCTTTTATATCCAATGAAATTAATTCTTCATGATTTATATTTTGAGTGATTACATCAGAGTGGATTAATCCATTCTTATGATCTATTGTGTGTCACTGTCCATTTTGAAAAGTACCATCGATCAATTGCATACTAGAATGCTATTAAATATTATATAGAAACATAAACTATACATAAAAATATTAAATATACTTTTAAAATATTGACTAAATACAACGTTGAAAAACTCTTAAAAAATGTATCGATCACCTATTTAATAACACCTTCAGATACTTTTACTAATGAATAATATAATTAACACTCAATATATAGAATAAAATCCAAAAATCATTGAAATTATCATATTTTTTATTATGATAATACTTTTGATCGAAACTATAAACCGAAAGTAAACTTCACCTAAAAAATTTAAATGCTTACCCCTAATGGGTCTTCCCTCCCAAAATGAAACATTGTCAACCTCACCATACCACATTCTTAAACCACCCTTCATAGCAGCCCAAGGTATAGAATGAGAAACATAGATAAGTATAGGTGTCCTTATGGGGCCGACCTTTTTTTTAGTCCCTTAAAAGTCTATTGGCTATTTTTGCCAAATTCAATGTCCTTTCCATATCAGTAGGTAGTGGACAAACCAAATCCAGCGAAGACAGGCCCTGATTTGGGAAGTACAAAATACCACCTACATCAAATTCCGGACAAATGTAGTACAAATCTAAGCTCAAAAATAATATAAAATTCTACCTTTCCCCAAGTTGCACATCAAATCTGGTCTAATGCGACCCACGAGTAAGGCAAAGGGTCAAGCATCTTTACAAACACATGTAAAGCTAGGGACCTATATATCTATTCCTATTATTATTGTCTAATAATTTCATTTATTGACTAGAAGCTATCTTCCATTCGAGTAGGTAAACATAATCCAATTCTTCCTAGAAGGATATAGTTTTAAGTTTGAAATATTTCACTACGGACAAAAAAAATAAAACCATGTAAGTCTAAAATATTTCATTTACGAACCATGGGAAGATGTGGTTAAAGTTGTCTATATCCTTTTTAAGAAATGTCATTATGGAAAGTCTTTTTACCAAGGGTTTAATGGAAGGGTATGGCCTCAATTACTATTTGGAATGTTTTTTTGGGTTAGTGATTTGTTTAATTTATAATTTTTTATTTTTTTTGGTATATATATATTTTATTGAACAAAGTTGAAGAAGAGTACAAAAAAAATAAAAGCTATTCTAAAAAAAGATTGTAAAGGAAAGAGAAATGATGAAACTCAATAACTTACAATGCAAAACATCATGCATCAAATTTGGCAAATGCAATAACCAGTTGAGACATATTGAAGAACAACACATAATGCAGCCTACAATGAGTATCAACGGTAAAAAAACAACATGATATTAATCCAACTGGGTATAAATGTCCAACTAAACATACAAGAACACAAAGAGTACAATAACATAAGCAATTACACTTAAAATTTGAAGAACTCTTGAATCAACTTGGCATTGTGGAGCTCTCCTTTATGCATCTGTAAAAACTGATGCTTAATAACCTCCAAGTGCTTGCTTAGCCTTATCTTTGTGTCCCCATCTCCGTTGTGAACATAGAACGATAAATTGGAACAAGATGTCAGAGTAAAACTTTAAAGTGTCTATTTCTTGAGGCAAAATGTGATGAGAATACATAGCTAAACATCTACTATTCCATAAATGCAACAAGATACACTGCCTCATAGAATCAACAACAATATTTATGTGCAATCTGATACCAAGAATCATTTTTTTCCAACTTAAAGCATGTTCAAACACAACAGGGAAATGACTAAACATAATATTCCACTTCATTTTAGTTCTAAAACAGTCCCAAAAAATATGTTTTATGTCTTCCTTATGTTGGAAAAACAGACATTTGACTACTTGCATCTTAAAAGGCTTTAATATATCCCCTACAAATAACTTGTGATGCAAAATTTTCCATGCCACAATCTGAGCATTAACTTCTGCCTTGGACTTTCAAATTTGAGCACTAAGACTTCTCCATTTTTTTCTGTGAAACGACAACACCATTTTTTATTAAATCTTTGATTCAACTTCATGTGTGAAAGGAGCTTCAAGTAGATCTTCTGCAATGGGAACCCTAAGAACATATGTTGATCAATCCACACCCAGTCTTTGAGGAAATTGCAATGTAAAGACATGAATATATTCGTTAGAGGCTCTGTAGGAACTAATGACTTCACAAAGATCATGAAACTCTTAAACCTGTCATTTAGATTAAAGACATTTTTGATATGTTGCCAACTATGCTAATCAAAGGAACCAAAATCCCATGTCCCTAAACTTTCTAACACCTTTTTTGAATAGATAAAGGGTTGGTTTAGGAAAGGATATAGCAAGAGGTTGTCCATGATACTGAACTAATTTATTTCACCAAATAGCAGAGGTTGCAAAGCTGAAACCATGTTGAAGGTAATCACCTCTCCAATTTAGAAACTTGCAAACTTGTTGCCAAGCTTTCCATATAGATTTTAGTGGAAAGGATGCCTTAACATGAACAAAATGGGCCAATAGAACCTTATCTAACCAACCCACATTGTGCCACTTGTTATTCATTGCTTCCATCATAATACGATGACGCACCAAAATTTTCCAAGGTTCTAGTCTTGACATAGCTCTGATTATCCACTTTGCAGATAAGAAAATCCCTTAAATTCTGGGATCCAAAAGGCCTAACCCCCCTCTACACTTAGGTTGTATACAATGTATCTAGGAGGAAGCGTTAAAACCCACTTTTCCATCCCATTGGGCCCACAAGAACTGACGAACAGCGAGCATGTTAAGGTCCTCATAACCTTTTTTAGAGGGCATCCAACAAGAGGAATAATAAACATGTGATGCCAAAAAATCTTGTTTATAACTTGAATTTTTCCAACTAAAGACAAGAATTTATTTCTCCAATTAAAAATTTTTGCTCTCAATTTGTTAATAAACCACCTCCACATATCATGCAATGTAACCCCTACTCCAAATGGTATGCCAAGATACCTCATGATCTGCCCATGTTTTATCTGCTTCCACTCTTTAGGGATCCAATCAAGAACATAACTAGATTGAATCATTATGAATTTAATTTTATGATAAGCCAATTTAGATCTCGACACCTCACAATACAAATTTAGAGCCTGAATAACATTCTAGATTTCTAATGCATAATTTTGAATAAACAACAAATCGTCATCAACAAAATGAGAATTAATGAACACTGCATTATTGGGAATGGAAACTCCCTTAATCAAAACTAGTTGATTATATTTTTGCACCAGATAACCAAAAACATCAATAGCTAGAATATATAGAAACGGTGATAATGGGAAGCCCTGTCTAATTGAACGTTGTAAAGGAAATGAATCAAACATAGCCTAATTGATCACCAGCTAAGAATTCCCCTCATTGGTTAGAATTTGAACATGATTACAAATTTTGGGACCAAATCCCAACCACTACAACATCTTAATAATAAACCTCCAACGCATCCTATCATAAGCCTTATCAAAATCAAGTTTAACCAATAGAGCATTTTGACTTGATTGTTGAGCCCATTCACTTGTTTCCCAGGTGAGTATTAAATTATCAAGAATAAATTTTCCCCCAAGAAACCTAGTCTGCTCCAGTCTAACAATCTCTTTTACCACTAGTTTGATCCTATTGGCAAGGGCTTTAGCAATAATTTTATAAGAGGTATTAAACAATGTGGTAGGCCACCAACTAGAAATAAGGTTTGAATTTTTCCCTTTGGGAATAAACTTGATTAATCCTTTGTTAATATCAAGTCCCAACGATCCTTGTTTCACTACTTCCAAATAGACTAAGTACAAATCTTCCTTAATATGTTGCCACATAGTTTGATAAAACTTGATCAAAATCCCATCAAAACTTGGGATTTTGTTAAGGGACATAGAAAAAACAACATGTTCAAAATCCTCAATAGAAAGGTCTCGATAAATGAAGTGACTATAGTCTTGATCCACCTTCCTAGGAATAATATCTTTGATGATATCTTCTAAGATCAATTGAACATCCCGCCAATGAGATTCCTCCCTAAAAAAATTCTCGTAGAAATTCTGAAACATGTTTAAGATATCACTTGTATTCGTACAAGTCCTTCCATCCTCGCCCTGTACTGGTCCAATGAACTCCTTTTTATGTTTATAATTTAAATAATTAAAATAATATTTGGACCCCTTGTTACCCTCTTTTAACCAATGCAATCTGGCTTTGATCTTAGCTCTTTTGACCCTTATGCACATCAAATTTAAATATATGAGTTTCAATAGAGGCTATGGAAGCTTTTGGATATAAATGTTATAAGGGTTCAAGTTGAGCAAATTTATGTTCAACTCTAGTTTACCTTGTAGGGATTTCTCTTTACGTTTTCGCTGCCAAGCCAATCTCTTACCAAAATCCTGTAAGAAAAAAACACATTTGGAAATAGCAATCTGCCACCATATCCTATAGGATTCACCTTCTTTCAGCTTGGGAATGGAGTTCCAAATGCTAATCAAAGCATCCACACACGAAGGTATTTTAAGGTGAGAAGTATTGAGATTAAAAGGAAACAGTGCGTCCACATTTATCGATCTATCATTAGTAAAAGCGCAAATAGTAGGAAAATGATCTAAAAGAGTGGTAGAGTAGTCAACACTCACAAAAATCCCCTCAAGTTCTTGGAGTAATTGTAGGTTAGGAGAGATATAAAACCTATCTAGACGACTAAGTTTTATATCAACACCCAACCTATAATTAGTCCAAGTGAACCAATTAGATTTATGACTTGACCTTTTTTTTTGCAAATAGGATCCATAACCCCAATAGAGTTGCGGCACAAAATCCATTTATCAAACTCTTCACTACTTAATTTAACATGATTAACCCAACTGTGATTAGTATGATGTTCCACCATATTGAAATCACCTCTTATCACCCAATCAACATTGGGAAGATGATTAGACATCCATTCCCAAAGATCGCATATCTCTTTAGCAATGTTAGGAGCATAAACTGAATAGAAGCCAATGGGTTTTCCATTGATAAAGACAAGGATCCAAACACAACTATCCGAAGGATCTTCACCTTTATCAAGGAAAAACCTGTTAATCCATGGAGCTAAGCCAATAACTTCCCCTTGCCTTCCCTATATAGCGTATGAAAAAAAGATGCATCTCTCCATATGTTGGATAGGGAAGAGACAAGACAGGGACCATTACTCTTTACTTCTTGTAAGAAAACAATATCTGGTTTCCACTTTATAATAGCATACTTGACCTTGAATTTGCGGAGACAACCCTCTAACATTCCAAGATAGTGTTTTGAACTTCATGACTAATCAAGGTTAGAGGGATCCTCCACTTGTGGAAGAACATCAAAGCAATTAACTAGCACAATAGCCTGACCAAAATGCTCATTTTCCTTTATTGTTGAAATAGAAGACCTCGATCTATGTCTAGCAAGTGGTGGCAAGGAACCATGTCACATGGGAGGAGATTGAGATCTCTGTCTCCTAGAGTGAAAAGATAATTCCTTATCTGCACTAGAAATGTTACAGTTAGTAGGTGGAGACAAGGAATAATGTTGTCTAAGAGGAGAGTGAGACATTTGTCTCCTAGAATGCAAGGATGAGACCTTATCCACACTAGCAATAAGAAGAGATGAGGGAATGTTGTAGTTTTGTGAGGAGACCTAACCAAATGGATGATTAGAAGACTTGGATGGTTCTTTCCTTTTCATGACCATTCTCCAACCATCTATCATAATAGCATCTTTATAACTAGGAGTTCTCTCATCCTTACTGTTATCCTCTAAAAAGGCATCAACTTGTTTCAATTGCGGGACTATATTAAGTAACTTGGTTTTTGCATTTTGCAATGGTTGTGTCTTTGTTGCTACTATTATATTAACTTGGGCATATCTATTTTTCTTGAGAGGACAATCTCTAATCAAGTGTCCCTCTTGTCTACAAAAAAAGCAAGAATTTGGCTTGTTTAAATAAACTACTGGTTGAAGCATTTCAAAACTTGGCCCAATCAGTTTGATGTTCTCAAGTAGTTGATTGTTTAAATCTATTTCCACATAAGCCCTTGGCTACACCCTTAGGCAGGAAAACTTATTCGAGTTATTTTTACACCAAAGCACCCTCCCTAGGCGTGAAACAATATCCCTTAAAAAAGGTATGAAGGTGAAGTTTAAGAATGGAATTTCAATCCACATGGGATACTTATACTTGGAAGGCCCTTTCGGGTGGAAATCCAGACTCTGGGCTTGAAAATAACAAATCTACCCATAAATCACCCATGTCCCATATTGGAGGACGACTTGGGCATGGTCTACAACTTTGAATTTGCATGCTACACACCCCTTCCTCAAGACCCTTAGTGCCTCAATATCCTAGCCCCTACTCTCCCAATTTATTATATCCCATTTATAAAAATCACTTTCAGATGGAATGACTCTGAGAAAAAACAAAATCACAGATCTATTATGACATTCAACTATGCTTTATACCACATCATCAAGAAGTAAACATTCCAAAGTCTTACCCGCATTATCGAACACTTGTTCTTGCATATCTTTGTCACCTAGGTCCTTTGTCCCATATTTCTCTATAATGACTATATTTTATCCTATTCCTCCTCCTATTGAAATCCAATTATTTTCAAAGCCTCCTGTTGGAGGGGTTGCATAATACTAGGTGACACACAACCCATCCAATGGCCCAACCTTCTGCACCTTTTCTTTTAGTTGCATTGGAGAAGGGATTTTAGAGTTGAAACCATTGAGTAATATTCTTCCAACACAGGCCCTAGACAACACACGAAACTGGGACCAAAAGCTTTTCCCTTATGGTAGCTAAAGGCCCAAAAAAAATGTCGGTATAGACGTGGAACAACAGCAACAACAACAAAAATGACTCCACACCCTAGCATGACACAACAACAACAACAACAACAACAAAAATGAATCCCCACCCTAGCATAGCTTCAAAAATCCTATTTTCCACTAGATTCTCATAGAGTGCACTAGAATATAACCTTATAAACTTCTTTGATCTCGTGTTGAAGGTAAAATCATAGGCAAAAGCCACAAAAAGTTTCAAACTCTAGCCGATCACACACCGCTTCTTTTCCTTGTTTTCAATTGATGTTTTATACTCGTTGCTGAATTCTATAAAAAAAAAATTGGTTGTGTGTTTGTGTAAAATGTTTGGTTTTAAAGTAATGGGTAAAGTTTTCTAATTCTTTCAATCATAGCATGTTTTTAGATTGATAATTCTATTTTGTATCTTGAAGATAGAAATTATGTTATTTTAATTCATTCTATCATAGATACTAATTTTACAATTCACTTCAAATTTTTAGTGATCTTTAATATTCTCATGCAAGTTCAAGTTCACATTACCAAGTTGATGTTGGACCTTGATTGATCATTAGGAGAATGGCCTTTTCACAATGGGTAGGGTTTTGCCTTTTTAACATCTTGTTTTAGATCCCTTCATTGGGACCAATGATGCAACCACTATGAGTCCTCTGAATGTTTACCTCATAACCGTTAAAGAGCCTCTAATCCTCTATAACCAATGTTGGATAGGAATTGATCTAATTAGACCCAACCACCACCTTTGACTTCTAGCTATGAAGGTGGGTGATCTCCATCTTTGTATCCTCTTAATGGTGTGGATGGCCCCCTTAAAATTACAAGATATTTCCTCACTTGGATCTTGTTATATCTCCATTGAGGACTATGTACAATGTGTCGCAAGAGATTACACAAGATGGGGATAATACTACTATTGATGGCTTGGAACCAATGGAGGTGTCAGATGGAGCGTGGGATGAACCTAATGGGCAAGATCTTCTTGAACACTAGAGTTTCGCATGTAGCATAGTTATATTCCTTTCTTTTCATTTCTATTGAATTAGTGACTTAATAGTTGTTTTTATTACATGATCATGCTCTTGTTGTTTTATGTTGATGTTTACATTTTTAGGGCCACATATTTATTTTGCTTCCAATCTTGATGGTTTGAATTTGGTTCATGATTCCATGTTGCCCATTTTTTGAATATTTGGTTGTATTATTTTGAAACAAAAAAAGGGAACCCTAGGTTTAAGGTATAAAACATAGGGTTAATTTGTGTGTGTGGCCTTTTTCTAGGGTTTCATTAAGATGGAGATCAACTGTTGAACACTCAAAATATTGAGGGGGGATGAATCAGTATTCTTTTAACCTTTCAAAAATTTAAACATCTAATCTATATAGCATATTCAATTGTAGTAAATGAAAGAAAGCATGAAACATCCAAGAAAATCACATAACACATGAACACCAATTAAAAGTATATTTATAGAAGTGCTCATTGCAAGTGGATTCACTATCCAAGTAAACTCACTGTCCACTAAGAAAAAGAGATAGAAGAAAGTTTTTGGCTCACAACCTAGATTGAACTGGTACATTTGCATCTATCGTATGCATGAAATATAGTTTGAATGAAGCTCAATAAACTAACTTTACACACTTCATCTGATTCTGATCTAACACTTTGTTTTCCTCTACATTCACATCACTCTAATATTCTACTCAACATTCACAACTTAAATTTGCAATGTATTCGCATCATTCATATCACTCTTGTGTAGTACATACATCAAAACACTGAAACTAATCTAGCGTATATATCCGCTTCAAGCATAGCTTCAATTAGGTCGGCCTTACTAGATGTATCATACAAAATAGACAATATATGACTTGTCGGCTCAAATCCTTCCACACACACCTCACGCTAAGATTTAATACTTAAATTTTTTTAAAATAGGTTGGCATGGACCTATAATAGCTCCCACATAATTTTGTAATACTTACTTAACCTTCACATACCTTCACACCTATTAGGTTGGCACCGCAGAAGACCTAATACAAAAATTCTTCAACTATATACCCATATTCAGACACATAGACCTCAAAATACTATGCCATATGGAATTCAAACTCTATTGACATCTATCAACATCTCCTTAAATCCACAAAACCAAAATCCTATCCGAAAAGATGTGAAAACTCTCCAGCTTATATGCACTGTACAAAAAATGACTGTAACTGCTAGGCCAAACTTCTGCCATTCATAACTTTCAAACCAAAAGCCAAAACAAGATGGAATTTTGTAATTAGATGCTTCTACCAACCAAAAATAGGTTGGGAACAGGTGCCTCAACTTCTGGTTTGGAACCTCTATTTAAGACTCGGCGAATTTCCTTCATTTCTGGCCTTTACCACTCTACTGTTGGGGGCATCTCTTGGAGGCGTGATTGTGTGGTTTACCACCTTACATCAAGCCTCTTTTAGTTCGTTTCATGGTTGGACAGTGTTACTGCCATACCGCGGAGTCACTCTCCTTCGCTGGTAGTAGCATGGTGGAATGGGTGATCAACTGGAATGTTTACCTCGGTACCGTGGGAGTTGCTCGAAGAAGGCGCGGCAGGACGGTAGACCATGGTAGTCAATGAGAACGTTTGCTTCCATACCACGATGGCCTTTTGGCCATGTCACGGTGGCACAGTAAGCCATGGCAGTCAGTGGAGAAGTTTAATTCCTTACCATGGAGGCCTCGTGGTGAAGGTGTGGTAGCGTGGTGGACTTGACGGTCGGTGCAAATGGTTGCCTCTATACCGTAGAAGGTTGTGCAAGGCTCGACGGTAGCATGATGAAGGTGGTAGGCTGGTGGTTGAATGTCTACCACTATACCATGACAGTCTCATCGCTCAGTTGTGGTGGTGTAGTATGTCTACCACCATACTGTGAAGGCTTGGTCTGAGCTGGGCAGTAGCATGATACACCGCTCTACCGTGAGGGTCAATTGACTAGCTTGTGGTGGTGTGGTAAGAGGTGCTTAGTGCTTGTTTGACCGATCTCACTCGATAGGAAGCACTGAATGAATGGCAAGCGACACATGGTGAGTTATCAACGACTGATTGGTCAAAGATTGAAGCAGTGAAAGCATTAACTACAAAATGTGTTTCAGCAGGTGACAAGATCCAATTATGGTAAACAAAATTAAATGCAGGATGACCTGATGCGTGATTGTAGGGTGACTTGGACAAGAAGAAATCAAATTTCTCTATTAGTGAGAAGGTGTATAATTAAGACACTCGATTGGTTGTTGATTGTAACAAGTAATAGTTGAATGATTGTAAGAGTCACTAAGGGTGACGGTGAGGGATTCATTGTATGTTGTAAGAGCATTGTAACAGTGAGTTTTTTCAAATTGAAGTCTGTTGTTGTGAGCTAACTATCAGAGAGTGAGGTCTGTGAACTTTGTATGTAATATATTTACTAATATACAAAGTGACTTCTCTTGGTGTGGTGGGGTTTTCTCCCAAAATGGTTTTCCCACTTATATCTGGTGTTATCTTTGTGTATGTTTTATTTTTGTTACTCTTGTTATCTTGTATGTGTGCATCTTAAGTGTATGAAAGTTTTAAAAGAAGGTTTTTGCACTTTTCCTCAAAGGTTTTAGCATTAGGAAAGCATTTTCGCACCTCTGCTTTTCCTTTCAAGTGGTATCAGAGCTTGGCCAGTTGTGTTATCCTTATTAGTAGGGCTGGTTTTTGTGCTAATTTTGTTTCAATAGGAGTCTTGCAAAGTTAGAACCATTTTCTATTTGAGATGGAAAGTACATCAGGAAGAGTAGAAATTGAAAAATTCAATAGTGGCAGCTTTGAGTTGTGGAAACTCAAGATGGAATACTTATTAGTTGACAGAGACCTCTGGGTTGTTGTGTCTAGAACTATGCCGCAAAATATGAAACAAGAAGATTGGGATCTTGCAGATAGAAAAGCTAGAGGCTTGATAAGACTTAGTCTGGCTGATTTTGTACTCCTGAATGTTCATGAGGAGAAGTTTGTAGCTTCATTATGGAAGAAGCTTGGTGATATTTATCAAGGAAAGTCTTTGGTGAATAAGTTATTCCTGAGGATGAAGTTGTACTCCTTGAAAATGGAAGAAGGAGCATCTGTTGCAGACCATCTGAACTCATTTAATATGAGTTTTTCTTAGTTGGCGTCTATGGGTGTGAAGATGAAGGAGGAGGATCACTGCATCCTTTTGTTATGTTCGTTACCTGACACTTGGGATCATCTGGTAATGGCTATTGGAATTAAAACAACTACTTTCCAGATGGAAGACATGGTTGCTTTGCTGCTATTAGAAGAAATGCAGAGGAAGTCTTCAGAGATGGCCAAAAAGGCCCTTGTTGTTTGAGGTAGATCAAAGGAGAAAGGTAAGAAGCAGGAAAAGAAGTCTAAATCCAAATCTGAAGGGAGATCAAAGTCTCCTGGTAAAAATTCCAAGGTGAAATGTTGGAACTATGGGCAACCTGTTTATATTCGAAAGGATTGCAAGGAGAAGAAGAAGAAGAAGACGAATAACTCTTCTAACAATGACTCTTCTTAGAGTGATGCAAATGCCTTCATTGTGGCCTTGGTGACTCAGACATTAGATGATGTGTGGCTGCTTGACTCAAGTGCATCTTTCCACATTTTGTGTCATAAAGAGTGGTTCACTAAGTACGAAAAGTATGATGGTGGAAAGGTGGAAAGGTGTACCTGGAAAGTGACTCAATAGTAGAGATTGTTGGCTGTGGAAGAGTCAAAATACAATTCCTTGATGGAAGAATCAAAGCGATTGGTCATGTATTACACATACCAGGTTTGGCTCGTAACTTACTTTATGTCAGTAAGGTGAATGATGTTGGTGTGGAAGTTTCTTTCTCGAGTAAAGGATGTAAGATGTCTAGAGGCACAATGGTGTTGGCTAAGGGTGTACGTATTGACACTTTGTACAAGCTGGATGCACATCTTGTTCAATGTAACGTCTCTGTAAAGTTAGGCAAAGTTGCTCGTGAAGAGAAGAAGAATGACGATCCTCTGGATGAAAATTCCTTTGAGGTGAAACTCCCAATAGAGAAGACCATGTTGTGGCATCATAGACTAATTCACATAGGTGAGAAAGGTTTAAAAACCATGAAAAATAAAAATCTTGTTGAAGGGCTTGTTGATTGTAATCTTCAGTTCAATTTTTGTGAACACTACATTTATGGAAAGCAACAACATGTTTCATTTTATTCGAGTGCTCATAAATCTTCTGGTGTATTGGATTATGTTCATTCTGATGTTTTTGGTCTAGTGAATGTTCCTTTGTTATCGAATTCTAGATATTATGTTTCTTTTATTGATGACTATTCGAGAAGGGCATTTATATACTTTATTAAGAGTAAATCAAAAGTGTTCAGTTGATTTAAAGAATTTAAAACTTTGGTAGAGAATCATACTGGAAAGAAAATTAAATACTTGAGGATGGATAATGGCAGTGAGTTTTTTTCTATAGATTTTGAAAGATACTGCAAAGACCATGGGATTAAAAGGCATAAAACTACACCTTATACTCCACAATAGAATGGAGTTGCTGAAAGGTTGAACAAGACGCTAATGGAAAGGGCGAGGAGTATGTTGAGCAATGCTAGTTTGGAGCAGAAGTTCTAGGCTGAGGTTGTGGTTACATCATGTTACCTGGTAAATCATGCACCTTGCTCTGCTCTTTTTGATAAGACACCTTTGGAAGCATGGTTTGGTAAGAAGCCCTCTCTAAGACATATTTATGTCTTTGGTTGTGAGGCATATGCATATGTGTCGAATGAGAAAAGATCTAAATTGGAGAACAAGGCTATTAAATGTATCTTCATTGACTATGGTGTTGGTGTGAAAGGATACAATCTTTGGAATCCTGGTACTGAGAAGGTTTTGTATAGAAAAGGTGTAATATTTCGTGAGCTGAAACCTTCAACAGTTGATCCACAATTAGAGACAGATCAAAGAGAAAAGAAGAATGATGTAGTTGAAATTCCTCAAACTCCAAAAAAGGAGAAACTACATCGTTTACCTAAACCTGAGGAGAGTTCTAGTAGCTCTAAGAGTTTTGAAGAAGAAGAAACACAACCTCAGCCAGTAAGAAGGTCTACATGTGAAAAACATCAACCAGATAGGTATGGTTTCTCTATATTGGATTTGAACTGTGTCTATTCTTTGATTACTAGCATTGATAAGCCTAGGACTATGAACAAGGCAATTAGCATGTCTAATTCAAATTCCTGGTTGGAAGCCATGAATGAAGAAATGGAATCATTGAAAAAGAATGAAACCTAGGATTTGGTACCTTTGCCTGAAGGGCGAAAGCCTATTGGTTATAAATGGGTATTTAAGAAGAAGATTGGCCTAGATGGTAGTGCTAAAAAGTATAAAGTGAGGTTGGTTGCAAAGGGGTATTCCTAGGTAGAGGGAATTGATCATGGAGAAATATTTCCCCCTATAGCTAAGTTAACATCTATTAGATTTTTTTTGTCACTTGCAGCTGCATATGACTTAGAGATTGAATAGATGGATGTAAAGACAACATTTCTCCATGGAGAGATGGAAGAAGAAATTTATATGTCCCAGCTTGAGCATTTCGTTGAGAAAGGTAAAGAAAGTTGGGCTGCAAGTAAAAAAAAATTCTATATGGTTTGAAACAATCACCTAGAATGTGGTACCAAAAGTTTGACACTTTTGTGTTGTCTATGGGATTTGTGAGATCAAAATCTGATCATTGTGTGTATTAAAAATCTGAAAATGATCATGTGCTTATTATTACCCTATACGCGGATGATATGTTGTTCATAGGAAATAGTAAGACTATGATTTTTGATCTTAAGTCTCTGTAGTCTGCAAAGTCCAAAATGAAAGATCTGGGTGCAACAAGGTATAATCTGGGGATGGAAATAACTAGGGACAAAATGAGTAGAAAGCTTTGGGCTAGCTAGAGTAAGTATGTTAACACTGTTCTTGAGAGATTCAATATGAATGATTGCAAGTAGCTAGTTGTTCCAATTTTATAGGGAACAAAGCTATCTGTTGAAGATTGTCCAAAATCCGCTACTGAGATGGAGGACATGACCAGGGTGCCCTATGCAAGTGTTGTTTGTAGTTTAATTTATGCAATGTTCTATATAAGGCCAAACATTTCCCAACTAGTCGGAGTACTTAGCCGATTTATGGAAAATCCAGGCAGGACACATTCGAATGTTGTGAAAAGAGTGTTTAGATGTTTAAAGGGAACTTCAAAATATGCTCTGTGTTACCATGGCAATTTGGTTGGATCACAGAGGACTCTCAACATTTGTGGATATGTAGATTTTGATTGGGTAGGAAACATTGACAATAGAAGATCCACCAGTGGATATACTTTCATGTTCAATGGTGGTGCAATTAGCTGGATGAGAAAGTGACAGGCTATAGTTGCTTTGTCCACTACGGAGGTAGAATACATGGCAGAAACACATGCCTGCAAAGAAGCAGTTTTGGCTCAGTCGTTTGTGTTCTGATATTGGTTTTGATGCAGGAAATATTACCATTTGCTTTGACAGTTAGAGTGCCATTTTCTTGGTGAAAAATCCAACTTTCCATGCTAGGATGAAACATATCGATGTGCGGTATCACTTCGTGAGAGATATAGTGGAGGATGATACATTGAAGAATTTTGCAAATGCATTGATAAAACAAATGAGAACAGACAAGTTCAGATGGTGTGCAAGTTCGATGGGCCTTGGGGCCTATGATCGTTAGTAAATTTGAAGTCTAGAGGAAGCCAGTAAGTCTTTGTCAAGTGGGAGCTTGTTGGAAATAGGTGCCTCAACTTCTGGCTTGGAACCTTTGTTTAAGACTTGGCCGATTTCCTTCATTTCTGGCCTTTACCGCTCTACCACTGGGGGCATCTCTTGGAGGCCTAGTTGTGTGGTTTACCACCTTACCACGAGCCTCTTTTAGTTCGGTACATGGTTGGGCGGTGTTATCACCATACTGCATAGTCACTCTCCTTTTGCTTGAGGTAGCTTGGTGAACTGGGCGGTCAGCTGGAACGTTTACCTCAGTACTGCGGGAGTTGCTTAGAGAAGGTGTTGCGGTGCGGTAGACCGTGGTAGTCAACAAGAATGTTTACCACCATACTACTATGGCCTTTTGGCGATGTCGTGGTGGCTTAGTAAGCCATGGTGGTCGGTGTTGAATTTTGCCTCCTTACTGTAGATGCCTCATGGTCAAGGTGTGATAATGCGGTGGACTTGATAGTCGACGCAGACAATTACCTCCATACCATGAAGGGTTGTGCAAGGCTCAATGGTAGCATGCTGAAGGTGGCGAGCTGGTGGTTGATTGGATATCGCTATAATGAAGTGGTCTCATCGCTCGATCGCAGTGGTGCAGTATGTCTACCGCTAGACCATGAAGGCTTAGTCTGAGTTGGGCAGTAGCACAGTACACTGCTCTACCATGAGGGTTGATTGACTAGCTTATGGTGGTGCGGTAAGAGGTGCTTGGTGCTTGTTTGACCGATCTGACTCAATAGGAAGCGGTGAACGAATGGAAAGGTGACACATGGTGAGTTATCAATGACTTATTGGTTGAAGATTGAAGCAGTGAAAGCATTAACTGCAAAACATGTTTCAGCAGGTGATAGGATCCGATTATGGCAAACAAAATTAAATGTAGGATGGCCTGATGCGTGATTGCAAGGCGACTTGGATAGGAAGAGATCAGATTTGTCTTTCAGTGAGAAGGTTTATAATTAAGACACCCAATTGGTTGTTGATTGTAACAAATAACAGTTGAATGATTGTAATATTCACTAAGGGTGATGGTGAGGGATTCATTGCATGTTGTAACAGCATTGTAATAGTGAGTGTTTTCAAACTGAAGTATATTGCTATGAGCTAACTATCAAAGAGTGAGGTATGTGAACTTTGTATGTAATCTATTTACTGTAATACAAAGTGACTTCTCTTGGTGTGGTGGGCTTTTCTCCTGAAAGGGTTTTCCCACGTATATCTAGTGTTATCTTTATGTATGTTTTATTTTTGTTACTCTTGTTATCCTGTATGTGTGCATCTTAAGTGTATGAAAGTTTTAAAAGAAGGTTTTTTCACTTCTCCTCAAAGGTTTTAGCGTTAGGAAAGAATTTTTGCACCTCTGATTTTCCTTTCAAAATATTATGCTAGAACCATAGAGTGAAATGTTAGTTTGCATACTAGTGCAAACCCAAAAACTAGATGCTTTGTACCCAAAAACACTAGTATAAACACAGTCATTTTTCATCATAATTTGCTTCATCGGATCAAACCATCTTGTAAAATTATCTTCCAAAAAAATCCAAAAACATGTTATAACCAACCAAAATGATCTACATCATGAACTCCATACAAAGATACAATATTGACATCAATGACAACATTGCAACACATAATAGTACAGACTATGTTTATCCCTTATGCTTATGTTGCCAACAACTGCATCAATGAAAAGTTCCTCATTCTTCCAACAATCTCCCACTTTGTCATTAATGACAACATGCCAAATCATCTCCAAAATATTCTCCCCCTTTGACAACAAAGGCAAAGGGTGCATGCAACAACTTTTCTAACATATACTGGATCTCCCTCTTAGAAATATGTGCATATGTACAAACTAAAAGATTGAATTGAATCCCCCCTAAGTAATGCACCAAATCAAAAACCAAAAAATTGTATAGGAAACCATTCTATATACTCCACATATGTACAAAGAATATGAAACATTAATATAGAAATGCATAAAGAATAGTAATGTTTTTGACTAAAGGAATTTGACTCTTGAAGCTTCTGCACATGAAATTTCCAAGGCTATTTTCCTTCTTCCCATGTCTTCTTGGAAGCTCCAAGCAATTTGAATTATGTTTCAAATTCCATCAGTATCTCTTCTTCTTCTAGAGTGCTACCAGATTTATCTGTGTAGCTTTGTTAGCACTCAAAAGGGTACTTGAAAAAGATATGAATTTGGAATTCACCAAGTCCCTTAACTCTCCAAACTACAAAATGATGATCTCCTTTTGAGCTTGCAATTAGAAGAATATCTTCTGTAAATCTTCAATAGAAGTCCTTGTATCTCCAACCAAGTCAAGTGCCAAATCATAGACACCGGAGGCATTATTAATTTGAGGCTCAATGGAGTCTATTTTACTCTTGATGCTCTGTGTGGCTCCAAGCCACTTCATGCAATATTGGAATAGAGCCTTTGCATCATCCACACAAAATTGTGCATTCTTCAAATTTTCTTGAAACTTTTTGTGTGCAAGAGCACACTTCTCAATGATTTCCAATTTCTTCTTATAATTTATTTTGTTTTCAACTTCATTCTCTACTTGTCCTCTAAGACTGGAGGCATATTCTTTGAAATTATCAATTAATAGCTTCAAATTCTCCATACCATAAAGTGAAATGTCAATACTCGCATTGGGTATAGCCTCTTGCAATGCCTTCACAGATTCTCCCATCAAATCTCCACTCTTTTGATGTGTTTCTATGATCTCCTTTTGGGAATATGCATGGAATACATCTCCCAATTGAAACTCGTGGAGTGGGGAGATCTTATCAAGATCTACATTTCCCTATTGCATAGGTAGTTGTAGTAGTTGTGCTAATACAATAGGCTAGAAATTGAGTTGTATACAAAGTAGATTCTACAAGGAATCTTCAGAGGAGCTGGAGGATTCACCAGAATTCTTTGTGTTCTATGTAGCCTTTCCCTTTAAGTCCTTTCCCCGATTCTTTTAGGAGTTCACTAGATTATCTTCTTCTATTTTTGTATCTCTGGATGTATCTCCATTCTTATCTTCATCATTATTCTCATTATTTTACTATTCTTCTTTCTTCTTTGCATCAACATTCTCTTCTTCAACACGCTTATATGTGGTAATCGGTGGAATAACATTCTCTTAAAGTACTAGAGGAGGAGAAGTATCCTCATTTTTTGCTTCTTTATCATCATTCTTCTTCGCTTCTTCATATTCTTTTGTTAATTCTTCCACATCCGGAAGAACATTTTCATGTGTATACCCTTCATCTACTACATGCTCATGTTGAGCATCAATGTCTTGCACTTCTTCACCTGTAGTGACTTACAAAGTAGTTTCTTCTAAAAGCATTCCATATTTCTATGTTATATCGGATATTTTATCAACTGTCTCCTCCTAGAGTCTTTCAAACTCATTCTTATCTCTACCCATAAGGGTAGTTACCCTTTTCTTTACCCTAGATTTAGTGTTGTATAATTTAGCCAATTGGACTTTTTCTTCCTCTGAAAGAGGAGCACCAACTTTCTCCAATGTATATTATTTTATTTTTCCTTCTTCTTCAATTGCTTCTTGTCTTCTCATGTCACCAAGATATTCCATAGCTCAGTGGGAATTCACTTTTCAATGCTTCTCCTATCAACTTCTAAAACAATTATATACTCAATGATAGCCTCAACAATGGTGGCCTTATCCACCTCATTTTCCTCATTGTATAGGAAAGCAGTTTCCCCTAACATTTCATACTACAAAATTTTATTGAACAATGCATCTAAATTCACGAGAGAGTGAGGTCTTACTGGTTCTATTTTCTTTTTCTTTTTTCTTTCATCTGGAGTCTTCTTCTGGCTTGTTTTTTCTTTCTTCTTCTTCGATGATACCTTCTTAGTGGCTTATTTATTCTTCTTCTCTCTCATGTGAACTACAAAAGATTCTTTTTCTTTTTTTAATTCTTCTTCATTGTTTGTATCAATGATATAAAATCTCTTTCTTTTAACACTTGCTTCACTTTTCCTTTTGCGGACCAACTATGGTCCTTCTTCCTCCACTTCTTCTTCCTCTTTCATGTTTACACATATTATTTTCCCTTCTTTCCTTTTGTTTTGTCCTTTTCTTGGCAAGGGTTGTAGGCGGTGTTGTTGTAGTGGTTTTCTTCTTATCAGGACTTGTTGTTTGCACAATCAGAGGGGACTTCTCCTTTACTGGAGGAATATCAATAGTTTCCACCTTCTCACCAATAGAGGACTTAGTCCCCGAGAACTTCTGGATAGCAGGAGGGGTGGTAGTTTTCCTACTAGATCTTCTTATGATTTTGGATCCTCCTAGGACACTTGATTCTCCCTTAGCCTTTTCTCTTTCCTGCTCCACTTGCTCCTTTGTGAAGACCATATCCTTTGCAAACTTTTCAACCTTGTTTTTTATTTGTGGTTTTCTCTCCTCCATGTGAACCTCCATAGATTTTTCTTCATAGATGCCATAACTTTCTTTAGTGGTATCTTTTGGACTCTTCAACAAAATATTAGCCAAACTAGTAGTCTCTTGTGCATTGATCTCATATCCCAATGTGGGGATCCACACTGTCCTTGGTTCTACTACTTCCATGATGCACTCATCTGTTGATACTAGGAATGTGATATCATTTTGATACTTTTATACTATTTTCCTAGGAATTTTATCTCTTTCATACATCTTTTAAAAAATTGCAAAGAAAGCAACAAGAACATCATCTTGTGCCTTCACATCACCAATACTTCTCAAAAAATCTCCAATTTGATGAGCAATGGGTCTACCTTGCAACCATTCCACACTTTTAGTTATGGGGAGTTCCTTCAAGAAATAGAAGAGTATACACATAACTAAAGTTGCATATTTGAATGCATACTTCTTTTCCTTTGGTTTGTTTCAATTTATCCATTAAATGTTGCCGTAGAAATTCACAAAAATCACAGCCAACCCATTTTTCCACCATTTCATATGCACCATTGATAGAGGTGGCATATACAAAATTTTCTTTGTTTGTGAAGTAAATTTTGTAACTAATCAACATAGTTGCATACATCACCGCTAGATTTCTGATATGATTTACCATTAGAGACCTCTTGTCATAAGTTGCACCTGTAAGTTCCATTACAACCTCATTCTTGATCAATTTTAGTATAGGAGCAGGTCCGGTGCAACATAGACCTGTAAAATCTCTAATCGCATCCTTTGTAATCATTTCAAGAATTTTTTGTCTAGAAAAAATTATCATTAATTATACTCAATGCAATCCTCACCCATTTATGATCAAAGCAAAAATTCAAAAACCATTTCCATACATCAAGTTTCTTTGCGACTAGGTTTTGGTATTTTGGTTTTAGGGAAAATTTATCTCCAGTAAGCTCTTTCACCCACACATCTACTAGCTTAGTGTGATTATATTCCTCTATCTTTCCATGAATATAAATCCTTATATCTCTTGTAGGTAAAACTCCATATGGAACATGCAAAAATGTGCCTAACGAGTCATCTTCTATGGATTTAGCAGGGTATTTCTTGAACTTAGGTTGTGGCTTCTTAATAAACTCAATTACCCTTGGTGTTGCCATTGTAAAATGAATTCAAACCAATTTTTGAGAAACTGAGCAAAAATGGAGATTGTAAATACCTTTTCTTTCGCTTGCTGAACTAAGGTTTAAACACAACAAATCGCAAATTGCCTTGATCACTCCAAATTCTTTCTTCACTACTCTTCTCCTTCTCAAATCTTTTTGTAAATAAATTTAGTAAAGTGAAATCACTTTATAACCCTTTGAATTTGACCTAATTTTTAATTGAATTCTTCAAACAATAAAGTTGGAAAACCCTTCATTGTGTGCATAGTCACCTTCAAATGCTCCACAAGTTTCTTCATTATCATATTTGCTTTCAGGATTTTCATCAATAGATCAAGCATATCGATCTACATCAAATATATCTATGTTGAGAATCAACACCATTTTCTTTAGCAGGGGATGAAAGATTTCCATTAAAGCCCCCCTTGAGCCAAAGCTCTCAACTTAGTTTCCAAAGGAAATATCTACATCAGATGCTAGCATAGATTCATCCTTAACCTCGGTCTCTTCCTTCTTTCTCCAAATCTTATCCATCTCCTTCTTTTTGTTTCTGCTAGATCAATCTCTTGTACTGGTTCATTCTTCTTTACTAGATTATTCTTCATATTTTTGCTTCTACAAAACTTGGAAATGTGTCCAAGCCTATTGCAATTGTAATTTATGACATTCTTCTGACCAATATTCCTTTCATTCATTCTAGATCTACATTGATTAGCTTTATTCCCAAATCCATAGCATGTATAACAGTAGCCTTTTAAAGATTGAACCATTCTACCATTGTCATAGCCATTCATCATTTGACTTCTACACTCATTAGTTGTATGCCCAAATTTCTTGCATGCAAAACATTGACCAGAAAAAGGTGGGACATTTTGATTCATTTTGCTTCTACATTCCATTGCCTTATGTCCAAATTTATTGTATTAATAACATAAACCATTTTAAAATATGGGTACCTTTGTGCATTTAATTTTCTGATTAATCATCTTCTAGCTTCATTCCTTTGATTTCAGATTTGCTTACCATTGTTCTTCATGTCTTCAGTATTTGATGTCTAATCTAATTTTTAACATTCACCCTTTTCAAATCCTAAACCTTCTTTATATTTAGATCCTTTTTGATTTGTAATCATTTCATCAAGCTTTGTAGAACTCATCTTGAATTTATCTTCATGACTCCTTGCTTTCTCTAGATCTTATCTCAAATTCACAACTTCTTGTTCAAGCCTTGTACATTCCTTAGATTTGATTTTCACCATTGTGGTCAAGCATTCTTCAACTCTCTTTATTTCTTCAACTTTCACCTTTAGGCAGGTAATGTTGAATAAACCAGATACTGAGAGGGGGGGGTGAATCAGTATCCACATAAACTTATTGAACAATCACCTTTAATTCTTTATACCATAGAACAAACAAGAGCAATGAAAATTCCACAACACAAGAACACCGGATTTTACGTGGAAAGCCCAATGAGGGAAAAACCATGGTGAGGATTAACTCACTATATATATAGTTGTATCAATACCGATTAAAAAAAGAGGCTTACTCCCAAAAGGGGCTCACTGCCCAGATACAAAAGCTCACTACTTAGAGGGAGGCTCACTGCCTACAGAGTTTATATAAACAAAAGTATGGCTAACCGCCAAGATTGAACTAATGAAGATACACCACAAGTGCAGATTCAATTTCGTTGATGAATAGAGTATTCTTTCAACAAACTAAACTTCACTCTTTACACTTTACTCATTAACACATGCTTGTACTTGCTCGCACTACTACTTTTCTTTGCTTCACATTATTCACATATTCATTCACCTACTCACCACTTCCATACAACTTGTATATATATACCTGCTATATCTGCCTATATCAATTAGGTTGGCTTCCAAAAGTAATTTAACCATGTCATGCAACATCATGTCGGTTGGGACCAAGGCAAGGTCTCACATATAATCCACAATCCATTATAGACTGAATATTAGGTGGGCCAAGATTAACCTAATACCAAAATACAACCAAAAAAATGATGTCAACACATTACCCAAATATATGAACTACTAGGAGTACATACATACACGTTTCTAGCCATTATAAGCTTTTTCCCAAAAACGTTAGATCAGGCTGATTACCAGAGAGACTATGCAGACCAAAATACCACAAATATTGAATGTAATACCAGATGAGATAAACGTGATCTATACACCGATACAAGGTACCATACCAACATGGTGACATCAATGACAATATAAGACAAACTTCCAACAATCCCCCCCTTTGGAATTGATGACAACATGTGCAAAAAAAGATCCAATTCAACACTCTCCTTCAATCTTCCAAAAAAAAATCCTCTTCTAAATTTTTCCAACTCTCTCCAATCTCTCCCCCTTTGAAATCAATGGAAAAGGGTGCCTAGAAAATATGTAAACATGGTGACATTCAAAATTGAGAAAAATAGTTTATCCAAAAACTCCAGAGACTTCAAAACCTCAAAACTTCAAACCTTTTAAAAACATTTCTTCAAACAAGAATAACACTTTTCACTTGAAATACCTTCTTGTGCCTTTCTTTAATAACAGGGTATAATTTATTCCATTCAAGGACTACAGAGTCCATTCTTGTGCTTATGCTTTCCACCATGACTAACAATATAAAGGAGGACAACCAATCAGATGAGAATTATCTTTCATAGTCTTCTACATCAGAGAGTATTTTGACAAGATGATCTAGCCGGACCTCAACAATTTCTTTAAGAAGCCAAAAGGTATTCACCACATCATCCCTTCATCTTTGCACAATAATCAGTTCAACTTGCAACTCACCAATTCTCAGCCTTTGCTTCCCATCTTTGTCCTCAAAAATATTGAATTTCTTCGCAATATTGTTCACTTCAGTTTCTATAGCTTCAATTTTACCTCGAAAATTATCAATTGCAGCAAGCCACTAGAGGTAATACTTGTAAATGTCAGCCATTTCTTTCATGCAATTCTTCATCTCAGAGATAAGCTCAGATAACTTTTGCTTAGCTTTAGAACATCTCTTTTCAATTGAAGCTTCCAACGTGTTTCCTTCCGAACCTTCAAGCAATATTCTCTCCCGAACTACCTCAACTAAATTCTCAGGCAGGGAATTAGAAACACTTGAAATTTTAATACCTTTATGAAGCAGACACTCAACCAGAGCATCATTGATTTCAAGTGTATCAACAGAGAGGTCAAACTCCATAATTCACCAATTTTCTTCATTTTCCT
The DNA here is from genome assembly GCA_007115665.2 of Sequoiadendron giganteum. Lineage (NCBI taxonomy): Eukaryota > Viridiplantae > Streptophyta > Pinopsida > Cupressales > Cupressaceae > Sequoiadendron > Sequoiadendron giganteum. The sequence goes on from CM021110.1 coordinate 78,819,186, forward strand.
TTTTATCAACATAGATTGGATGCCATCAAGATCAGAAGATTTAGATCCTGGAATAGATTCTTCTCCTTCTTCCTTCTCTTCAGGAATAGCAATAATATTTTTAGAGATTGCCTTTCTTTTCTTCGACTCCGAAGAGGAATCACAGATAACAACTTCCAATTCTTTCATCTCAAAGGAAGAACCTTCCTCAAACTGACTAGGCACAACTTCAACGAAGCTTATTACATTTTGCAAGGATAAGAAAAGTTATTACACACATTTTCTTTATCCTCTAAGCTTTCCAGATGTCTGCATATCTGTCTTGCAACAGAAATCTCAGATTCCCATTCAACATCTTTCTTTCCTGGTAGCAATTTCAAAAAATAAAGTACTAGACATGTAAGCAAGGACCCAAAACAGAATGGGTATCCTTCCCCAACTGACATTTGTATGTTCTCAGTGAGATTTTCAAGAATTAGCTTACATAGATCAAATTGTTTGTTTTCTTTCACCATTTTATGCGCCAAAAAAACTAAAATGGCAGAAGTAGAACTTTCTCGATTTCTAAAATAACTCTTGTAAGAAATGTCGTACGAAACATACCTAACCGAGGAATTAACAATGGTATCGATCAATAGTGCTCAAAGGTCTTTGTAAACTCCCATCATTTCCTCTACTTCTTTGTATTTTATTGTCTTTCGTCCAGGAAGTTCTCCAACACTGCACAGTTCGGTAATCACTTTGATTGCTTCCTTCAAAATGGGATAAGATTCATCCAATACAATGCAACCATCCTTGATTTTTCTCAGGAGAAACATGATAAATTATTTATAAAAAAACCAAGGGAATTCTCCCCATACATCCAAACCTAGGGTTTGTAGGTTCTGAAAATCACTAGAATCTAACTCCGATTCTATCTTCTTTATTTTTTGATGATCAAATTCATCCATCTTGACTCCTTTCAAATTGAGAGGGATATTACCCCTTGATCCTCTGTTAGAAATTTCTATTATAGCTCTAAAAAATCAACAAGAAAATTCTTCTATTAACTTCTTCTGTAGCCATGAGATAGGGAAACTTCCATCACTTACTTTTGAATGTCCACAATGTTTTCTTTGAAGGTCTTCAAATCGCTTCTTAGATGCTTCTAGAGTGTTCCAAGTCACTCTACAAATCCTTTGAATGCATTTGATGATCAAAATGATTTGTGAAATTTCCTTTATACTTCATCATTTTTCCCTAACTCACATTAATTGCAAAAATATTAAAAACTTTCCTTCCACTCTATACTAAGAAACCCTAAATCACCCCGCAAAAGAATATGCTTAGCTTTTTCTTTCAGTTTCTTTATCATCACATTTGTCCTACAATTCCTCACAATATATCCAAGTTCCAACATCTGACATGCTGTAATTTTGAGGGTTTAATTGATTTTCCATTGGTTTGTTATCCTCCACTGGAGCAAACTGCTTCCCCTTTTTACTTTTGCATACTTTTGAAATATGTCCCAGTTTCTTGCAATAGTAACAAACAATATTCCTTTGTCTTTTCTGATTTCCATTTCTCCTTGTTCTACATTGATTCACTTTATGTCCAAACATGTTACAGGTATAACAGTATCCATCAAATGATTGATTAATTCTTGCTCTATTAAATCTATTCATCATCACTCTACTAACCAACCTTACCTATGATTTGCATTCAATAGCCTTATGTCCTATCTTCTTGTATGTATAACATTGTTAGGACAAAGAATCAGTAAACTGATTCATCTTACTCCTACACTCAACTTCCTTATGACCAAATTTATAACAGCAAAAAAAAACACCATTGAATGATGTGTACCTTTATGCATTTGGTTGTCTACAGGATGATCTTCTTCCAAAGTTTCTTTTCTTCTTTCCTTTTTCTTGATTCTTTTGATTGATTATCGGATTTGAGTTTTGCATCTTTCCATCAGCTTCATTACTTAAGCCACTTTTGTCTTTAGAAGGTTTATGTCTTGCTATTAATTCATCAAGCTTGGTGGAGCTTGTCTTAAAGTCATCTTCACAAAGTTTTTCTTTCTCAAGTTTTACTTTTAGATTCTTCACTTCCTGTTCAAGCCTAGAGCAAACATCAACCTTGCTTTGTATAACTGTTTTCAAGAATTCTTCAACTTTCTTCTTTTCATCTATCTTCAATTTCAATTTGGTATTTTCATCATTTTCTTGTTTCAATTCCTCACTCACTTCTTTGTATTTTCTTTAAACTTCTTTAGCCGCTCTTTCAATTTTTGGACACACTCATTTGCTTCATCTAGATTTTCCCTTAGATCTTTGTTTTCAATTTGAGCCTTTTCAAGATCTTCAAGGGCAGTTTGGAGCTCTTCTTTATCCATTATTCAATTTGTAGGATCTCCCTCAAGCTGTTTGGCTTTTCAAGAGGAACCAATGCTCTGATACTAATTGTTGAATAAATAGGATACTAAGAGGGGGGGTTGAATCAATATCCACATAAACTTATTGAACAATCACCATTAATTCTTTATATCATAGAACATATAAGAGCAATGAGAATTACACAACACAAGAACACCATATTTTACGTGGAAAACCTAATGAAGGAAAAACCATGGTGAGGATTAACTCACAATATATATAGTTATATCAATACCAGTTACAAAAAGAGGATTAGTACCAAAAGAGGCTCACTTCTTGGATACAAAAGCTCACTACTTACAGGGAGGCTCATTGCCTACAAAGTTTATATAAAAAAAGTATGGCTAACTGCCAAGATTGAACTGATGAAGATACACCACAAGTGCAGATTCAATTTCGTTGACGCACATAGTATTCTTTCAACAGACTAAATTTCGCTCTCCATAATTCACTCATTAACACATGCTTGTACTCAAATGCACTACTTATTTTCTTCACTTCACATTATTTGCATATTCATTTGCCTACTCACCACTTCCACACAACTTGTATATATATACCTGCTATATCCACCTATATCAATTAGGTCGGCTTCCAAAAGCAATTCAATCATTTCATGCAACATCATGTTGGTTGGGACTAAGGCAAGGTCTAACATATAATCTGTGATCCATTATAGACTGAATATTAGGTCGGCCAAGATTAACCTAATACTAAAATACAACCACAAAAAATGATGCCAACACATTACCCAAACATATGAACAATTGAGAGTACATACATGCATGCTTCCAACCATTATAAGCCTTTTCCCAAAAACCTTAGATCATACTGATTACCAAAGAGACTATGCGGACCAAAATATGAGAGATACTGGATTTATTATCGGATGAGATAAACGTGATATGTACAACAATACAAGGTACCAGACCAACATGCTGAAATCAATGGCAATATAAGACAAAATTCCAACAAGTAATGGTTTAGTTTTCTTGCTTGAATTGTTCACTGAATTCCTTATTCCTTTCTCTAAACTTATTGATTTTCTCTCTCAATTTTATAATGCATTCATCTACTTCTTTGACAATTTCTTTTAGATCTCTATTTTCACCTTCAGTGCTTTCTAGATCTTCAAGGGAAATTTTGAGTTCTCCATCTTTTTCAAGAATGAAATCTTCTTCTATGAATCCAACAACAAGAATCTCTTTCAAAGGAGTGGGTAGTCTTCTACCAACCATGTGTTCAACCTCCAAGATCTTCCCCAAGCGGTTAAGCTCCTTCCAGGGAACCAAGCGCGCATCACTAATTAGATGATGAGGCATTTGGCTACATTAAGAGATTCATAGTTACTCTCTTTGTTTACCCGTGCTTGGTTTAATTTATTCACTTTGACATTCAAAGCACTGGGCAAAAATCACATTGCGTCAGCATCCGCAGGGACGATCATAATGCTTTGTTTTATTTAAACAGTCAGATTCCCCTTGTCCATACCAGTTATGAGTCAGCTATTTTCCACCTAGGGAAAGCCCCCACAAAGGAGTGTCCTACGTCCGTCAACCAATTGACACACGACGACCCACCCTCACCGTGATGGTAGCTCGGGAAGGCCACCAACAACCCACGGGTTCAGGGCATAGACCCCTAGGCCCAACCCTTAGAGCCAATGCTAATTTTTAAACACTCAAAATATTGTGAGGGGTGTGAATCAGTATTCTTTTAAACCTTTCAAACATTTAAACATCCAATTCACATAACATATTCAATTGAAATAAATGAAAGAAAGAATGAAACATCCAACAACATCACATAATACATGAACACAAATATTTTTACATGGAAAACCCAAAATTGGAGAACCATGGTGAGGATTAGCTCACAATATATTGTAACCAGTAAGAGTATATTTACAAAAGTGCTCACTGTAGGTGGATTGTATAAGGTAGATAAGGTAGTGGAACAAATTCCTACACTAATCTTGAGAGGATAATAATGCAAAATTTTTACAGATCTTTAATAGTCACAAAAACTTAAACAAAAATAAACATAAATATCATGCATACCATGACACAATGATTTACATGGGGGAAAACCCTTTTGGGAGAAAAACTCCACACTCCAAAATTTACCCAATATATTATTTAGTAGATCAAAAAGATTACAATCTACTTGAAAATCAAGCTTCTCACAAAAGTATCACTACTCAAATATCAAGAGACAACACGACCACTATCAAAATCTCAGAAATCATCACAATATCTACCATAGTTGTAATGCAATTCCCTCATAAAATAGGATTACATTTTAGGGCAAGACATGCCAAAAAAATATGCACCATTAGATCTAAAACCTAATAATTAATGATCTAGATTTACAATGTATCATTTATCTAATGTATCTCGGCCATTCTAGAAGTTTCTTGAAAAGGTTAACACACTCACATTTTGCTCCGTGCTGCCAATATATACACCTATCAGTGTAACTAGGAAACATATATATAAATATATATACATCCTATCAATAATAAACCACATATAATTGCAAGGTTGAGACACATTTTCCCAAAAAATCTCCCACTTGTCAAACACCTTGCAAGAGAAACATGAGGGTGTAAAAGTCATCTCTTTAATTGCTAGAGGCCGAAAGGCCCATATTCTTTGAACACCATTTGAACTCTTTGCTCACAGGCTTAGTTAAAGAATAAATAACATTCATCAAAGTCTCTACCTTAGCCAGTTTCACCCTGCCATCTTCGACCATATCTCAAACAAAATGATATTGTACATCAATATGCTTGGTCTTGGCATGAAATGTTGGGTTCTTGGCTAGACATATCGCACTTTGACTATCACAATAAATTGTCATTGCACCTTATTTTATTCCAATATCTAAACATAGTATTTTAAGCCAAATGGCTTCTTTACAAGAATGCGTAGCTACCATATACTCTGCTTCATTAGTGGAAAAAGCAACCAAAACCTATCTCTTACTCATCCAACTGATTGCACCACCAAATAATGTAAACACATAAGCATTGGTGGATCGTTCGCTATCAATATCACCTACCTAGTCTGAATCCATAAAACCATGAATACCAAGTGAAATCTCATCTTCAATCACATTACTATGCTAAAAAAAAGGAATAATCTAAAGTACCATGCAAATATTTGGAGACCCTTTTAACTGCATCCCAATGAACTCTACCAGAATTAGACATATATCTGGAAAGAACTCCCACTGCTTGGGAAATGTCTGGTCTAGTACAAACCATGGCATACATCAAACTTACAACTTCACTTTGGTGAGGAACTCCACTCATGTCTTCCATCTCTGATGGGGATGTTGGACAATCTGAAATTGATAAATTTGTTCCAACTGAAACAAGAACACACAATGGTCTACAATCCTACATAAAAAACCTCTATAAAATTGAATTCACATACTTACCTTGGCCAAGCCATAGCTTTTTGTTTACTCTATCTCTTTTAATTTTCATCCCAATAATGTATTCAGCTACACCAAGATCTTCCATTTCAAATTTAGTAGCAAGTTGAGAATTCAGTTCTGAAATCATACCTTTCCCTTTGCCAATAAATAACATATCATCAACATATAATGCAATAGAAAGGAAATAATCACGATTAGTTTTATAATAAACACAATGATCTGATTTAGAATGCTCAAATCCTAAACTCAAAAAATATGTGTGAAAGTTTTGGTACCACATTCTAGGGCTCTATTTTAAGCCATACAAGGATTTCTTCAATTTGCAAACCAATTTACTTTTACCTTTCACCACGTAGTGCTTTGGCTATGTCTTCTAAATATCCTCCTCCAAATCACCATAAAGGAAAGAAATTTTCACATCCATTTTCTCAACCTCTAAATCAAAAGAAACAACAATAGAAATAAAAAATCTAATGGATGTCATTTTTGCAATAGGAGAAAATATCTCACCATAATCAACACCCTCAATTTGAGAGTAACCCTTCTCAATCAACCTTGCTTTGTATTTCTCAATACTTCCATCTGAATCAATATTTTTCTTGAACACCCATTTACAACCAACAGGTTTTCGTCCTTCAGGCAACGGTGCAAGATCCCATGTATCATTATTTTTCAAAGATGTCATTTCTTCATCCATAACAATCTTCCAGGACTCTGCATCATTCATACCTAGTGCCTCTTCTATAGATATGGGTTCATCCATGTTAGTATTCAAAGAAAAAATATATCTACAATCATCAAGTGAATACCTTTCAAGTGGTTATTTATTCCTTGTAGACCTATGAACAGGTTGAGTTAGATTTTCTTCCTCCTATTCTGAATATCCAGAGCTAGATGAGCTCTCCTCAACTTCTTGTCTATCCTTGGGCCTCAATTCAACATTCTCAGGGGTAGGAGGAAATTGAATCACATCTTCCTATTTACTTTGTTCTAGATGCAATGTAACATAAGAAGGCTCAGTTTCTCTAAAAATCACACTTCTACTATGTATTACCTTATGTACAATAGGATCCCAAAGCTTGTATCCTTTCACACCATAACTATATCTGATGAAGATACATTTCACAACCTTGTTCTCCAACTTTGTTTGCTTCTCCTTTGGCGCATGTGCGAATGCCTCACAACCAAAAACTCTAAGATGTCTCAATGAAGGCTTGTGACCCGACCATGCCTCTATAGGTGTCTTATCAACAAGAGCTGACGTAGGAGACTTGTTAATCAAGTAACATGAAGTGGAAATAGCTTCAACCCAAAACCTTTTTTCTAGACCAGCACCGCTCAACATACTCCTAGCCTTCTCCATCAGTGTCATGTTCATTCTTTTTGCAACTCCATTCTATTGTGGAGAATACAGAGTTGTCTTTTGTCTATGAATACCACAATCTTTACAAAATTTATCAAAATCATTAGAGAAAAATTCACCACCATTATCAATCCTCAAAAATTTTATTTTCTTTCCAATCTACAACTCAACCATTGCTTTAAATTCTTTAAATCGACTGAAAACTTTAGAATTACTCTTTAGGAAATATACCCATGTTATTCTATTATAATCATCAATGAATGAAACATAATATGTGGATTTACCAATCAAAGGAACATCTACAAGGCCAAACACATCAAAATGAATAAAATCCAATACATGACAAGATTTATGAGAGCTCGAGTAAAACTGAACGTGGTTTTATTTTTCATAAATGCAATGCTCATAAAAATAAAATTCAAGATTACAATCAGACAAACTTTCAACAAGGTTTTTATCGTTCAAGGTCCTTAGACCGTTTTCTCCAATGTGGCCAAGTCTCTGGTGCCATAACATAGTTTTCTCTATAGGTAACTTTGTCTCAGAAAGAGAACCCTTGGGTACCCAAAAGCCATGACCATCTGCTGAAGGTGAAACCCTCACTTCTTCCACATACTTTATTTTCACAGAAGTACTATTGTCTCAATAGTGCATGCATAAAGCTTATTAAATGTGCCATATCTGAGACCTATAGCAATCACCATAGTACCTCTAACCATCTTGCTTCAGAAAATACTACCTTCAAACCACATCTATTAGTTTTCTTACAAATAATAGATTTCATGATAATCCAGGGATATGCAATGCACCATTAATCCTTTTTATTCTACCATCAGGAAACCTAATTTTAACTTTACCACGACCAACAATGTCTAAATGAGAATCATCACCCAAGTACATCTTACCTCCATCAAATTCTTCATATTCAGAAAACTAATCTATATTAAATTTCATATGGAAAAATGCACTTGAGTCAATTAACCATGCATCATTACCTACATGAGTTGCCAAAGATGCAATGAATGCATCACCATCTTCCTTCTCATACTCAAAATCATAATCAAATTTCTTCCTTTTCTTCTTTGCATTCCTTACGAACATGTCCAGGCTTACCGTAGTTCCAACAAATAACTTTGGACTTTCCAAGAGATTTAGATCTCCCCTTGGACTTGGATTTGTCATGCTTCACATTCTTCTTTCCTTTTTCCTTAGGTCTTCCACAAAAATTCAAGGCCTCCTTGGAAGTGATGGATACCTTTCTCCTCATCTCTTCAGAAAGAAAAGAACCCACCAGATCTTCAATCTTCAAAATAACAAAAGTACTCCCAATAGCCATAACAAGAGAATCCCATGAATCAAGAAAAGAACAAAGCAAGATTTGACATTTCTCTTCCTCATCCAATTAAACACCAATTTATGCCAACTGAGCCACCAACATATTGAATTCTTCCAGGTGGTCTATAATTCATGCACCCTCTTCCATTCTCAAAGAATACAACTTCTTCCTCAAGAAAATATTTTTTACTAAAGATTTGGCTTAATACATCTCACCAAGTTTCTTCCATAGTTTATGTGTAGAGGTCTCTTCAAGAAAATTAATTAAAACAATCTTCCAAGCACAATTTGATTAGACCCTTAGCTTTACGGTCCATAACATCATATTGAGCATCCTGAGTAGGATATGCGGGCCTTGGAACATTCTCATCAATAATATCCCACGGATCTTGATCTATCAACAGATCCTCCATATTTAGCTTCCACATCTCAAAATTATTTCTAGAAAATTTATCCACCGCTATTCTCCCTGATAAAATTTCCATTTGAAAATTCTTGCAACAAGATTACAAAGTGTCTCCTGCATAAGCTCCCACTCAGATCTAGATTAGTTCAAAAAACCCAACAACCCACAACTGAAACCAAAGGTGATCAAGCTCTGAAACCACTTGTAAGGAATCTAAGGTAACATAACATCTTCCTACACTAATCTTGAGAGGAGAATAATGCAAAAAATTTACAGATATTTAACATTTATAAAAACTTAAACATAAATATCATGCATACCACGACACAGTGATTTACGTAGGGTAAACTATTTTAGGAGAAAAACCCCACACTCGAAAAGCTGCCCAATATATTATTCAATAAATCACAAAGATTACATTATACTTGCAAAGAAAGCTTCTCACAGAAGTATCACCACTCAGAGATCAAGAGACAACATGACCATTATTAGACTCTCAGGAATCATCACAATCTATACCATAGTCATAATGCAATGCCCTCATAAAATAAGATTACATTCTAGGGCAATACAGGCCAACAAAATATCCACCATTAGATCTAAAACCTAATAATTAATGGTCTATATTTACAATGTATCATTTATCTAATGTATGTCAGCCATTCTAGAAGTTTCTTGAAAAAGTTAACACGCTCACATTTTTCTCTATGCTGCCAATGTATACACCTATCAGTGTAAATAGGAAATATATTTATAAATATATATACATCCTATCAATAATAAACCACATATAATTGCAAGGATGAGACACATTTTCCCAATAGATTCATTATCCAAATGAACTCACTATTCACTGAGAAAAAGAGATAGAAGAAAGTTTGTGGTTCACAAACTAGATTGAACTGTTATAATTGCATCTATCATATGCATGAAATACAGTTCTAATGAATCTCAATAAACTGACTTTACACACTTCATCTGATTTTGATCTAACACTCTACTTTCCTTTGCATTCACATCACTCTAATATTCTACTCAACATTCACAACTTAAATTCGTAATGTATTTCCATCACTCTTGTGTAGTACATACATCAAAACACCATATTTGATCTAGCTTATATATCTGCTCCAAGTATAACATCAATTAGGTTAGCCTAATTAGATGCATCATACAAAATAGAAAATACATGACTTCTCAACTCAAATCCTTCCTTACATGCCTCGTTCCAAGATTCCATCCTTAAAAAATTGAAATAGGTCAACATGGGCCTATAATATCTCCCACATAATTTTTTAATACTTATTTAACCTTCACATACCTTCACACTTATTAGGTCGGTACCAAAGAAGACCTAATATAAAAATTCTTCAACTGTATTCCCATATTCGGATACACAGACCTTAAAATACTATGCCATATAGAATTCAAACTCTATTGATATCTATCAACATCTCCTTAAATCCACAAAACCAAAATCCCGTCTACAAAGAAGTGCAGACTCTCCAACTTATATGCACTATACAAAAAATGACTATAACTGCTAGGTCAAACATTTTTCATTCGTAAATTTCAAACCAAAAGCCAAAACAAGATGGAATTTCAAAATTAGATGCTTCTACCAACCAAAAAAAATATGCTAGAATCATAGAGTGAAGTGTTATTTTATGGAATAGTGTTGACACAAAACCTGGATGCTCTATACCCAAAAACATTGGTATAAACACTTAGTCATTTTTCATCACAATTTGCTTCACCGAATCAAACCATGTTGTAAAATTGGCTTCCACAAAAATCCCAAAACAATTTAGAACCAACCAAAATGATCTGCACCATGATCTCCATATCAAGATACATGTTGAAATCAATGAAAACACTGCAACACATAATAGTATATACCTTGTGCTTATCCCTTATTCTCATGTTGCCAACAACTGCATCAATGACAAGTTCCTCATTCTTTCAACATCAACAAGGTGATTAGACTTAATTTCAACCATGAAGGTTAGCCAATCAGACCCAAATCTAAATATTTTTGAGACTTGGAATGGATTGGAAATTATTTTCCTTGATTAACCTAATTAGACTATGTTCCCTAATATGAAAATACAAGATTTTGATAATTGACAAACTATAACAGGGATTTGCAGGCAGATTTGAGAAGAGAAGAGTGTTATGTACTTGTCTTGAAAGTTTGGTATCGGTATAAATATGAGGACAGAGGCATCCAAAGGAATCTATGTCCTTGTAGGAGTACTTTTTTTTCTATTTTTGTAGTCATTTGATGTCAAATATGAGACTCTCATTTTTGCTTGCAAACCTATTGGATCAATATTAGATAATTTTGTAGGTGATTTTTTGTGAGTTGAAAAGGTGTAGGTAATTGAATGCAATAATGAATAAATGATATTCACACTTCCTTCAATCCTCTCTAAATCTAAAATTTTCACATTCAAATAAAGAAGAAATGTTGTGCGATTTAGGGGATTGCCTTAGTCAAATCATGTGTTAGTGTTCCCACTTCCACAATGGCAATGCCAATGATAGAAATGATAAGTTATAGGAAGGAATGATGAATCAACAAAGTGTTGCAACTCACCACCCTTGAATGGCTTCCTTGAAGGATTGAAGTCGTGCACATCACCTCAAGGTCTTGGATCTTTTGTGCTTGATTACTTGAATTGCTTGGAGACCTACAAAAAGGGTTAGCCTTCACAAAAAATGATAACATGAACATACTTATAAACTCGCATAGGATTTGACATAATGCTTGGATCTTGAATTTTTGCAATAAATCACTTAAATGCTTCTCTTGAATTGCTCTTAACAATAACTCTTTCTCTTAATGTTCGCCTCTTGCTTATTAAATTTCAAATGATGTAATAACTAGGTATTTATGTGCAATTATGCTAATTTCCCAAAAATTAGATCCCAATAGCTGACATTGGAAACTTGAATTTCAAATGTTAAATACCGATGCTGATATATTTAAGTTTTGAGCCCGACAAACTAGGGGGACAGACCCACCCAAGGGCATCCCAGTCTTGGCCCTATTTTCTGAGGATTTAGGTGTCGAGGACAGAAAATTAAATAAATGCATTTGTTCTATGCTTGCAATTTTTTAGAAAATATTAAAAATAGGCCTTAAAATGCATAATTTAGGAAATTAAGGGGTCAATTAGGCTCAATCATTTAGGGGGACTAAAAATGTTGTGAAATTATCAAGGATAAAAAATTTCAATGCTACATTTAGCCCATACTTAAGTGATACTATGAACTTATGCTTAGGCTCACCCTAAAGTAGAAAATCCATGTCAAAAGTGGTTTGATTGTATAAATGTTGAAGAGATAGGATGACTAAGGATCTAGGGGGAGTGCACATGCCCCAAGGATCCAATATCCCATGGAAAGACAATATACATAAACATACATGATGAAAAAACATGAGATAAAATAACATATACGCAACAACAAAATTAACATAAAAATAATGTAAACACAAAGAAGACAAACAACAAGACACGAGGTTAATACTAAAAAGGAATAGAATCAATAAGGAAAAGAGACCCAAGTCTTATATTGTCTCAAATACGAAACATCATCCATCAAATAAATTTTAGTTAAAGGAATGCTCCCATGAGGACTATCAAGTTGTGTTAGCCACATCACTCATGAGCCACATGGATCTACTGGCTAGCAAGCTGCATTATGCTAGGTGTCCATGCAATATGATGGGTTACACAAGGCTAGCAAGTTGTGTTATTCTAGACACTCATGAAACACATAGCGCTACTAGAAAGAAAGTTGCATTATTATTGGAAGCCATGTTAAGGTGTTCATGAATCACATAATAGAAAAGTTTTATATTTGCTAGGTGAATCGCAAACCAAAGACAACATAGGCTAGCGAAGTCTGATATTCACTAGGTGAGCCCCCAAGAAAAAGTAGCAAAATGAGAAACACACAAGGTCTAGTGAATTTCGATACTCACTAGGTGTGTACCTATTGACAACCATACCAAGATCTATACTCCTTGATAAATGTGATAAGGTGCTACAAAAATGCTCAAAATGCTATGCCAATGTAACACTAAGTTCAACACGTGTGAAAAAAGTGAGGCAAAAATACCAAATTCACCTAAGAAAATGCAAAAACTCACCTAAAGAGGTGCATAAACAATGACAAGATAGGGCCAAAACCTCAAGGGGTGTTATGACAAGACCACTACAAAAGGTGATTTACAAAAACAAAAAAGGGATTTTGCTCAATATATGAAAGGTCACACCTTAGGGAATATCACACATGACATCACCACCAAGGGAGGACTAGTCATGGAATAGAAGAATTCACACCTTAGGGAATACTAGTCATAGCATTATTGCCAAGGGGAATGTCATATGTCATGATAGGTTACACTCTTAGGGGATATCAAGCCCAATATCACCACAAAGGAGACACAACATAGATCGAGAAGGCCACACTTTAATTGAGGTCACACTTCGTAGGAGTCATATGCTATCATCACTAAAAAGGGACCATTTCACACAAAAATAATAAATAGGGGACCATATGCCCCCCTTAAAATGTTGGTGTTCTTGCTACAATGATAATGAAGTTTCTCGCTCCTCTCTCTTGCACATGAGTTTGAATTTTCTATGTGCATGGTAGAATCTACTTTGGGGATACCCCACGGTCCCCCCTGTCCTCACCTAACCAGTTTCTCACCTAGACACATGTTGTCTCGATATCTTTGGGGGCCACTCTCAGTTTGTCTGCTTTTGGTGCTCTTGTGATTCTAGGTTTGCCTGGTGAAACTGTGCATGTGGTCTCTGTCACCCCAGATGTTAAAGGGTGGAAGAACGTGTTGAACAACACTATTCTGAGTGCTAAGATAACCTTTCCTTGCTCTGAAGAAGATATTTTTTCTTTGGGTACTGACTTCACCATCCCTAAATCTATTAGCAATAGGATTATCTCCTCAATGGAGAATGTTTTGGTGGGTAAATTTCTATCCTTTTTCCTTACAGTGGATATGGTTAGAAGATGGGATCCTGCTAAATGGCTCCTCAAAGGGAGTGTGGAGTTCTATGCAATGGTGGGGGGATCTTTCTCTTCAAATTCATAGTTGCGAAAGATTTGATCTTGGTCCTCTCCTTGGGACCCTGGGTCTATGGGAAACATATTTTGTCTCTGTGCTGTTGGAAATTGGGGATCGATTCTGTTGTTGATCTCAACAAGTCAACCCTGGTGTTGGTTTGTCTACCAGGTCTACCCCTATAATATTGGGATGAATCTATATTAAAATGTATTGGAGGCTCCTTGGGCCATTTCATCACTTCATACTCCATTACCAGGTCTAAATCCAGGTTAGTTTTTCTCATTTTTGTGTCAACATTGATGTGTATAAGACCTTACCTACTTCTGTAAAGATTTGTTCTAAGTTTGGTTCTTGGATCCAACAAATTTCTTATGAGAACACCGTGATCTACTATCAAATATTTAATAAACCTGGTAACCTTATTTCAGACTATAAGCGCACAATGAAACATGTACCCAACCCTAGTGAGCATATTGTCGATGACCTTTCTAACAGTTACCCCTTCGAATCAAACATTCTTAAGATTGTTGACCCCCTAGTCAAGACTGATATCCCTAAGAATGTAGATTCCTCAGTTAATGTTGAAACCCTTAAATCTAATGTCTCCCTAACCATCTCTAGGTCTACTGGCCAGTTATCCCCATTTTTTCCTTGTGAGGATTTGTTCTCTTCTGATTCTGGTATGGTCCATATTACTCCTTTGGTCGGTGCCCTAGAATTACTTGATGTTATTGTTGTTTGGGTACCCTTTTTAGGATTATAATGTGTTCATTCCTCTAGTTAGGAGCTGGCTAAAGATGGTGAAGAGGGTGAACTTCTGAAGGAAGAGGGTTTCAAAGTAACAACTGAGTTAGTGAAGACTAATGGTGAAGAAGGTGAAATCTTGAATGAAGAAGTTTGTAAAGTAACAACTGAGTCAGTGAAGACTGCTTCTTTGGGTTTGGCTCAGGACAAAGCAGCAGAGGAGGAGTTCTGGTCAACCCCAAAGAAGAAGGGCAAGCAAAGGAAATATGATGTGGGTGGTGACTCTAAAGTACCTAGTAGGCCCAACTAGCGAAATACTAGGAACATGGAGAAAACAAAAGACATATCCATAGGTAAACCGAGGACATTGGAACTGTCCTCAAAGAAAGGTCAAAATGAAAGTTATTTATTGGAATGTGAGGGGGCTAAATATCTCAAGAACAAGTAGTTGGTGCTGAAAAATTATGTGATGGAACATAAGTTTGATGTTTTTCTACTACATGAAATCAAAATGAAGAAAAAAAACTTTGAACTTATAGCTAAGTATATTTGGATGGGTTCCCTTTTCTCTTGCAATGATGCTGAAGGGGCATCAGGTGGGCTATCTGTGATGTGGAATCCTAATAGGATCACTGGATTTGAGATTTTGCAATGCCGGAATAGTGTGAGCGTTAAGTTTTCTCACCCTGGTGGCTCTTGGTCACTCATTAATGTCTACGCCCCCAACCTAAGGAATGCTATGAATTCCCTTTGCCATGATCTTACTAAGTGGATAACCCATAACAATAGGACACATTGGTTGGTGGTTGGAGACTTCAAATCTCCTTTGTATTCTTCAAAGAAGTGTGTGGGGATAACAAACTACTTTGACAACATGTTTGATCTAGATTTTTTTTTTAGTAACACTTGTTTGGTTGACATTGACCTTTTGGTTCAGTCCTTCACTTGGACCAACAGGAGATTGGGGGATGGTTTGATCCAAGTCGGGTTGGATAGATTTCTCTTCTCTCACAACTGGATGGCCTTGTTTAGTGCCAACTTGCTCGACTTGCCCCATACTATCTTTGATCATAACCCTCTGTTTCTATTCATGAAGGAACTCTCTACTATGAGACCCTTTCCCTTTCGATTTGAAATCATGTGGAATACCCATCCAGACTTTAGGAATAAAGTTGATGAATGGTGGAATATCCCTCTACAGGGATCCCCCATGTTTATGATTTTTAACAAGCTCAAACATATCAAAAATATGGTTAAGGGATGGAACAAGAGAGTGTTTGGGTATGCATTTCAAAAAAAATCTTAATGGATAAGCTGAGGGTGACACAAAAAAAATGGAAGAATGGGATGTTATTTTGCTGACTGGTAACCAAGAAAGAGATGATCACTTGGAATGGGAACAATTTTTTAAAAAGGAAAAGATATTCTGGAAAAAAAAGTCTATAGTTCAATGGTTGTAGGAGGGTGAGAGGAATACCTCTTTCTTCCATGTCTTGATCCTAAAGAATAAGAAAAGGAATCAGATAACAAAAATCAAAATGAACAGGGTGTGGTGGTCAAATCACCCACCCATATTGGGCTTCTAGAGTCTGAATACTTTCAATGGGCTTTGTTGGCTCCTGATGAGGCTCTTAATCCTACTTTGAAAAATTTGTTGTTGGACCCCCTCCCTACCACTCTAACCCAAGAAGATAATAATAGTATTCTTAGTGTGTTCACTCTTGAGGAAGTCAGGACGCTTGTTTTTGGTATGGGTGCCTAGAAGGCACTGGGTCTTGATGGGTTTCCCACGGCTTTCTTTCAATTTTTTTGGGAGATTGTTGAGGGGGACTTAGTTTTGACAACCACAAATTTCTTCTGGTAAGATCCTCAAACAGTTGAACCACACTTTCATTGCCCTAGTTCACGAAGTTGTTGAGCCACATTCTATGATGGACTTTCACCCCATCAACCTATGAAATACCATTTATAAGATCTTCTCTAAAATCTTGGTGAACCATCTAAAGCCCCTGCTGGAAAATATGATAAGCCTTACCCAAAAATGTTTTGTTTTGGGTCAACATATTTTGGATGTTTCCATAACCACCCATGAAATTTTACACTCCATGGATAGATTCAATACTTCTAGTATGGCCTTCAAGCTTGGCATTTCAAAAGTGTATGAAAAAGTTCTATGGGACTTTATTCCCAAAGTCCTATGTAAATTTAGCTTCGACTGGAGGGTGGTTAACCTCTTGATGAAATGCATTACCAATGTCAAGTATTCTATCTTGGTTAATGGGGTCCCTTTTGGCTTCTTCAATGCTGGGAGGGGCATTCGACAAGGTGACCCCCTCTCCCTATTTGTTTATCATGGTTGCAGATGTGTCGAGTAGGAACATAACCAAACTACAGTCGAAGGGCTTCATAAAGGAGGTCAAACCTGCTACTTCATTAGAACTTGTTGTTATTTAATAGTTTATGGATGAAACCATTCTATGTGGGAAGGCATCGGTGATCGAAGCCAGGAAATGGAAGAGTTTCTTGAAAAATTATGTTGCTTGCTTTGGCCAATGTATAAACTACAATAAAAGTATGATATATTTCTTTAACAACACTCCTGACCTTCAGACTCAAGTGACTATTGTCTTGGGATGTGTGATCCTCCCCTTGGTGTATTTAGGGCTACCCATTACTATCAAATAATCTAATCCTACCTTTTGGAACACGATTCTAGAAGGGATTCAAAGTAAATTGGCGGGGTGGAAAGGTTTTGTCCTTAGCCATGTTGGCAAGCTGCAACTCCTGACTGTTGCCCTTCAAGAGATTCCTATCTACTTCTTTTCTATCTTTAAAATTACCAAATATATAGCAGAGAAGTTTGAAAAAATTCAAAATAAGTTCTTATGGTCTGGGACTAAGGAGAAGGAGAAGTTTTCTTTGGTTAGCTGGGGTGAAATTTGTTTACCTAAATCTTGTGGTGGGCTTGGGATCATGAATTTCCAAAGTACCAATAAATCCTTGCTTTCCAAGGTTGGATGGGATCAATTAAGGACAAAAAAGGACTGGTGTAAGATTATGAATGTGAAATATCTTGGCAATAGATCTATGATTAAATTCCTTTTAGATGATCACTCTACCGATTCGTTGGCCTGGAATAACATTTGCAGGATGAAGAGGTTGCTCACTTTTGGGATGAAATGGAAACTTGGGAATGGAATTTGCATCATATTTTGGGAGGAACCTTGGCTACTTGATTCCCCTCTATTCCACTATGGATTCAGGAACCTTATTAGACCTGTGCAACTATTCTTTGGTATGTATGTGAGTGGCTACTTTCATGGCCAACTAGGTGCTAGGATTTGGAAAGAAATTGTTCTTTTCTACCCCTTGTCTCTAGAGTTGAAATTATTGGCTAAGTCCTTACAAGAATTGCTCTCCTTGACCAGTTTACCTTTATCCAACTTTGAGGATGAGCTCTTTTGGATCAAATATCGGTTGGGCAACCTTTCTGTCAGGACAACTTATAATTCTACCATCAGTCCAAGGTGATCATAGTAGACTTTGGAGATAGGTTTGGAATAGGCACATGATTCCTAAAATAAGTTTCTTCTAGTGGATTCCCTATCATAACAAGATCCTAACTCAAGATAACCCGAGGAAAAGGGGATTTCAGATCCTGAATAGGTGTTTGTTATGTAAAAGCAATGACGAGTTTTTTGATCATTTATTACTGCATTGTTTGTTTCCTGCTGAAGTCTAGGATCTGGCTTTTAAAAAAATGGGGACCCACTAGACTATGTGTGGGGAAATCAAATCCTTCATTGAGGGTTGGTCTGGTCCCTTCTAACATCCTATCCTAGAGAGATTTGAAACCAAGTTCCCCTCATCATCTGTTGGTGCTTGTGGAAAGAGAGGAATAACTAGATTTTCAAAAAAAATGAGATGTCCTAAGGAGGTTTTTGGCATTGGTCTAAGGCTTATTTCTAAAAATGTTTTGATTTGCACTGGGCAAAACCTTGCCAAAGCACCTACAGAGTGGGAGATCAAGATGGATAAATCTTGGAGTAGGAAGTTGGAGACCAACTCCTTTAATAACTCTCAGGCCCAGGCTAGACGTGACACAGTTTCGAAACTCCCAGATTGGGGGTGAAAAACTCAATTTTGATGGGGCGGCCAAGGGAAGCCCTGAAAGGGATAGCATTGGGGGTATTATCAGAGATAGTAGGGGTAAATTTGTGGCAGGTTTCTTGGGAGACATTGGATTTCAAAATTCCATGACTGCGGAAGCTAAGGCACTGTTAAAGGGTGTCCAATTAGTTGTTACTCCGGGGATAAAGAAACTCCATATAGAAGGGGATTTTATGTCTGTGATTGAATTAGTCAAACTCGGCAAGTTTTTAGGATGGAATGCCAGAGACATCCTATTAGACATAAATCACCTGGTCTCGAAGCTTGATACAAATATCTTGTCTCACACCTTTTGTGAGGGTAATCAAGTTGTCGACGCCTTGGATAATCTAGGTTCCTCTTGGAGCATTTCCATATGTTGGAGGAGTCTTGGGAGTTTACCATCAAATATTCAAGATGACATCCTTAAGGAACAAGGTACCATTATCATCCATGTTGATAACTAAATATGCTCTTTTAAAGGATTTTTGGGTTGTCCACATACTTGTACTTTGGGTGATGTGGATGTAGAAGGTTGATAAGGTGTTAAATATGAGTTATCATTTGAAGATATGGATGAAGAAGGTGGATACAAAGCTGATTATGAGAGGTGATGGGAAGTACCTTAGGTTAATGTTTAAGCTTGGTTGGGCCATGCACAACTTTAATGAGAAGTCTTGTCACAAACTCATCATATCTTTATGGATATTCAGATTCAATTCTTCGTTCCGTTGGGCCTCTCATTTCGATGTGACTTCTTCATGGCGTGTGGATTTATTTTTGAATCCCCTCGACATTGCTAAAATATTTCATAAAATAAAGGATTTCTACTTAGGGATTTCTATACTCGGCCCTGCAACCACTTGGCATCAATGCTTGTGCATGAGCAATATGAATGAAAAAAGCATTTTTCGCAACCTAAGCCTTTGGTGTCTAAAGATCTAAAATTATGGGCCCACAAAGATATCCTCCTTGGAAATGATATCTGGTGCATGTAATCTTCTGGTTTCCTTAATCACTCGTTATGATCTTGGTTAGCTTACTAACTATGTTTTATGGGTGATTTTTCACATTGATAAATCTTTTGATTTCCTTCTCTCACAAGGTTACTGGTTTCTCAGAGTGAAATGTATCAAAATGGGAGATGAAAGGGTGAGGAATGAGCTGGATAATTGCATGGAATTCTAAAAGGATCCCTTGGTGTGGCATATTTTCATTAAAGGTGGGTTGGTTCCACTGATGGAGTGCTTAATGGGACATGATGTGAGTATTTTAGCTCAGTTTGCGAGCTCTTGGAAAGATAAGAGGTATCTCTTTTGAGGTTAATGAGGAAGTCACAACTCAGGTGACTGGGCTTTCATGTAGCGGTATAAAGTACAAAAAACACACCAAGACCCAAGAAAATGAAAGTGTCAACGCTTTCTTCAAAGACAATGAAAAACTAGTCAGGTCTCAGTCGAGTTTCAAAAGGGAAGCGCTCCCTCATCTTTGGGACCAGGTTTGTTTGGATATTATGAAATATGTGACTTGAGAAGGTAGGCATAGGGTGTTTTACTATTACCATCTACCTCTTCTCAATCATCTCCATCACAAAATGATGTTAAGTTTCCCTTTCTTCTTGCTAACTTATTTGGAGAATTCTGTTAAGATGTGTTTGGACATTGATGCCCAAAACCATGATTAAATAGTTTATCACTTCCATTTAGCTCTTTTTTTTTCCAAACCTATCTCTATTATCTATATTGAGGAGCTTAAACCCCCTGACCAACCCACTGCAAATCCCTCCCCGGTCGAGTCTATGGGACCTAAAAGGAAAACCTCCTTGATGGACATGGAAAATTTGAATACCCCTAAGCCTAAACCCCCTACAAATAAAAAGAAGGGTGGAGTAGGGATTGCTCAATTGAAAGCAGCTATCGGGCTTTGAGAGCTCAAAATTTCTCCCCACAAGAAGGAAAGAAAACCGACAACAAGGAAAAAAGGTAAGGAAGAGGGTAAATTCCAGGTGGAGCTTTCAACCATGGATAGTGAAGGGAAGGAAAATGTGGGTAAAGATTCTAAGGGGGACACTATAGTGGCTACTACTATGGATATGGGGATAGAGAACACTAGTATCAGGAGATCCCATAGATTGGAAAAAAAAAGGAGGTGCATGTGAATGATATTTTGAGTGATGAGGAATAGAATAACAACAAAGGCAAGAGTAAGAAAGAAGATACAAAGGAGGAGGAGTAATTTGTGGAGGGACCTAGTCACTTTTCTGACTTTAATAGGATGCTCTAGGAAAAATCTACGACCCACTCCTCGTACCCTAGGGCTATGGAGAAATATCAGGATAAGACTATGGACAAGGAGGACGATTATAGCAAGCTACTGGAGCACATGGATAAACTCGAAAGGAAATTTTCCAAGTTGACTCGGTTCACCATTAAAATTATCCACCATTCTGTAGGTACCCTTTAGGTTGTGCTCAAGGAAGAAGTGGATAAGAAGACTATGGAGGAGGGCCCCAACTGGGTAGGGGAAGATGTATAAAACCTCCTCATATAGAAATGGGAGGGTATATAAAATTAGTATGTTGTATCTTTGTTTGGTTTTGTCGTTGGGTCTTCAAGTGTTGGATGTCAGTCTATAGTCTCTGTGTCTTGTTGTTTTAGTGAATATGTTTTAATGTTTTGGACTTGATCTTTTTTGGCCCTTTGGGCTCGTAGTGTAAAGGGTACTGCACCCTATAAATGTAGCTTAATATATCAAATTTTTTTTAAGGAGAAACAAAGGAATCCCTTTCTAGAAGGAATTCACCTAGCACAAGGCTACCTAACCCCTTGCCCCCCAAGTGTAGGGACAAAGATGAGCCCAAAATGGAGGATGATATGTTGCTTCTTGTGAGATGAAATATAATTGCATAAAGCCTAGTTTATATCCCCATGCATGGTAGTTAGCATGTTTTGATACTACAACTACCACATGGAAAGGAGCAAAGCACATGAATGTTAATCTATCCTATGTTCAATTTGATCCTCGTAAGGATCAAATTATCTCAATTTCTTCTTTAAAGCACAAAATTCATCTGTAATATGTCCAAATATTCTATGACATGCACAGTAAGAGGTATTTATATTCTTTTGTTTATTGTATTTTTATTCACACACTGGTGGTAGTGTAATTAATCCCAAGTTTAATAGTGTAGCTAGACCACTCTCAATCTTTGATAAAGGACACAAAGAGGGTAACCCACCTTTCTTAATAGGACCATGGACTTTGTATTTCTTGTTTGGTGAAACAATTTTTTGATGTGAAGGTGAAGGACCTTGGTAACCTATTCCTTTTGTATCTTTAGATGGTTTTTATTCTAAAATGGAGTGGATCTCATGTTCATTTTTTATGTTGCATCCTTGTTTTATCAATATCTTGAAGCATTTTCCATAGCTTTGCTCCAAGTTAATGGGTGTGTTTGTAATTTTATGCTCATATAATGGGAGATTCATTGATGTGCTTTCCTTTTGATTTTTATTGATAGTCTCCCATGTGCAATTATTGAGTTATGAATTACAAGTCATTTTTATTATGCAATGTGCAAAAAATTTCAAGTGGTGGCATGATAGGTCGTGTTGGTTGTTGGTATGGTTGATTAGGAAATTCCATGGAAGGATAAAAGGAAAAATTATTCTCAGGGTTGTCAAAAAAATCATGTATGAATTCATTCATGCTCTCCTCATCTTGTCCCAAGATATCTACATTATGAGGTCATGCGTTGGGAGGTGAAGGATCATGTATTCTCATTGGAATTAGGGTAATCACCAAACACATAGCTTGAAACATCAACCAAGTATTTTAAAGAAGTCAACATATACCAAAATATTGAGCCATCATGATGATGCCTTTACTAAGGTTCAGATTGTTATTCAACAAGTGATTGGAAGAAAGACAATAAATCTAGACAGAGGATCCCGAGAGAACTCTATCACAAAAAAATTGATCTAAAAAGAGGAGGAAAAAGTCACCCAAGGGTGTCCCTCTCTTAGCTAAGGTTTTAGGAAATTCAAAAGTTGATTGTGTGTGATATTGCTTAAGGTTTCTATGTTTTTTTGCAAACATGTTTGAAAGTGAATAGTTTTCCAGAATTTACTCGATTTATGTCAATACAAATGTATAATGATGTGTGAACAATAAATGGAAAATTTTAATGTAATTTTTTGATCTAAAATCTAACAATTAACTAATTCTAAGATGCCAAAATTTTAAAATGATGATTTCGATGCAATTTTGAAACAAAACAATGCATTTTTTTTTCAATTTTTGAGCTATACAAAAGATGCCTAAATGAATGCAATTAAAAATTCCAAATCAGAGATCTGAAAGAAAAAATAGACTAAAGACACATACACAGAAACTTGGGTAAAATTTTGTTGATCTAAGTATAGTAGGACAAAGGTGCCCAAGGGCATCTATGTCCTTGATAGGGTTTCAAAAAACTAAAAATTTGAATGTTTGCTAGACTATCTAAGGGTTATGTTTCTATGTGCAAACATGTCTACAAGTGATTATGTTTCTAGAATTTTTGTAATTTAAGATATTGTGATTCAAATGCAAATGTGTAACAATGTTTGGACAAAAAATGACAATTGTGAATACAATTTGGAATGTAGATCTAACCTAAATGACTAAAATAAACCTTGATGCAACCTATGATGCAATATGATATACAATTTTTTTTTGTTTTTTATATTTTATGTTGCATAAGTGAAACCCTAAATGAACAATGAAAAACAATGTAATGCAAAAGTTAGATCTAGGATGAAATTTCAGAAGGTATATAATGTTAACAGGTTAGGTTCACCAAAATGAAACAAAGAAAAAGGGAATCCTAAGTTTAAGGTGTAAAACCTAGGGTTAGTATGTGTGTGTGGCCTTTCTCTAGGGTTTCATTAAGATGGAGATCAATAAGGTGATTTGAAGGTGAGACAATCAGACCCAGATATGCATATTTTTAAGTCTTGGAATGGATTAGAATTGATTTTCCTTGATTAACCTAATTAGACTATGTGTCCTATTATGAAAAAATAAAATATTCTGATAATTGACAAACTATAACAAGGATTTGCAGGTAGATCTGAGAAGGGCGGAGTATTGTGTATGTGTCTTGAAAGTTTGGTGTTGGTTTGAATATGAGGATAAAGGCACCCAAAGGCATCTATGTCCTTGTAGGAGTACTTCTATTCTATTTTTGTAGTCCTTTGATGTTAGATCCGAGACTCTCGTTTCCACTTGCAAACCTGTTGGATGACTATTAGATAGTTTTGTAGGTGAGTTTTCATGAGTTGAAAGATAGAAGAAATATTGTGCCATTTAGGGGCTTTCCTTAGTCAAACCCCATGTTAGTGTTTCCACTTCCACAATGGAAATGCCAATGATATAAATGATAAATGATAGGAAGGAATGATGAATCAACGAAGTGCTACAACTCACCACCCTTTAATGGCTTCCTTGAAGGACTGAAGTCATGCACATCACCTTAAGTTCTTAGATCTTGTTCTCTTGATTGCTTGAATTTCTTGGAGACCTACAAAAAGGGTTAGCCTTCACAAACAATGATAACATGAACATACATAAACTCACATAGGATTTGACATGATGGTTGTATCTTGAATTTCTGCTATAAATAATTGAAATACCACTCTTGACTTTCTCTTGACAATAATTCTTGCTCTTAATGTTCACCTCTTTCTTGTTAGATTTAAAATGATGCAATAACTAGGTATTTATATGTAATTATGCTAATTTCCCAAAAATTAGATCCCAATAGATGACATTGGAAACCTAATTTTCAAATGTTAGATGTTGACACCGACATATTCAAATTTTGAGCTCGAAAAAATAGGGGTATAGAGCTGCCCAAGGGAATCCCAGTCTTGGCCTTATTTTTTGGGGATTTAGGTCTTGAAGGAAAAACATTAAATAAATGCATTTGTTTTATGGTTGCAATTTATTAGAAAATAGTAAAAATAGGCCTCAAAATGTATTATTTCAGAAATTAGGGGGTTAATTAGGCTCAATAATTTAGGGGAAACAAAACAACTTGGAATTGTCAAGGGTGAAAATTTTCAATACTACAACTTTAACTCTTGGGTTTAGTATATTTTTTATTAAAAAAACTATGGTGTACATCACTACGAAATCTATTTTTGTGTTTTGGTAATATATATTTTAAATTAAAAAAATGGTCCTCTTATAGTTAACCTAGGCTAATCTAATAAAATATATACAAATAAAATAAATTAGCCTATATTAAGTAATGATAGCTACTGACTAATAATTTAGAGAAGTGCACTTAATATTTTAGGAAAGAAAATAAGAAATTTAGGAGTACTTAGCTCATTCTAAAATATTCTATCATAATCTCTTTTTTAGATAAATGCTTTAGGATTTGCACTGATTCTCTATATGGTCCAAGGTCAATTTTAACTTCCTGGGTCAGGACCCCATTATGGATTTGTCTCATTTCTCCAAAGTTTACCCTATTCATTGAGTAGCTTTACTCTATCACTTGATAACATTTCATTTACTCAAATCTTTCTAATGATTTGAGGGTTGATGGTATTTAGAAATGATTTGGAAGTGTTGTTTCCTTGTGAGGAGATAAGTTTTCTAGATCAACCCCTAGAAATATGTATAAAGATTGAAAGGCATCAAGAACGACCTTAAGATGATGTATATATATTTGTTACTCTTTTTAGTACACAAAATTAAAATGTTTTTCTATTGATTTCTATTTTGATTATCTAGTATCAAAGGGAATACTTTGATGTATGAGGATTCTTGAAGATTAAAATGAACAACTTAATGATTGTCTTTAAATACTATCACATAGCATAAAATTTCATAAAACATGTGTTTAGTTAGCACATGGTAGGAAAATAAAGTGAGCCACTTGCCCAAATTTTAATTTGACTTTTGAAAAACATAAGGTTAGGTCCAAAGCTATGGAGTCAACCTTATAGTTGTGGAAATGATCTTGGATAACATAATGGTTAGGTCAAGGTGGCTAACAACTATATGGAAGTAGGTGTAATTAAATTAGGGTATACTTATGAGTGTATTGGAGTGTGTGTATACAACCTATATAAGGTAGGACTAAGTGCATGAGAATGTGTGTGTGTAGAAGGGGGAAAAGGTTAAGGGACTAATCCCAACTGCACACAATATTGTGTCATTTTTCACTATGTACATGTATCAAGATATTTCCTCAAAATGGGTATACAAGTTTCACCATTATATTTTGCTTATCTTTAAGCTGTACATGTGAATCCTAAAGTTATCATGCATCTTAAAGTATTTAGTACTCACAAACATGCATGTGAATTAAACACTCAAACATCAAAGGATATTATCAAGCGGTCCATGTAAACTAATGGGTAAAAGCAAGAAGTTGGGTCCACGAAGAGGGGAATTTTTAGCCAAAAAAATACAGCAAGAAACGCATATGCGTTATAAAAAAAATGTGTATGCGTTATGCTTCAGGTACACACTAAAAAATGTGTACGCATTATATAACACGTACACATTTTATAACACATGAGTCATTTATTTAAAAAATTAAATACCTTTTAGAAATTCATATGCATTATAAAACGCGTATGCATCATAATGCATACATTTTTTTATAACGCATACACATTTTGTAACGTGTACGTGTTATAACGCATACACGTTTTATAACACTTATGTGTTTCTATAAGGTATTTAATTTTTTAAATAAACAAGCAAATAAAGAACGCGTATGCATTTTACAAAATTTGAATTCCCAAACCACATGCTACTTTAGTTTTAGGCTTGGAAAAGGCTTGGCAACCTGACCCTTACTCTCTGACCTGCAACTAAAAAACTAAGGCAAGTTCAAGAGAAATTTCCAACTTTGGCAATATAGCTAATGGACTTTTTTCTGAATTAATCTATAAAATTAAAACCCATTATAGAACACAATGTCTGATTTCCAAATATATAATTTTTGTTAATATTGGATTATGTTTTTTATTTTTTAATTAATTTCTAAGCAAATTGTTCCATAAACTAAAAATACTAGACTTTTTTTTGGTTAATTTTTTTGCAAAAAAAATATATGACATCAATCTTCAGACAATTCTCTACACAATTAAATAAAAAATTAAAAAATGTTTAGTTTAGGTCCAATTATGTTGTCCATACACATTGATTTTTTAAAACAACAATTAGGGCCAATAAAAATTCAATAAAAAATTACAAAAAAATATCCTCATCAATCTTCATGTTGTTACATATCTTTCCCCAAAAGGAATTAAAAAAAAGACTTTTATTTAGGTCAAAAATTAGTGTCTGTACACGTGCATGGTATGGTAAAAAAAAATGACTTTTAAAAAGTGGTTTTTACACATGCCTATCAAAATTTAATTTCTATCATCTAGGTATTTGAATAAATTACATATTTGGAAACTAGATTCAAAATAGTAAATTTCATATTATTGATTTTTTTAAAGATTCATTGTGTAAGTGCTTCAAATTTTCAGTCCAAATATGGCAAATTCTAAAAAACTGCAAAAACACTTCCACTTTTTGAGCTTTTTGTGGACCCAACTTCTTGTATCAACCCTAATGGACCCTAATGGAATAGAAATGTGTAAGTATGTTCCTTGGAATGTGATCTTCATGAGAACCTACAAAATAAAGGAAAAATATTTCAAAATTATCTTCTATGTCACAAGTGAAAATTAAGTCTAAAATCAAAACCTACCAATTGCCTAAGAAATATGAACAAAAAATGCGAATAATATGTTTGGCATGGTATCCATAGGATGACAAGGCACTTTAAGTGTAAGGAATTTCATATGATATTGATCCATCTAGTGATTCTATTGACTCTTTATAGTGGCTATCCTTACCTAATAACTCAACATGAGAACTTTAGTAACAATATATGCTCCCTTCAATTAGTTGTATTTATTGGATATGAGGAATTAGAGAGGGGAAAACCCTACATGAAAGGAAATTTAATATATAGATAATAATATGAGTATATAAATTAATAACATTAAAAAATACATAATACATGATAAACATGTGTAGCATATAACATGATTAAGTGTGAGAAGCATGTATGTACTAGAGATAGAATCTCTAGGTTATGATGCCTGCAATATAGACAAATATAATATGGCGATGTGATCCTCAATGGAAAAAAACACCCATGTAAGTACATAGTGTAATAGAGTGGAATATTCCCCCAATGTGGCATCCAAGAGCACAAGCACCCAATAGTGTAGGTGAGGCAATATGTCCCTAGTGGATGTAGGTAGGAACAAGGTAACATGTTGGTGAAGACATGACATTGATGGCGTATAAGGAACATATGGTAAAAGTATGAATGTAAAATCCTAGGATATGATAAAGGGAAGGCATGATGCCCCCCAATGCAAGGAGAGATGCTAATGTTATAGCAAAAAGAGTGTAAATAATATAAAGGGATGATCTAGAAGTGTGATATAAGAATGTAGCCTCAATAAGAGGCTTTAAAAGTGAGATTTATCCATGTAGGCTACATATAGGATTTGATAAGCATGTTTAGCAATATATGCTCAAAACGTGACTTGAAGAA
This sequence comes from Sequoiadendron giganteum, assembly GCA_007115665.2. Classification (NCBI taxonomy): domain Eukaryota; kingdom Viridiplantae; phylum Streptophyta; class Pinopsida; order Cupressales; family Cupressaceae; genus Sequoiadendron; species Sequoiadendron giganteum. The sequence continues at coordinate 78,847,752 of CM021110.1, forward strand.
TGAAATATATCAATACAAGCTCAAAATGTAAGCTCTAAATAAGAAATATATAATAATATAAATTAAATAGGATGTTGGTAGTTTCCAAAGACTAAGGAATATAAATACAATGAGAAGAAATAATCCAACATGAGTGAATCAATATGATAAGGACACATGCCAAAATAATTAAAAAGGTCAAAAAAATAAATTGGGTAGCCCAAGTGGAAATAAAATAAAAAGGAATAAAACCAAGAGTAGATAGATATATAATAATATAAGATCAAATAGGACATTTGCATTTGCTAGAGACAAAGGAATATCCATAGAATGAGAAGAAAGAATCCAACATGAGTGAATAAATATGATGAGGACACATACAAAAATAATCAAAAAGGTCAAAAATATAAAGTAGATAGCCCACTGAGAAATAAAAGAAAAAATAATAAAACCAAGAGTAGATAAAAAATGCAAACAGAATAAAATCGAGAGTTGATAGAAATATGTAACAATATAAGATCAAATAGGACATTGGTATTCACTAGATATTAAGGAGTAAGCATAGAATACGAAGAAAAAACCCAACACAACTGAATAAATATGATAAGGAAACAAACCAAAAGAATAAAAAAGGTCAACAAAATAAAGTGGTTAGCCCACGTGGAAATAAAATAAAAAGGAATAGAACAAAGAGTAGATAGAAAATTCAGAAGGTGAAATAAAGACAAAAGGAATCAATCTACATAGGTAAAAGGAAAAGGCATACAAAACAAGTTTATGAAAAAATAAGTAAATAGGCATAAAATAAATGTAAGTCAAATAAGAAACAATATCAAACAAATATAGAAGGTGAATGAACACGAATAAGCACAAGGCATAATCAAAGAGGCCAAAGCATAAAAATAAATGGAAAAATCAAAAGGGGAAAAGGTAAATTCTAAACTATAGGTATATATGGATATAGACTATAGTGATTGTAAGGCCTCACTAATGTCTAGTCAACTTGGTGTTAGACACACAATTCAAAGGAAGGGTTCCTAACTAAACAATCAACTAAACCATTGCAAAGACTCCACTAAATTATCAACAAGACCTTCATAAGATTTTGATGATGTTGGCACTGTATATGCATTCATAGACTCTACAGGGTCTATATCATCAAGTATAGGTGGTTTACACATGTGTAGGAAAAGAGTAAAGGCTGGAAAAGGAAAATAAAGCATAAACTATAAAATAGGGTGTTACCTTATATTTTTTCCCTGCGTCATGGAAATAATCCAACAAACTTCTAAGCAGCTTAGTCTTACTTAGGCGGATTTTTATGTAATTTTTCGAACCCAGGCGGTGTTTTGTATTGTTAATAGAACCCCCTGCCTAGCCGCTTGAGCTCATTTATATCACTTTTTTGTGTTATCTACTCAGGCGGTGTTTTGTGTTGATTTTTGAACTTTCCTTTAATGCCTTTGTGATGATCAGATGACATCTTAGCATGTTAGTTGAACTCGAGTGCACTTTTGTATTTTTCGTAGAACCACTCACTTGGCCGCTTATAGAATTTTATTTTCAAATTTGAAAGGTAGTTATATTGAGAATGGTGAAGTGATAGTTTCCATGTGTCAAGGATCAAGGATACATTTAAGACATTAAATTATCATCTACTCATGTTTCTCCATGAATTTTTAAGAAAGTTCGAAGTGCTCGACAAACATTCTCTTTGTGATAAATTCTTTGAGGACGAGACAAATGAGGTGCAAATTTCAGTTGCGGGATTCACCATTAAGGTATTTACAATATTCATCTATTTTAGTTTTCTCTCCTAGATTATTTATATCTGCATTTTAGAAGGGTATCTAGTGTTTGAGCTATAAAATCTCATACATGGAAAGGGTTAGATATGCGGGTTATGAATATGTGTCTGAACTGACCTATGAGGGGCCAAAAATTGGTGATACCCATCAAGGGCCTGTGAGTTTGGATGAATTATGAAGTAAATTCAATAAAACCAATCCACCACCCATCACTGAATGGATAATTGGTAGCAGATTGGTTGAGGATTCCACATTCCCTTTGGCTATGCAATGCCTCAAATTCATCCTAGACTATATTAGGCACTATGATTCACAAACATGAGAGGTTAGGATAGAAGATAATCAACTTGTTCTAAAAATCTAGAGGTCCACCTTCATGTCTTTCTTTAGGATTCCTGAAAGGGATGAGTATTCACCAATGAACATGAAAAACTCTCAAATTGAATTCTCTACAAAGAAAGGGGTTTACATGAATGAAATAGAAAAAAATTGGCTGGCCAAGCCCAAGAGGGGTAAATCCCAATTGCCTCAAAATTTACACAGAACATACTTTGTAGAAGAGGTGGCCGACATTGTAGTGTTATTGCACAAGCTAATGGGAAATGAGGATGTTCATGGATTTGATGAATGGATGTATTTATTCATTCAAATTATATTATGTAGAGAGAAATTCTTGGACTAGCCAGAGATTATCAGTGATCACCTTCATGAATTGATGACATTCTTTACCCTCGACAATTTTTTCTACATGTCCTCGTATTTGATATATGCCATCACCAACACTAGACCTTGGCCTGGATAAAACCAAGTGATTTACCCTTAGATAAGGTGTCTATTTATTATTATTTTGATAAATTAAAGCTTCAAAAGAGCTTTCAGAATTTTAGGAGAGTGACGGATACCTTCAGTATGAGGATGGTCATAGAATTACAGGGGTGCTCTACAATGCGGCTATCACTAGAAGCAATGCAATTTGTGAACTTCTATGGCAGCCATTTAATCCAGTTTCAGAGGTTCTCTTATATGAGGGTTGGTGGATATGCTGGCTTTCTAATTAAATTGCCTAAGTACCCTGAGGATAAGTGGGAGATCATCAAAGCCAATAGGAAGATGGCTAATGTGAATAGGTTATGCCAAGGCAGGAAGAGATTGATAGTTCATTTTCCTTTTGGTTTCGATCCCTACAGTTGTCAATCAATGTCTAATACCCTAAATATTGAAAGGAATCGTTTAAGTACAACATGCATTCATATGATGAGCGATTCTCTTTTGATTCAAAAGATTATATTAAGAATAATATAAAATTAAGCCTTGTTTTCTATCATCAACCTAGCCTTGAAGATTATTGGACTGATTGTTTTGATGAGTATGATGTCGGAAAAAGGAGTTGGATGAGGTTGTCTATGGAACAAATAATCATCTATGATTTGAAGTGGGATTTATAGGGTATTCTGGAAGACGGGTCTGACATGGTAGACCTAGTGTATGTTGAATTAATAGAAAACTAGCCTATCCCTGCCATGGACTGGAATGGTAGAGAGAAAGAAACTATTGAGGCAAAGAGTGTAAATGTTTTGACTAGAACACATGAGTGGTAACCAAGAAAAGAATAGAGCAATATCATCCTCATACTAGGTCTAATGATTCACAACCCTTTGAAGGTACATCTCAAGCTTTTGCAAGTGAGCAATCAAATAGTAATGTTTCTCAGTCATTATCATCAGGAGCTCAAGGGGATGGTGGTGAGGATCCACCAGACAAGAATATGTTTTCACAAATTTTTGGTGAGGATATATTAAACCTTCCTATTCTGGAAAAGAAAAATGAAGAAGATGAAGGAGAAGAGGGTTTGGAAACCCTAAATATCAAATCCTCCTCCCTCTCAAGACAAATCACCTATCAGAGAGGTGAGTACATCCCGAAAGCCACAAGAATTGCATCAGTAGAAGACAGTCCTCCAGTTACTAAGACATTGTTTGAATCTCCAAAGCTTAAGGAAACCAGGGTCTCGGTGACTCCAACCTGGTTGGAGGACTCTTTTTCAAGGAAAAGGAAGGCTATACAACCAAGTTTACCCAAGCAGGATATGGTGGGAAGATTTTTGTAGAAGACTTCAACCCCAAAATCAAAGAAGTTAAAGACCACTTCTAGGTTGATAGATGATACAGAATCATGACACCTCCAAATAGAGATTTCTTGTCCTTCAGTTCAGAAGGATGCTACTCAAGCAACAATAGGTGATTTTGAAGTGAACAGAGGAGACCTTGGTCCTCTTACTAGAGATGGAGACATTCATATTTTTTAGGTTTCTACGACCAGAATGGTTGAAAGATCAAGAAAGGATAAACAAATTAAAAATGAAATAAAAGCCCATGTTAGAGACCTTACTAGATTTTTAAGGTCTATCTTTGAGCTTGTTCCTCAAATCTTATCTCAGGTTGATTCCTCTATAGAATCTCTAACTGTGGTTGGAAAAGAGGCTATGATTAAGATTAGAAGTTTCTAAACCCTTAGTAAGGTTGTTGATGACTGGAGTGAGTCTTTGATTAAAAAGGGAAGCTTTTCCATTTTTGAATCCATAAAATGCTTCCAGGAAACAAACGCCTTGAAGGCCACTTTGGGGAAGGAGATCATTACGATTGAAAAAGAAGAGAGGTTATGGAAAAATTATCAAACCAAAGTTGAAGTTAATGTTGGGTTCAAATATGGAGAAGTTGTCTGTGGAGTAGGTTATATCTAATGCTTCTGACACCCGTTACTTGTCATGGAATAAAGGGGTGGAATAGAAATTGCAGGTTGCTAAGAAAAGTTTTCAGAAGCTTAGGGAAGTCATTGATTAGTGTATTGTTGTTTCAGAAGAAGCATTGGGCCCCTTGGTTTCTCTTGAGTTACTCTGGGATAAAGATGAGATGAGGAATGACAGACACCAAGAGTCTGATAGAAAGTTTCCAGAAAATGGTTAAAGAAACACTTGATTCACCTTCACTCAATGTTGAGCACCTGTAGAAGCTTAGTGAATTACACTTGGTTACATCTCAAGCAATTGATCTCATGAATATTTGTGAATGTCAGGTGGAAATAGCTAAAGATAACCATCTTACGTGGAAGGTGAGGATGATAAATGTGCTTATTCCTCAACATAAAGACTTTTTGCACATCCTTAAAGCTTTCCAAGCTTGGCGAAAGAAACCATTGGTGACCCCAAAAGCTAGAAATAAAGAGACACCATCATGATGGCTCAGTCTTCTTTTCTTTATGTTATTTATCTTTTCATCTTTGATCAGCTATGGATATGAAAAAGAGGCAGTTACTCATCTTCCTATTTAATTGTATCTATTTTCATATGCTTTCTCTCTCGACACTTGATACTATTCAATACGATATTTTGCTATGAATGAAATTGTTGTTTGTATGTGTGCATTCAGTTGTGAAGTCAATTTGAGTTCTTAATTTTTTTTTTTTGAGAACATCTTAATGCAATAGCTTATCTTTGTATAAGAAATGCATTTTTATTCATAGTTTATTTCATTCCTCAAATGGTATTTGGTACATTCTTTGTTATTTAATAATTTAACTGAAATTGGTCTTTGTGTTGATACCTCTTGCTTGATGAATCTCACACCTGATATTTAGGAATTTTTATGATATTGGGTATAACTTTTCTTATTTTTGGTTAAAAGCATACATAATATTTAATTTCAAGAATTTTAATTCATTGAAAATCTTGTGAGGGAGCCATACCTCGACAAAATTCAGAAGATATTTGTTTTTGCTTAAAGGTCGATATTCAAAGTTGTTTGGTTAATTCTGGCATCTTTCCAACATAGGATTGTCATATCTCAAGGTGCCCAATATTTTAACCAATAGATTTTTGGCGACTCCACTTGGGAAAGAATTTTAAAGTATCGGTTTGTCTTGTCTTGGCATACTTCATGGGTAATTTAAGTAACCTTGGATTTTCATAGGGGAAAGAAGTAGGGGAGTTTTTTATCCTATTTTTGAAACCCTACAGAGAAGTGATTTTTCCTATATTATTCCCTCTAGGTGAAGTGTTGGTTCTACGAGAAGACCTACCTCACCTACTAGAACACCTTCAAATCACCCATCTCCCAAGCTCTCGTTTTACATGAAATTGTTTTACCAGTTGTAATTAATTTTCCTCTCAATATGGCTAATCAACAACCTGTTCCTTGGGGTGCCACTATTGGGCCCTTGCATTTGAGAAATAACTTATATGATTTACACAAGGTATCCCATAAGAACTTGCCTAATTTTTGAGATGGAAAAATTTCACCAGAAGAACACATTGATGCTTTCTTTGCTGCATGTGGCATGCTTCTAGTGCAGGAAGAAGATGTAGCAACCAGATTGTCTATAGAAGCTTTAGCCGATGCAGTAGCACAATGGTTCTACCAATTTCCTTATGTATGTATTACTAATTGGGCTACCATGTGAGGCAAATTTGAAGCAAGGTTTAAAAGTGCAGATGATGACAACTCTAATAACTTAACTCTAATAGCAGAAGTTACTACAATGAATAAGGAAGCAAAAAAGCCTATGAGGGACTTTGTGGCTAAGTTTAATAGGATTGTGAATCAAATTACACTTGCAAAGAGGCCCTCTATGGAAATTCAAAAATATTTCTTCATAATATCCTAATATTGGTCTTCTCTTAAAGAGGTAACCATTGAATTCTCTAGAAGCTACACAGGCATTGGCCATTGAATTAGAAGACAATTTTATTTTAGATGAGAAATGGAAAAAATAATTACATATGAAAAAAGAACTTCCTACTACATCCTTTGATCCTATGATCCAAAGACTGGCTAATGACATAATTTCTCTCAAAAGGCAGAAGTCGAAAGGTAACCAACTCTATCAAGATATTCCTAGGAAGACCAATTTTCATCCAAGGAATAAGACATTGCCTTTGCCTCCAACTCAATAGAGGCTAGCAATTGAAGCTCCTCCTCTAGACAATAAAAATAACATGTGTGTCTTCCACCTCACATAGGACCCTGATGGTGTTGATTTCCCTGAGCTAAATAGGTTTATACAATTAACTACTACCGAAGAAGTTATTTAAGAAATCACAGAGGAAGGCACTTAATATAATCAATATGGCAACTTTTTAAATGGATACTTAGAATTTGAACCCAATGATGATAGAGGAGATGTGTACATCACATTGGATGATGCCACTTACGCTGCCATTACCCAAAGCTAGCAACATCCCAATCAAAAAATTACCCCTAATTCTCCTAAGGTTTTACTTACAAAAGCTAGTGCAACCTCCAAGGGTGAAAATGTTTCACAAAGTCTAGCTAATAGCTCTCCTAAAAATATCATTGTTTCACCCCTAGATGGTCAAGCAGGGGCTTTTGATATTGTAGGATTTTTTGAAACTACTAAAATTTAGATTTTCTAGGCTAAGTATTTAAAGATGAATCCCAATGAATTGGACAGGTGGATTGAATATGTTAGACCAGGACATTCTGAGTCACACATAGGTCTAGATGAGGCAATGATAAAATCTCAAGATTCAACTGCTAATGTTGATTCTATTAGTAAAATGACCTCTCCATCAACCTATGATGCAAAACCTTACCCATTCTATGTGTCATTATTTATCAATGGGTTTAGGGTTAACAATTGTATCATTGAATCATGTGCTTCTGATGATATGCTCGCACAAATTGCTAAAGCTTTAGGGCTAGAAATGACTAAGAAATTCAGAAAGTGCTATGCAATGGATTCTAAGTAGGTTCCCTTACTTGTCCAAATTAAAGATGCTCAAGTTGCACTTGTAGCTTATCCAAATAAGCGACTCAAACTTACCATATTGGTCACAGATATACCTACTAGTTATGGTATGCATCTAAGCAAGATATTTTGCAAAGATTTGGGATGAGACATACAATTGCACTTGCCATATGCCACTAAACCTATTTTCAAGGAGAAGGTGTGCCTCAAAATTGATCCAAAAGCCAAGATAACTATGCTCAAATCTGAGGATCCCAAAGAACATATTTTGTATGAAGAAAATGAGTTTTGAAACTACATGTTTTTCTCAGGAGAATAAAAAGAGGATGATGCCCATATTCTAGATTCAGAATCTAAGATCTGTACAATGGATTTCGATGGAATTTGTTCCCATGCTGGCTTAGGAGCAAGGGTCGTTCTTACTTCCCCTTCTGGTGAGTATTTTCCTTTTTCTTATAAGCTAGAATTTGAGAATACAAATAATACTACTGAATATGAAGCCCTTTTATTAGGGTTAATTGAAGATAAGGGTATGGGAATAAGGATTCTTACAGATTTGGGAGATACAAAACTAATTGTTAAATAGGTATGAAATGTTTTCACTATTAGAAATGAAGGGTTGAAGCATTATCATAACCGAGTCTAGACTACTATTGAAGGTTTTGATGCCTTCTCAATAGAAGCCATTCTCAAGGAATTTAATACAAAGGTTGACTCACTAGCAGTCTCAACCTCTTTGATCCTTCCACATCCAAAATTTAAGGATAAATCTTACAGGATTGGGCTTATTTATCATCCCAATGTTCCTGACAATGTTAATCACTGGCAAGTTTTTGAAGATGACAACAAAATTTAGGCCTTTCTAAAAAACATTGAGACGTTTGCTCAAGTATTTTTTGAAGGAAGTGATAATCAGTGTAAAGATTTTTGTCCTGGTAGAATGTGTGGCCCTTAGGATGAAATAATTTAGATGAAAGGAAAAATAATACCTAAGGGATTGGTTTCTCTTGAAGACTTATTTGACCACCATGATTGCTCTATAAAATGGAAGATGAGCAATTCCATTGAACACTCTGATGAATTTGAAGCAGTCAACATTGGGGACCCTAATTCCCCTAAGATGGTTTAAATCGGAAAATGCTACTCTTCAGACAAGAAGGAAAAATTTATAGCCATGTTGATTAAATATAAAGAGATTTTTTCTTGGTGCTATGATGATTTGAAAAATTTCATGGATGGGAAATTTTGGCATCACATACCGCTTAAAGAAGGAAAGGTTGCTTTCGGACAAAAGACGAGGAACTATAATCCCAAGGTAAATAATGCATCTTTAAAGAGATTGACAAGATGCTTAAAGCATAAATTATATATCCCATACACCATTCTACTTAAATGGTGAACAGTGTACCTGTCCACAAGAAAAATGGAGAAATTCAGATGTGTTGATTTCAGGAATCTTAATCAAGCATCATTGAAGGATAAATATCCTCTTCCTAACATGGACCATATCTTGCAAGCAGTCACTGGCTCAGATATGATGTCCATGTTAGATGGATTCTCTGGTTAGAATCAGATTAGTGTGGTAGGAGAAGATCAACATAAAACAACATTCACCACACCTTGGGGAACTTTCGCGTATAATCAGATGTCGTTTAGACTCATCAACGCAGTAGAAAATTTTTAGCGGGCTATAGATTTTTCTTTTGGTGATCTCCAAAACAAGATTATAGTTATTTATCTTGATGATTTAACAATGTTCTGTAAGAAGAGAAAATATCACCTATAGGATCTGGAACGATTTTTACAAAGATGTAAAGAACATGGTATCTCTCTTAATCCCAAGAAGTCTATCTTTGTCATCATCGAGGGTAAACTTTTGGGTCATATTATGTCTAGAGAAGGTATTAGAATAGATCCCTATGGAGTAAAGGCTATCCTACAATTAATCCTCCCTTCAAATCAGACTCGTGTGAAATCTTTTTTTTTCCAAGTAAATTTCTTGAGGAAATTTGTTGCAAATTATTTTGAAATTACTAAGCATATTGTGGACATGATAAAGGAGAAATAAGGTTTTAAATGGAATGAGGTTGAGAAGCCGGACTTCAAAAATATCAAGGAAGCAATTTCTCGAGTTCCAATCCTAGTCAGTCCAGACTTCAAGAAGGACTTCATTATCTATTGTTATGCTTCTGAGCATACTACGTTCACCATGTTGCTACAAGAAAATGAAGATAAATTCAAGCACCTATTGCCTTTATGAGAAAGTCATTAAAGAAACATGAGCTTAATTATTATCCAATCGAGAAACACATGTTTGCAGTAGTTAGGGTAGTTAAGAAATTTCACTTCTATATCCTACATTCACACTTAGTGGTATATGCACCAGACCTTGTCGTTAAGAGTATATTAACTCAACAAGATATTGATTGTAATAGAAGGGGTAGTTGGATAGAAAAGTTTCAAGAGTACAAATTGGACCTGAAGACTACAAAGTTAGTTAGAGGAAGAGGACTTTGCAAATTGATGGTGAAAAAATCTAAAAGAAGAAGAGGACTTACCATTGGTTTTGACTGTCAGTTTACAAGATGATGGTTTTCTGATATAGCCTATTTCCTCACATATGGACAATGCCCCGAGCACCTCTTAGGTAAGTAGAAAGGGAATTTAAAATTGAAAGTAGCTTAGTAGGTTATTTGGGGAAATACCTTATACAAACGTGACATAGATGGGACTTTCTTGAAATGTGTGGATAAGGCTTAACAAGAATGGTTGCTTACTATTTTCCACAATGAGGCTTGTGGAGGTCATTTCTCTTCCACCATGACTGCTTTCAAAATCATAAGACATGGTTGCTACTCGCCTAGGATGTTCAAAGACGCTTATCATTGGGTGGCCAAATACAAAAAGTGCAAGTTGTTTGTAGGTAGACCTGAGTTAGCAACCTTACCACTTAAGCTTGTAGTTATCAATGGACCATTTCAACAATGTGGTCATGATTTCACAGGGCCAATCAGCCCATAGTCTAGTGGAAGCTATACCCACATCATTATGGCCACTAATTACTTCACCAAGTGGGTGGAGGAAATTCCAATTAAAAGAACCACTTTTGAAGTAGTCTGTAAGTTTATTAAAGAAAAAATTATGGTTAGGTATAGAGTCCCAAGAAAGCTTGTTGCTGACAATGCAACCAATTTTTCCTCTAGTGAGATTTAAATTTTTTGTTATGATTATGGAATCTCCCTATCTCACTTAGCTGAGTATTACCCTCAAGGGAATGGTCAGGTAGAGTCTAGTAACAAAAATTTGATAAATATTGTCAAGAAATTAGTTGATGAAAACTAGAGAGACTGGGATAAAACACTATATGAAGCTCTATGGGTAGACTAGATGACTCCTAAGAAGGCCATTGGGATAACTCCTTTTGAACTGGTATATGGGTTAGAAAGTGCACTTTCTTTTCCGCTAGAATTATCAGCCCACAAATTACAAACTGCTATTGAGGAGGTCGAGTTCAGTGATGCCCTGGAAAGAAGGATTTTATATTTGACTAAGCTTCGGGAATAGTGGGAAGAGATGGTTGATAAGATAACCATACATCAGGCTAGGGTAAAGAAGATCTTTCACAAAAATCCAGACCAAATAATTTTATGGTTGAGATTCAATTCTACTATGGGACAAGCGCAAAGAACCCAAACGTGCCCATAAGAAGTTTGACTCACTCTAGATCGGTCCTTTTAAAATAACTCATAAGTATGGGCCTAATACTTTCTGTCTCATATATCCTGATGGGACCTCCTTGCCTATTCCTTATAATGGGCAAGATATGAAGCTCTACTAGCTTTGATTTCCTTATGGTCCCCTTTGTACATAGTTTAGGATTTTGATTTTTGTTTTGGTTTGCTTTCTAGTGCTAGAGAGTGTGTTTTTCCTTTAGCCAACTTTGTTGCCCAATGGATAAGGTATTGATCATATTAGTCAGGGTCTTGGTTTATTTCTTCATCTTGATAAGTCTTCGTCCCCAAGTAGAGCCACTGCTACCTTATATTTTTTCCCAACGTCATGAAGATCATCCAACAAACTTTTAAGTGGATTAGTCTTACTTAGGCAACTTTTTATGCAATTTTTTGAACCTGAGCGGTGTTTTTGTATAGTTAATTGAACCCCACACCTAGTCGCTTGAGCTCGTTTATATCACGGTTCTGTGTTCTCTACCTGAGAAGTGTTTTGTGTTGATTGTTGAACTTTCCTTTAATTCCTTTGTGATAATCAATCGAAATCTTGGCATGTTAGTTGAACTCGGGTGCACTTTTGTGTTGTTCATAGAACCACTCACTTGGTCGCTTATAGACATTTATTTTCAAATTTGAAAGGAAGTTATATTGAGAATGGTGAAGTGACAAATTCCACGTGTTGAGGAGAAATTTAATACATTAAATGCTCAACTACTCTCATGTTTCTCCGTTAAGTTTTAAGAAATTTCAAAGTGCTCAAAAAACATTCTCTTTGTGTTGAATTCTTCGAGGACAAGCCAGGCGAGGTGCAAATTTCAGGTGTCGGATTCATCATTGAGGTTTTTATAGTATTCATTTGTTTTAGTTTTCTCTCCTAGATTATCTTTGTCTACATTTTAGAAGGGTATCTAGTGTTTGAGCTATAAACTCTCATACATGGCGATGATTAGATATGTGGGTTATGAATATGTGTTTGGGCTGACCTATGAGGGGCTAGAAATTGGTGATACTCGTCTAGGGCCTGTGATTTTGGATGAATTACGAAATAAATTCAATAAACCCGATCCATTGGCCATCACTGAACGGATAATTGATAGTCGATTGGTTGAGGCTGCTACATTCCCTTTGGATGTGAAACGCCCCAAACTCATCCTAGAGTGTATTAGGCACTATGATTCACAAACATGAGAGGTTAGGATAAAAGAAAATTGGATTGTTTTGAAAATCCAGAGGTCCACCTTCGTGTCTTGCCTAAGGATTCTCGAAAGGGATGAGTATTCACCAATGAACATGACAAACTCTCAAATTGAATTCTCTGCAAAGAAAGGGGTTTATAGGACTGAAATAGCAAAAAACTAGTTGGCCAATCCCAAGAGGGGTAAATCCCAATTGCCTTGAAAGTTACACAAAAAAAATTCTGTAGAAGAGGTGGCTGACATTGTAATGTTATTGCATAGGCTAAGGGGAAATGAGGATGTTGATGAATTTAATGAATGGATTTATTTCTTCATTCAAATTATGTTATTCAGAGAGCAATTCTTGGACTAGGCGGAGATTATAAGTGATCGCCTTCATGAATTGATGAAATTCTTTACCCTAAACAATTTTTTCTACATGTACTCATATTTGATATATGCCATCGCTAGCACTAGACCTTGGCCTGGATTAAGACCAAGTGATTTACCCCCAAAGAAGGTGCCTATTTATGATTATTTTGATAAATTATAGCTTCAAAAGAGCTTTCAACATTTCAGGGAGTGACAAATACCTTCACTATGAGGATGGTTAGAGAATTATAGGGGCGCCTTGCAATGCGACTATCACCAAAAGCAAAGCAATTTGTTAACTTCTATTGTAGCAATTTTATCCAGTTTCAGAGGTTCTCTTATATGAGGGTTGGTGGATATGTTGGATTTCTGATTAAATTGCCTAAGTACCCTGAGGATAAGTGGGTGATCATCGAAGTTAGTAGGTAGTTGGTTGATGTGAATAGGTTATACCAAGGCAAGAAGAGATTGACAGTTCATTTTAGTTTTGGTTTTGGTCCTTACAGTTTTCAATCAATGTCTGATGCCTTGAATATTGAAAGGAATTGTCTAAGTACAACATGCATTCATATGATGAGTGAGTCCCTTTTGATTCAAAACATTATATTAAGAATAATCTGAATTTAAGCCTTGTTTTCTATCATCAACCTAGCCTTGAAGATTATTGGGTTGATTGTTTTGATGAGTATGATGTCAAAAAAAGGAGTTGGATGAGGTTGTCTATGGAACAAATAATAATCTATGATTTGAAGTGGGATTTATAGGGTATTGTGGGAGATGGGTCCATCATGGTAGACCTAGTGTATGTTGAATTAATATAAACTGACCTATCCCTACCATGGATTGGAATGGTAGAGAGAAAGAAACTATTGAGGCAAAGACTACAAATTTTTTGACTAGAGCACGTGAGTGGGTAACCAAGAAAAGAAAAGAGAAATCTCATCCTCATATCAGGTCTAAATATTCACATCCCGTCGAAGGTAAATCTCAAGCTTCTACAAGTAGGAAATCAAGTGGTAATGTTTCTCAATCATTATCATCAGGAGCTCAAGGGGATGGTGGTGAGGATCCACCAGATAAGAACATGTTTTCACAAACTTGTGGTGAGGATATATTAAACCTGCCTATTCTAGAAAAGGAGAATGAAGAAGATGAAGGAGATGAGGGTTTGGAAACCCTAAATATCAACCCCTCCCCCCTCTAATGATGAATCACCTATCAGAGAGGTGAGTACATCTCATAAACCATAATCAATTGAATAAGTAGAAGACACCTCTCTGGTTATTAGGACATTGTTCGAATCTCCGGGTCTTAAAGTGGCCAGGCTCTCTATGTCTCCAACCTAGTTGGAGGACTCTTTGTAAAGGAAAAGGAAGGCTATACAACCAAGTTTACCCAAGAAGGATATGGTGGGAAGATTGTTGCAAAGGACTTCAACCCCAAAATCAAAGAAGTTAAAGACCACTTCTAGGTTGATAGATGATACAAAATTAGGACACCTCCAAATAGAGATTGCTCATCCTTCGACGCAGAAGGATGTTACTCAAGCAACAACAAGTAATTTTGAAGTGAACAGAGTAGACCTTGGTCCTCCTACTAGAGATGGAGACGTTCAAATTTTTTAGGTGTCTACGGCCATAATGGTTGTAAGATCGAGAAAGGATAAAGAAAGTAAAAATGAATTAAAATCCTAGGTTAGAGACTTGACTGAATGTCTACAGTCTATCTTTGAGCTTGTTCCTCAACCCTTATCTTAGGTTGATTCCTATGTAGAATAACTAACTATGGTTGGAAAAGAGGCTATAATTAAGATTAAAATTTTCCAAACCCTTAATAAGGTTGTTGATGATTGGAGTGAGTCTCTGATTAAAAATGGAAGCTTTGATATTTCTAAATCCATAAAATGCCTCCAAGAAACAAATTCCTTGAAGGACATTTCAGGGGAGGAGATCACTGGGATTGAAAAATAAGAGAGGTTATAGAACAATTATCAAACTAAATTGAAGTTAATGTCATGTTCAGATATGGAGAAGCTAGTTGCAAAGCAGGTTATACCTAATGCTTCTGAGACCGGTTACTTGTCATGGAATAAAGGTGTGGAATGGAAATTGCAGCTTTCTAAGAAATTTTTTCAAAAGCTTAGGGAAGTCATTGATGAGTGTGTTGTTGTTTCAAAAGAAGCACTGGGCCCCTTGGTGGCTCTTGTGTTACTCTAGGATAAAGGTGAGATGAGGGATGACATAAACATTAAGAGTCTGATAGATAGTTTCCAAAAAATGGTTAAATAAACACTTGATTCACCTTCACTCAACACTGAGCACCTGTAGAACTTTAGTGAATTACACTTGGTTACATCTCAAGCAATTGATCACATGACTATTTGTGAACACTGCCTAGAAATAGCTAAAGATAACCATCTTACGTGGAAGGTGATGGAAAATTTGGGTATTCCTCAGCATAAGGACTTGGTGTACATCCTTAAAGATTTCCAGACCCAGTGAAAGAAACCCTTGGTGACCCCAGAAGCTGGAAATGAAGTGCCACCATCATGATGGCTCGATTTTATGTTCTTCCTATTATTTTTCTTTTCATTTGTGATCGGCTATGGACATGAAAAAGAGACAATTACTCATCTACCTATTTAATTGTATCTATTTTCATATGCTCTCTCTCTAGACACTTGATACTATTCAATACGACATTTTGTTGTGAATGAAATTGTTGTTGTTCTGTGTGCATTCAGTTGTGAAGTTAATTTGAGTTCTCAAATTTCTATGTTTGAGAACATCTTAATGCAATAACTTATCTTTGTGTAAGAAATGCAGTTTTCTTCATAGTTGATTTCATTCCTCAAATGGTATTGGATACATGCTTTGTTACTTAATATTTTAACTAGAATTGGTCTTTGTGCCAATACCTCTTGCTTGCTAAATCTCGCACCTGATATTTAGGATTTTTTTTATATTGGGTATACCTTTTTTTATTTTTGGTTAAAAGCATACATGATATTTAATTTGAAGCATTTTAATTCATTGAAAATCTTGTGAGGGAGTTGTACCTCGACAAAATTCAAAGGATATTTGTCTTTGTTTAAAGGTTGATATTCAAAGTTGTTTGCTTAATTTTGGCATCTTTCAGACATAGGATTGTCATATCTCAAGGTGCCCAATCTATTAACCAAAACAGGTTAAATAACTTAATCTATTATTAATGTTGCGGGTACCTTTGGCTTAACACTATAACTGTTAATTGCTAAACTTGAACTTCACAATTTCACTAGCACTTCTAATTCTTACTTCTAACTACTTGAATCACTTTGGAGGATGACAGTGATGCATTAAAAAACTTAAATCATGAGATTAAATATCATTCACATCCATGTAATGAGGAATCTATTGAAATGAATGCAATAATGTAAACATCTAAATTAACAACAAAAGTTAAGGTGGGTGAACAGTACCTTGAGTGGCCCTTGCTAAAAATGTTGTACCCATAGGAGAAACTAGATATGTGCTACTTGATTCAAATAATCATAAAAGTAAACTAGAGCATCGTTATTGCATATAACCAAACTCTACAATCTAACATGAATCTTCACATATTTCTCATTCATGAATGTATAACAGAAAACTAACAAAGATATTGTCTATGAAATAAAACTATAACTATCAAAACATATCTTCCAACTAGATTTGCTCCTCAACCATCGATCTAACTACATGGATTTGGGAGGAGGTTTATTTGCATGAGGATTGAAAATAGAAATTAAATGAAGATTTCCACTTTCCTTAAAAATAGAGAGAGACAAACTCTTTGCAACTGAAACTATAACTAGCAAAGATAGAAGAAGACAAATAGGTTTGCAACGTTGTTTAAAAACATGACAAAGACATGCTTTGTGCAAATAGTCACGTCAATTTCTTGATTACTACAAACTTCTTATTTCCTCCATTTTCTTATTGAATGTTTTGATGACTCACAATTGACCACTCCACTGATCACTTCCATAATTTCTACAATTGTCATGTTTCCAACATCCTTGGAATCTCCCCTGCAATTGGCCTTAAATCCTTTGGTTGTTGGTTGAGTTCTCTAGTTGATGTGGATTACAATTCTTCTAGTTGCAAGGAGTTAGTTTCATCTAAAGCATACATACCATTAAAAATCATGAATTAAACACATTCACATTGAATTTCATACAAATTCACACATTCATCCATGCAAACATCATCATATCATAATCATATTTTTACTTACCAATGTTTGGTTTGGATGACATAAAAGATATAAAGGTATATAAGTTCAAGAATGTATATGAAATAAGTAGCTTAAAGTGTTTTAAAAGATATGAACTAAACAGGAGAAAACTAACTATTAATCAAGCTCATCAAGGATGAGCATAAATCATTGAACAACTTATTCTTAGATGCCATCTTTGGCACAAAAAGTGATGGCTCATATCAAGATCATATTCATCTTGCCAAAATAAATAATACAATTTATCTTCTTTTATTTTTTTTTTCCCATAAAATCTTGATCATGTGGTATATCGCCATATTCATTATGCTCTTTCATACGATCTTTATTGTGTTCCTCTATATGGTTCAAATGATCAAGAAATATATTTATGTAAATATGCAGATAATTATTTTTTGTTACAATCAATGGATCGCCATTATAATTAAACCCTTCAACTTTGATTATTTTGTTATTAGGGAGATCTTATTGAATATGCTTAATGTAGTGCCCCTCCACTTTGGTCTTTGGGCCACTTGTGTTGTGTTGATTGGTGATGTATCCATCACCCCGTCGTTGTTTGATGATGTTCGTTTGTACCCGTTTATCTTCCCTTGCTTTGGTTGCCTCTAGGAGTGTTGCATTTGTTTGATGTTGTTATATGATGGGTTGTGTTAGCCTTGTCTAGTTTACCTTGTTGGATGTGGATCCTTTCTTTTCATATCCTAGCATGGGGGGTGGACCTTCGGGTCCACATGGTCGGGCGGAACGTGCTACGCCCATTGGGTTCCCAAGTTATATTCATGATGCGAAAGCGGATGCAGAGTTTCTAGAGCTTCACTTGTTTGAATATTGTTCAATGTCTTGTACCATATCCTTCATTGATATATTATTCTTGTTCTCTATGTTCTCTTCCTGTGGATAAGAGGAAATTTGTGTAATGTACTACTGTACTTTGATGTGTTGTATCTTTGGAAATATGCTCCACAATTATAATATTGAACTATGCATTCGATATAATGAAATCATGTATGTATCTTTGTCATCTCTTTTGGGTCATGGATGGTTGTATATTATTATTATGTTATCTTATGTATGTATGCTTTCATTGTTTATTTACTTGGAATTTAGTTTATAATGATGTTATTGTTTAGGAACGTTTTCAAGTTATGCAACCATGTAACCCCATGGGACTAGTTAGGTGTTGTTAAGTAATTATCATAATGTTGTTTGATTATTTGATTATGGTTATTGCATAGATGTTACCTTTTAAAAAAAAAAATGTTTCGTCCTTGGTTAGTTGGTAGTTGTCCTATTGGTTTTGCACTGCAGGGCGTTACAACATGATATCAGAGCATAGGTTCACACACTGGACACTCTTGATTCATATAAGCCCATTACATTGACTTAGGTGTTTGCACTCTAGAATTTATGTTTTTAGTTTTGTGTCATCCTCACTTAGCAACCCAAGTTTGTCCTTAGGTGGTGTTGGTCTGATAATGCACAAAACTGGTGGAAAGGATAGGACCCTCAGTGTAGTGCACAATGCACCGATATCCTGCCTACCGGGGATGCATTATGGACCCTTGTGTAGATTTGTGATGCATTCCTCAGTGATGTGATTTTGTGTGTTTGTGTGGAGAATGTGTGTTAAATTTGGAATTCTAAGTGTATCATTTTTTTCTTGATTCTGAAAAAGTGTAAACTTTTGGTCTTTTGTTGATTGTGATGTGCACTTGACACATTGTTGATACTTGCTTACCATTTTGGATTGGGTTAGGATGACTTTTGTCTGAATTTGGTGTTCATGCCACTAATGATTTGTGTTATGTTATGCATTTTGACACTTATTGTACCATTTTGGTTGGTTTTGGATCAGAATTTTGGATGAACATGATGTTATTATTTTATGTGTATGAAAATGATGGATTTCAAGGGCTATTGGTGTATTGGGTTAATTTTCTTATGATTTTCATGTAGTTGTTGATTATGCCTATCGTGCAGTAACTAAAACTGACTATGTTGTTTGATGTGATCATTGATATGGTTATTGTTAAGGTTTGGGTGAGAGGGACGGTGTTGCATCACTCATTCGTGAGCGCCCTGCTACACTGCAATTCTCTCTCATCGTGTGTTTGAAATTAGATATATGTGTTGTTTCAACACTTGGTTTTATGTAGGTATCATGCACTGACTCCACCTGCATTGTCAATTTTGAGCATGCCCTATATACCCAATGGATATGATGTGGTTTAGGGAGTTGACAAAAAAAATTCCCCTTTTTTTAGTTGTTTTCTTTTTTTTTTTTCATTTTATTTGGTAGCTTTCATTTGTGTGTGAAATGTGATGATGTTGTTCATAACTAAATATGTGTTACCCGACTTTACAACTTCTAGGAGTAAGTCAAGGCATAGGGGGGGGAGGATGTAGTTGTTGGGAATTATGCCTCAACTTTCTAGTGACCCCCTTTGAAGACTTAGGCGAATTCTCTTGTTGCCTTGGACTTTTGGTAAAGTCCTGTTTCTATTCCCGTTCCGTCCCCAACTCCGACTTCGATTGTTTGTGCTCCCGTCTTGGTTTGACCCCAGGTTGACTTTACCCGGTCAGTCCTGTTTCCGATGTGTTCCTCTTTGTCGCGGGTGGATGTGGAACCGAATTGGTTCCTGAACCTGTAATTTTGGTGGAGTCATGTTTCGACTCCAGTTCCGTCTCCGTCTCCGACTCTGACTGCAGCAGTGTGCTTTTTCGGTGGAGTCCTGTTTCGACTCCTGTTCCAACTCCGGCTTCGACAGTGTTAGGTTTGGCTTGAAGCCTTAGATGCGCCCGATGTCTATTCGACCATTTTGGTTGCTCTATCAACTGCGATTGCTGATGGGCCTTGGACGCATGGCACCTGGTTGAGTAGTGATTGGATGGTTACCTAACTTGTTGTGCTACATGTTTTGTCAATGAAGGTTGGCGGAGCTGAACCCATTTTTGGAATGGCATTGAATGCCTGGGTGGCTCATTGCAGGGAAATCTGTCAGATCCGACCAGATGCGTGATTTGTGGATGGTTTTCTTTTCTCTTGTTGAGTCAGTTACATAATGGATGAGAGATGTATTATTTCTCAAGGAAGTAAGTTCGACAAGTCTGCTAGAGTCGTGGGTTGCAGAGCAAGTGCATGATGTGCAAGCTGAATGCGCGACCATGAGACTGCGAGCAGGATGCGTGGGTATGTGAATGCGTGAGCATGGGGCTACAAGCATAATACATGATGCATGATGCGAGATTGTAGCAGTTGGACTCGCAGGTTGGAGATCCGAAGCTGTTTAGAGATTTGTAGAGAGATGGAGAGGGTGTTCGAGCAGTTTGCTTAGGCAATGTAACTCTGAAAACTCTATCTCTCGGATCTAGGCATGGGAATCATTGGAGGCCGAATGACTGGGCTGTCCATGAGGTTGGCTGTGACAGTCATCTGAGGAGTTGAGAAGGATCTTGCGAGTACCTGTTACTTCTTTAGTAGAACAAGATGTAACTCCTGTATTGGCTTTGAGCCTAATATTGTATTGTAACTGGTTTTTGTTGCTGAATAATACAATGGCTCAAAATTTTGGAGTGTGGAGTTTTTACCTGAAAGGGTTTTCCCCACGTATATCTTTGTGTTCTCTTTTTGTCTTTCATGGTATCTATTTATGTTGAATCTGTTTCTTGTTGCATTCACTTCTCTCAGAGAATCAATGGGGGATCAACTATGCTTGTTTTCGCTTTATAGCATAGTTGGTTGTGTCTTTGTTGTGATTTTGAATTGAAATCACTAAGGCACTACTGTCTTAGATGCCTATCTTGATGACAGACTGAATCCTTATCCCCGACAAGTGGTATCAGAGCTAGTAGCTTGTTGCTCGTGATACCGACAAGTGGTATCAGAGCATGTTTAAGGGAGGTCGTGGCTTGATGATACCGACAGTGGTATTAGAGCCTTCTCCTGGTTGCTAAAGTTTTGGGTTTTCTCTTGTGGTGATTTCTTAGCCTGGCAAGCTTGAGGAAGTTTGGAGAAATCGGTTGGTGATTGGTCCTTCGGTGAGTGGAAGTATGTGCTTCATTGATTCAACATACAGTTTGAAAGACGCTGGAAAAGTATGGAGTGGGTCATGTTGTGGAAACATGATCTAGAGCTCATGTCTGGTAACATTGTTCCTGATGCAAAGGGCATGAGATGTGTTCATGGTTGTGTTGCAGCAAAGTGTGGTGTTCATATTGGGCGTCTGTGTGAGAGGCTCCTTGGTGGTATGGACTAGCTTGTGTCGTTGTTCAGCTATGGATTGTTGTGCTTGTGCTGGGTGTTTCTGACTTAGCACTGAAGGCATTTTCTTTGGTGCTCTGATTGCATGGAGGCTATGAGGTGACCTTGGTGGTCTGCAACTTCTGGATAGCCCGACTCTTCTTTGTGCTTGTGCATGACTGTGGCATTGGAACTGGTCTGAAACGGACCTGTTGTTCCTGTGTGCCTCTTTCTTGCACTTGCATGGTTCAGATTCATGTCTTTGGCTCTGACGGTTTTGTGTAGATTTTCCTAAAAAGTCTATGGTGCATTCTCTTGTTCTTTCATTGTTTTGGTTTACTGTGATGGTTGTGTGCAGACTCCTGAGTTGTCCAGATGAGCAGTGAATATGGAGGTGCGTGGGTGTTTTGGAAACACTATGGTTTTTTGCAGGTTTTGCACGGTCAAGGAAAAATTGTGTTTTGTGGAACTGTTGTTTGTTATTTTTCTAGATCCTAGTTTCTGGGGTGTGATTGGATGAGATAGCTGCAGTTCGACTAGTTTTGAGGAGTGGTGTCTTCTCTGCATGGGAGTGTTGGTATGTTTTTCCTTCAGCATTCTTGTGGTATGCTTTGATGGTTTTCTAGACTTTGGTGCTTGGGTTGTGGACGTGACTGGCAAATCAGATATGTTACTGATCTGGTGTTTGAGTCATGATTGTCTGCTTTGGCTATTTTATTTGATTATCTCAGTTTTACAGTTTCCAGTGCAATGATAGATTTGCAGGTTTACTTTTGGTTGCATCCACGGGTTGTGCAATATTGTAGGATTTCCTTACCTACATGCTTGTTGTGAGACAACTCGGAAATGGACTGTCTATATCCATGAGGGTGTAACCATGTTGTGCAGATCTATTAGCTGACCCTGTCTGTGGTCACTTGTGCATTGATGTGGCTGTTTTGAGATGAGAGGAGGAATGGCATTTGAGTACCTGAATAGTCAGTGATGGGGATCTAAAGCATGTAGATCACAATGTCATGGAGAGCTAGATACACTAGCATAGTGTAAGCTTTTGACAGTGATGGTGTGGTCAGTCATGGTGCTTGGAAAGCTCAGTGTCACGTTTTAGTGGGAGCTTTAGCAATGACTGGTGTCTTCTTTGGTGTTGCAAAATTTGCATCTGCATGTTCACTATTTGAAGATGTGTAGCACTTTGGAGCCATGAAGGACCTTGGTAGTCTTTGGCTGAGTTGTTGGTGGTGCTTGATAGGTGATATTGGTTTAGAGTTGTTTGCTTTATGTCATGGTATACTCTTGCTTGTGCATTAGAGTTTTGGCATGTTGTTTTGCTCTTGAAGACCATGGACAGTTCACTTGAAGCATGGTATCTCCCTTGGAGATGTGTAGATCATGGTGTCATGATAAGTTCGTGTTCTAGGTTATGGAACTTTGACAATGGTCTGGGGGTTCTCCTTACTTTGAGTCCACTAGTCATATGCTGGAGGACTTCTGGTTAATGCATTGTTGCAGTTTGGAGTTAGCATGAGATGACAGGTGTTGATACTCATGGATGCATGGAGAATAAAGGTGAGGCTTGAATTTTTAAGTGAATGTTGTTGTTACAACTGAAAGTTCGAGAAGCCTGCACTTTGGTTGAATGTAAATTCAATAGAGATCTTGAAGGAGAATGCTCTTAGGTTAGCCATGGTGGCTTGTATATCTTGGATGAGCATGTTTCTTTTTTCTTCTTGATCTGCTTGGCAGTCGTGTCATTGTGAAAGGTATTTACCCATTATGCTTTTCAAGTGCTTTATGTTTTATCTTTCATGTTATGAATCTTGAGTTGGTTTAGATTCTAGAGGATTCATAATGAAAGGTTGGAAAACATAGTTTATCTCCTTGTGCTTTTGAGGACTAAAAGGAGATGGTTATATGGGTAGGTCTGATCTTCTTTGAAGAGCTTACATCCATGTTTTGTTGGATGTTGTCAAGGATTTTCCCTTTGGGATGTAAAGAAGATCATTCTTGACACAACTGGTATTTAGAAGTGTTTGTAGAAGGACATGTTTCTTGTTGATTTGCAGTTTCTCTCTTATCTGGTCTTGTTCTTCCTGATTGCTCTTGTGACTTTAGATGTGAGTTGCCTTTGTGGTACCGGGTTGGTCACTATTTGTGGTCATGTGTTGTCACCTGGGTGATGACACGAAGGTGCCTATGCTTCTTTCTTCAGTCAGCTTTGGAGGTGTTTGGAAGAAATGTGGAAGACAGTTGATAGAAATTTTTCTTACAGAAGGTGGTTGCAGATGCTGCAGATCAGTATGGATGTTCCTTGGAACTACATGGTTACATTTCTTTATGTTGGGTTTGGTGGACTTGGTATGCTTGTATCATTTGTGATGGTGCTCTATTTGCATTCATCTGGACAGTGCCCTTACAGTGGGAGTACTTGGATGTGTTTGGTCTATGACTGGTTGACACAGGGTGCTCGTTTGCTGCTGAGATGGGTGGGTTTCTTTTGATGGCATGAGTTCACTTTTAGGTCATACCTTTAAGGTATGGGTGGTTGGATGTTTCAGCATGAGCTGTGGATGCTAGTTTTTAGTCACGTGGGTTTGATCAGTTGGATGAGGGCAGTCTGTTCATGGTTGCCTTTCTAGCTGGTCAGTTTTTTCTTGTTCTGGAGTTTGGTTGGAGTGGTGCTTTTCTGTTTTTGCCTTTGCTGTCTGGAGGATCTTTTTCTTTCATTCCTGAGACTGTTGTTGTTTCACCTTGGTGTGTTCCCGTGTTTAGAGTTGTTGCTTAAGGTGGTGGACATCTTTTTGATGTTGTTGCAGTGGTCTTGATTGGAGTGTGAGAGCATGTGTTGGTCCTTGTTCGGGCTTGTTTAGAGGATGTCTGAAAGTCTTCGGCAAGTGGGAGATTGTTGGGAATTATGCCTCAACTTTTTGGTGACCCCCTTTGAAGACCTAGGCGAATTCTCTTGTTTCCTTGGCAAAGTCTTTTGTTCTGGCGGAGGCGAAACCGAGATGGAACTTGGCATTGTTCTGTTTGCCTTGTTTTGGGTCTTGTTCCTGTTCTATCTCTTGCTCCGCTCCCTGCTTTCTTGGTTCTTCGAGTTTTGTTCTGGCAGAGGTGGAACCGGATTGGAACCTGATATTATTCCTTTTTTCATGTTCCAGGTTTGGCTTTGGATCCGGCTCCGGCTCTCGCAGTCTGTTGCTCTCCGCTTGGTTCTGGCGGAGGCGGAACCAGTTTTGGAAGTTGGCAATGTCTGTTTGCCATGTTCCTGTTCTGACTCTGGGACCGACTCCTGCTTTTGTGATCTAGTTCCTCTGGATGTTTGGATTCTCCTTGGGGGGTTTTCCTACGCTTTGTCCTGGTTCTGGATTGTTGTTTCTTGTAGTTTGCGGAGGCGGAACTGGAACCGGTTTGGTTCCTAATCTTGGACTTTTGGTAAAGTCTTGTTTCTATTCCTGTTCCGTCCCCGACTCCGACTCCAATCGTTTGTGCTCTCGTCTTGGTTTGACCCCGGGTTGACTTTACCCGGTCAGTCCTGTTTTCGATGTCTTCCTCTTTGCCGCGGGCGGACGCGGAACTGAATTGGTTCCTGAACCTGTAATTTTGGTGGAGTCATGTTTCAACTCTAGTTCTGTCTCTGCTTCCGACTCTGACTCCGGCAGTGTGCTTTTTTGGTGGAGTCCTGTTTTGACTCCTGTTTTGACTCCGGCTCCGACAGTGTTAGGTTTGGCTTAAGGCCTTGGATGCGCTTAATGTTTGTTTGACCGTTTTGGTTGCTCTGTCAGTTGTGATTGCTGATGGGTCTTGGACGCGTGGCACCTGGTTGAATGGTGATTGGATGGTTACCTAACTTGTTGTTTTGCATGTTTTGTCAACGAAGGTTGGTGGAGCTGAACTTGTTTTTGGAATGGCATTGAATGCCTGGGTGGCTCGTTGTAGGGAGATCTGTCAGATCCGACCAGATGCGTGATTTGTGGATGGTCTTCTTTGCTCTTGTTGAGTTGGTTACATAATGGATGAAAGATGTATTATTTCTCAAGCAAGTAAGTTCAACGAGTCTGCTAGAGTCGTGGGTTGCAGAGCAAGTGCATGATGTGCGAGCTGAATGCGCGACCATGAGACTGCGAGCAGGATGCGAGGGCATGTGAATGCGTGAGCATGGGGCTGCAAGCATAATGCATGATGCATGATGCAAGATTGCAGCAGTTGGACTTGCACGTTGGAGAGCCGTAGTTGTTTAGAGATTTGTAGAGAGATGGAGAGGGTGTTCGAGCAGTTTGCTTAGGCAATGTAACTGTGAACACTCTATCTCTCGGATCTGGGCATGGGAATCATTGGAGGCCAAATGACTGGGCTGGCCATGAGGTTGGCTGTGACAGTCATCTGAGGAGCTAAGACGAATCTTGCGGGTACCTGTTACTTCTCCAGTAGAACAAGATGTAACTCTTGTATTGGCTTTGAGCCTAATATTGTATTGTAATTGGTTTTTGTTGCTGAATAATACAATGGCTCAAAATTTTGGAGTGTGGGGTTTTCACCTGAAAGGGTTTTCCCCACATATATCTTTGTCTTCTCTTTTTGTCTTTCATGGTATCTATTTATGTTGAATCTGTTTCTTGTTGCATTCACTTCTCTCAGAGGATCAATGGGGGATCAACTGTGCTTTTTTCTGCTTTATAGCATAGTTGGTTGTGTCTTTGTTGTGATTTTGAATTGAAATCACTAAGGCACTACTGTCTTAGATGCCTATCTTGATGACAGACCAAATCCTTATCCCCGACAGTAGTGCCCCTCTGCTTTGGTCTTTGGGTCACTTGTGTTAGTGTTGATTAGCGATGTGTCTATCACCCCATCATTCTTTGATGATCTTGTTCCTTTGTACCCATTTACCTTCCCTTGCTTTGGTTGCCTTTGTGAGTGTCATTTCATTTTTTTGATGTTATTATATGTTGGTTGTGTTAGCCTTGTATAGTTGACCTTGTTGGATGTGGATCCTTTCTTGTCATCTCCTAGCTCGGGGGGTGGACCTTCGGGTCCACATGGTCGGGTGGAACATGCTACACACCCCATTGGGTTCCCAAGTTGTGTTCGTGATGCGGAAGCAGATGCAAAGTTTCCATATTTTTGCTTGCTTGAAGAATGTTCAATGTCTTGTACCATATCCTTCTTTGATGTATTATTCTTGTACTCGATGTTCTCTTCTCGTGGATAAGGGAAGCTTTTTGCAATGTACTATTGTATCTTTGATGTGTTGTATTTGTGGAAATATGCTCCACAATTGTAATATTGAACTATGGATTCGATATATAATTAACTGATGTATCTATCTTTGTCATCTCTTTTGGGTCATGGATGGTTGTATGTTATTATAATGTTATCTTGTGTATGTATGATTTTATTATTTATTTACTTGGCATTTATTTTATAATGATGTTATTGGTTAGTAATGTGTTGATGGGTGTTTGTTGCACAACAACAACTTAGAATAACATAAAATATCCTATCTCTCTTTAAAGGTTTATCTCTATGAGAAAGGAGATAACCCTGAGGTCTCTCGGGTGTCAGGTCATGACAATGCAATAGAACCACTTAGTGATAAATGTGAAAATGCTGGTAATCACAAAGGAACCTTACAAAATAAATGTTGGAAGCTTTAAACTTATCAAGATTTATAATAGAATGATACTCAAATTCTTGCTTCCAACTGAAGTTCAAAGAAATAATAAAAGATGAGGGTTTTAGAAATCCTAAGATTAATACTACTCTTGAGATTAACGATACTGATGATGGAATACTTGGAACAAACCAATCCCTACAAAACTAATCTATGCTCAACCCAGGCTATACCTACAATCCCACACAAACAGTGCAATCTTCTAAGGTATTAAATATTTTTAGATCATAAACATTCATTCAATGGAACTAGATGAACGTCTACAATTGAACTAAGCACACGAGTATCAGGTACAGGTTGACCTTGTGCAAAAATCCCATAATCAAGAAGTTGCCCAAAGTGTGAACCATAAATCACTACAACACTCCAAGCATTGAATCACTAGCACCATTAAATTACTTAACTGTAATCTAAAATGAATTCAAATATTTTAAAGAAATTTCAAAGATAGAACAAGAATCATGCAAGACAAATCAATTCAAAGAAGGCACCAGTAATAACACAACGTCTTCACCTGCATTGAATCATCAATAATAACAATAATTCAAATGTTCAGTGTTACAACATTTGCTCGAAATATGACTAACTCCTAGTTCTAATTTGCTATTCTACTTGCTAATCAACTTAGTCTTCTAACTTCTATCCAATTGTTTCAACCGACTAACTCTCTAACAACCCAATTAACCAACCTTTACAAATGAGACCAAAGGCCATACTTATAGAAATCCTACCCATGCGAGCCAGAGCTAGGGTTACAAAGAAAGTTGGCCACCAACCAAATCGGCCCAGACAACCAACAACAAATTGATACCCTACATTGAATGCATGAGGCACCCTCCTCAAATTGGCCCTAGAATCTACAAAACTCGATTTAGGCAGCATGAACCTGTAGGTCCCATCCACCATTAATGCCTCGCGCACGTGAACAAAAGAACGACAACGCGTGCACAACGCCAGTTCGAATACGAGCCATTGATCAAACCTGAGCTAGGCAAACGAATGACTGAGATCAAGTCAAAATAGCCTAAGCCTTCCACGCCACATCCACCTCAGACGAACAACCACCGAACACACTGACCTTGCATGTACGGATGGGTTTCACCTGTCCATGACCGTAATATGTACTCGACTGCACCCCGTGGATCTCTACATATCTTCATAGTATGCCCACCCTTCCTTCAGCCTCGAAAACAACCTTTTGCTTGATCCAATATGCATTCAAAGGGGCCATAATTAATTCTCAATACATCATCAAAATCCAAATCAATCCATCAAATCTCCTAAGGTGAGAAAACCATGCACAAACCCAAGTGGAAGCCGAACCAAAAATAGACAGGAGTGGAAACAAAACCAAAACATGAATGAAGACAAAATAGGCGGAGGCAAAAACAAAACCAAAAATAAATGGGACTCTTCACAAAGTCCCGAGTTTAGATCCCACCCTAGTTTCGGTTCTGATGAAGGAATGGAAGACCAAAGCAGACCCAAAGGGAGGAAACCAACCTGAAGGCCAAAGATAGGAAAAACAACGAAGAAAACAAGAAGGCAATAAGCGGAGCCAGAACGGGAATGGGAACCGAACCATGAGCTATTTAAGGTTCATAGTTCAGTTCCATCCTGGTTTTTCCTCTGACAAATGAAAGAAAAGGAAAACCTAAGGGAGGAAACCAACCTGAAGGTCGAAGATAGGAAAAACAACAAAAAAAACAAGAAGGCGGGAAGTAAAGCTGGAATGGGAATGAGAACCAAACGGTGAACTTTTTCAAGGTTCAGAGTTCACTTACATCCCAGTTCTGCCCCCGATAGAACAAAAGAAACAAGTCCAACCAAGGAAAACCTAAGGGAGGAAACCAACCTGAAGGTCAAAGACAAGCAAAACAACAAAGAAAACAAGAAGGCGGGAAGCGGAGCCGGAACGGGAACGAGAACCAGACCGTGAACTTTTTCAAGGTTCAGAGTTCAGTTCCATCTCGGTTCCACCCTCGGAAAAACAAAAGAAACAAGGCCTTAAGAGGAAAAGAATAATCCCCAAGACCCAAAAAAAAAACACCAAGGGAAAACATAAAGCAAAAGAAACCCACCCTAGAGAGGACATCCGCGAGACCCCAAAACCACCAAGAAGTCAACATAAAGGCACCCATAACCAAGAGAAGCACCAAAGACCAAACTCCAAGATTTTCAAAGATAAGCTCAAAAAGGGGCAAGGCCACAAAAAAGGGCCAAAAGGATAGGCAAAAGAGGGTTCCCACTTTCAGTGGGGCGTGTGTGCAAAACTACACAACAAATGGCGACTACGTTGGGGAAATGCTCCAGAGCATTTCGATGACAAACTGGAATATAGAACTCAGAATATTTGGTTTCAGTCCAAGCACCAAGTTACCAATGGACAAGGTCTCAAAATTCACAAACATTCAAACCTTTCCTGTACCAGGGTCAAAGTGTGTGTGTATGTATTCATTTCCCTTTCCTTAGCTGTAACAAGGACCAAACTTAGTCTAATAGGGCTACATAAGGATTCCAACTCCAAAAGCAACCTGGATAGAGCCTCGCTACCAGACAAGCATCCATACCCCCAACAAGGTTATCACTATGACCCTCCCTAGCATAGATCTACTACCATCTAGATGTGCATAGCCCTGGTAGAGATACTCGGATACCTCGGATAAAGTGAACATTTCTTTTGATTTTCAATATTTTCTTTTTCTTTTCTTTTGATATTCTCTTTGAGATTCTTGTTAAGCTTTTCTTTTCACCTTGTAGGCAATGAAGCCCGCAATTAGGGATGAGAACCACAGTGGCACTAGAGCAGAATATAATATTTTTCACCCAATCAGACCTCATAAAGACCATATGCAACCTTGGAATCCTTAAGATTTGTGTAAAAATATAAGACCCAAATACATTCCAGAATTTTGACTTAATCAAGTGACTCCAATTCCTAGTACATACAACATCAGGTGAAGGAATTCCACCAGTTCAAGTGACTCTAAAAATATGATTAGAGTTTGTCAAAGAAATCCCCAGAACAACCAAGACAAGCGGCCAGTCATACCGATGCAATGATCCCAAAGGAAAGCAAGAAAACCCAAAGCAGGAGCAAAGCAGAAAGCCAAAACCAAACGAAGAACACCAACCCAAACCAAAAGCAGAAAAAGAGAGAAAAACAAACAAAGGAAACCCCAAGGAACCCAACTAAAGAAAATTAAAATAACATAAAGGGAACCTAACCTACCTATGTACAGGGAAAGATTTGTAAACAACTCGAGAATGAAGATAATGCTTCAAATACTACCCATTGATAGGCAATGGGATATCTTCTCCAGTAAGGGTTTTCAAATGAAAAGAATTATCTCCCAGAATCTCTGCAATTTGATAGGGGTCGAGCCAAAGTTTTTTAAATTTTCCATGCTACCCTTTTCAGTCATGGGCTTTGTCCCAGTAGAGAACCAAGTCAGAGATTCTAAAATCTTTCACCTTGGCTCTCCTATCAAACCATCTCTTCACTATACCCTGATGTTTGGCAAAGTTTTCTCAGGCTTCATCTCTTCTCTCTTCCAGGTGTAACAGTTCAGTCAAGCGGGATTTACGCTTATCCTCTCCATCATTATATTCATTGATAAAGATCTTCAACTGGATGGGAAATTTAGGTTCCAATCCATACACTAAGTGATAAGGAGAGGTTCCTAGTGACCTTTTCTGTCTGGTATGATCTGCCCAGATAGAAAATCTAAGTTGGGTGTGCCAATCCTTAGGGTTTTTCTCTAATAGCTTTCGGATGATTGTCAAAAGGTTCTTAATATAGGACTCGTCTAGACCATTACCCCGTGGGTAGTAATTAGATGAAAATTTCATAAAAATTTAATAATCATAAACCCATTTAGAAAACTTCAATGATGCAAATGCAGGACCATTATCACAAACTACAACTAATGGACAACCAAAGAGATTAGTAATACCTGACTACATGAAATTGATTATGACTTCAAAGGTGTATTTTTTGCAAGAAAGAGCCTCAGTCCATCTAGTAAAGCAATCAATTATAGTACGAATATACCTATGGCCCGTAGATGAAGGTGGGTTGATTGGACCTATGAAGTCCATTCCCCATTGTGCAAATGGTTTTACCTCTATAATAGGCTAAAGTGGAAGGGCCGCATGCCTCTCCCTACTTGTCGCAGTCTAAGATCCATGGAAAGTCCTCACATGGTTATGTGTGTCTTTAAACAAGATGGGCCAATAATAGCCTGCCCTCAGGATCTGGTTTGCAGTAGAAGGTGTTGAGCCATGGCTTGTACCATATTTGTCATGAAATTCAGTCATGACTCTCCCAGCCTCTTCCTTTCCTAAGCACCTCAAATAAACCCCCTCATGATTTCTCTTATATAAAACAACTCCCTTCATCATAAAACTGCCACTCTTCAAATGTAGATCTCTCCTTTGTATTGTATTAAGGTCTTCGAGACACTTTTGATTAAATAAGTACTAGATAATTTCATCATACCAGTTGCCTGGAGAGACTTCTTGGAGGTGATATTGTTGAGCTGTGAGATCAGGGCCCATCTCAGCCATTGTTTGTTTAGTCCTTGCCCCCTCACCAATTTCATGGGTTGGATCTCAATATCATACTCTTGAAACATGGTCACCCACTTGGCTCTGCGTTCTCCTAATTCATTTTGCATCAACAATAGCTTAACTGTGGTATTAGGCACTATGGCAATGACCTTATTTCTCAGGATATAGTGCCTGAATTTCTTTACTGCTCAGACCAAGGCATACACCTGTTTTTCCATATTGGGATACCTCAGTTCAACATCCTTCAAAGGAGTACTCATAAAATCTATGGGATGCTCATTCCCTTGGTCAGATTTCTAGGTCAGCATGTCAGCACAGGAATGTTTAGAAGGAAATGAGTATATATAAAAGGGTCTAGCATAATCTAGACTTATCAGTACTAGAGCTTCAACAATATCTCTCTTGATTTCTGCAAATGCCTCCCTAGCTTATGTACTCCATTCAACCTTTGCTTTTTTTTTAGCATGGAATTCAATGCCTTTACTATTTCTGTGAATCCAGTGATGAATTTTCTGACAAAATTAATTTTCCCAAAGAATGACTTCATTTCCTTTTTGCTTGCAGGAGGTTGAATTTTTAGTATAGCCTCTACTTGTTCTAGATCAATGGATATACCTTGTTCTGAGATGACATGTACTAACAACTTTCCCTTAGTGACTCCAAAGATGCATTATTTGGAGGAAGGGAGATGCCAAACTGCCTGCACCTCTGGAATACTTTGCATAAATCTGTAATATGATCACTTCTCCTTTTGGAAAATACTTTCAAATCATCCATGTAGATGATGATGCACTTGCCAATGATGTCCTTGAAAGAAATATCCATTGCTCTCTGGAATGTAGCTCCAACATTGATTAATCCAAAGGGCATTCTCTTGTAAGCAAAAGTTCCCCATTTCGTAGTAAATGCAATTTTGTGCCTATCCTCATATTGCACCATAACTTGATTGTACCCAGAGTACCCATCCAGAAAAGAGATCATCCAAGATCCATTGATGATCTGTAGTATCTCATCCAGTGAAGGGACTAGATAATTATCCTTTTATGATGCCCTGTTGAGATTTCTGAAATCAACACACAATCTAATTTCTCCATTTTTCTTCCTTACTGGAACCAATTTTGCAACCCATGTTGAGTGTCTTACTGGGAATATGATCCACGCTGAAAGAAGCTTTTGCACCTCCTTTTGAATGATGGATTCTAGCAGAGCATTAATTGGTTTCTTCCTTTGCCTGAATGTCTCGACATTTCACTTCAGGGGAATAGTATGTGTACTGATTGAGGTATCATATGTCTTCAATTCATCATAACTCCATGCTATCGCATCTTGATATGTATGCAAGGCATCAATAATCCCTCTCCTTTCCCTTGGAGTACACACCTTACCAATGAAGATATCCTTTTAATTTTCTGGAGTTCTCATGTTATATGTTTGACATTGACTACTAAGAGACTCCCTCTTCACGTGTTGTTCCTGATCCTTTATCTTATCTAGATCAAAGATCCTATCTAACTATACCATGCCTCTTAGGATACTATTCATTTTTAGGTTAACGACTCCCTCTAGGTCCATTTTCGCCTCTTGAGGCTCTACCTCACCAATCACTTGAGAAGAAAATATATCATAGCTAGTGATGAAATCAAGAATGTGTTTATCATCTTCAAATACCTAGAAATTAGTGACATTGTCAGGCACTGAGGGTAATGGAGTAAGTTCCATAGTAAACCTCCTCAATCTTGAAAGTGATAATGGTTGCAACATACTAGCTACCTGGGCCAGAGAATCAGCAATTTGATTCTTTCCTCAAGGGATTAACCGAATGTTGAAGGCAGCAAACCCTTCAATGAGAACCCATAATCGATGTCTATAATTAGCCATCCTTTTGTCATGACATGAGTATTGTTTCCTTACTTGCTTGACCACTAGCTCAAAATCTCCAAACACTTGCAAAATTTTAACTTTCTTCCTTAAGGCCATTTATAACCCTTGAACAAGAGCTTCATATTCAACTACATTATTGGTGCACTGGAATTGCAGCCTATGAGCAGAAAAATAGGTTTTACCTCTAGGAATGATCAGCTCAAATCATGCTCTAGCAACCTACTTTGATTTGGATCCATCAAATCTCAATATCCAACAACCATCAACCCCCGATTCCTTTGAACTAACCTTGTTCTTTCTATTTCTCGAAGGCTCCTCAGGAGGCCTTGGGGTTTTTCTTTTTAGATCACTTTGAATGTTTTTTTATGTCCAGCTTGACAGTTGGGGTCGGACTAATACATCTTTGTATTTTCCCCACTGCTGCTTGGCACAGGCAAGATTCCAACTTAGAGTGAGGGGCATTATGAACCTTGCACCAATTGGGAAGCAACAATTCTTCGAAATTCATATGTCTTCCCAATTGAATTTGATCCTCCACACATTTCTGGATAAACTCTTGGAAATTATCCAACAAGCTAAGTTGTCTATCTGCTTGATCATCAAGCTCCTTTGTTTGGTCAAACTGTACTCTGAAGCTGCTGGCTTCTGATGTGGATTCATCAGAGGAGGTTTGCATCATAAATACTTCCTCTATATCAAAAACAAGAGAGGCCAAGATATAATTCCCCATGCTAACCTTGGATACCAATATTTCATTTGAAGTATTATGATATTTAGCGATCACATACTTCATTCTAGGTTCTCTCTCAATTCTGATTTTATTTGGAACTCCTTTCCAGGGGAGCCACATGTGAGAGTGGCCTATGGATGTATATCCATTTAGTGCCTTGGTGAAATCCCGACCCAAGATCAAACCATAAGTGTCAAGAATATCTACCACCTGAATATTAATTACTTGTTGCACTCTAGGATCCAAAGCAACTTGCATGGGAATCATGTTCAACTCTCCTACTATATTTACCTTTGTCTTTTGAAATTGGGTGACCTTCTTCTAAGAATCTGTAGCAGTAATACCGAGAGCCCTACAGACAACAAAAGGCATAACATTTGTAGATTCCCCTGAATCCAACAAAGATTTGTGCATATTCTTTCCAAAGGTACGAACAAAAATCAGAAAGGGAGGGGTTTCCATTTTGCCCTGGAACAAACTCAACTGAGTGTCAGCTTGTGCAACCTGATTCTTATCTTTTTCCTTCCCTCTATCTCTGAGTGGTGTTTGACTTAGACCCTTAGGTGCCTGTGAACTAGAAGGCATGCCAACTACCTCATTGAATGCTACTCCTAGTGATGTCATGCTTGAATCGAAAGACCCTAGGACTACATTTCTGATTTTGGGAACCCTTAATAACTCAAAATTAGAGAGACTCGCCTTTACTTTCTTAAGTTCTTTAGTCAAATATTCAACAACTTGTCCCAAATTCATGTCAATGTGGGTCTCTCTAGAATGGCCAGTCTTCTTATCTTTTGTTGCATCGACATTGCTTCCTTTTGACATATCAGGTTGTCCTCCTTTTGCAGAGTACTATGTTGGCACCTGAGGATAAGATGGGTTATTGCTGGCATGTGGGTTTGGTGGAATGGTAAAATTTTTAGGAGGAATAGATGTAGTAAATGGGCCTCTAGCTTGTGGATTCCGGTTAGGCCTATTCCTCAAATCATACTTTCTTGTGGGTTGCTAGAACATTTGTACTTCTTCAACACCAACTTCTTCTTCATCTAAGGGACCATTATCATTCTTAGTTTCCTCATCAAATAATTGGTATATTTCATCTTCATTGAGCACTTGTTCAACCTCCTCATTTTGGTTGCTTGACTCCTCTTCTTGTTCATTCTCTTCATGTCTTGGGAAAGGAGCATGGTTCAACACCAAAACTAAGGAATCATAGGGATTTGAGGGTACCAATTCTCGACTAGTGGATTTGTTCTCAACTTCATATTGAAATATGGAAGCAACAACTTGAAATTCAGGACAATCAAGCTCAGAGTGTTGACTTGTCTTGTGAAGTATGCACCATCCTGAAAAAGCTTCTTCTGCTAGGTACACACCACTCAGAGGTTTCTCTTGATTGGAAGGTTGATCCAGTGGAGTGGGAACTCCTCCATTATTAGGTCAAGTATCCCATGGCCTATTCTTTCTAGGTGGTTGTCTCCTTTCAAACCCTTGTCCACCTTGTTGGCTTCTATCGAAGTTTTGACCAAAATCTTGTCCTTTGTTCTCCCTATTGTGACTTGATCGCATGCTCCTCTGAGCAGTTTGGAGTTAGTGGTTCAGGTTCCTCAAGTGGGTTACTTCCATATTCAATTTTTTTACTTGCTCAATTAGTTCATCTAGCCTTTCTTTATCAGGACTATTGTAAGGCACTGAATTCACATTTTTTGGAGGGTATCCTGACACTCCTCCAGAACCAGCAGACTAATTCAAAACTTCAAAGTTCTACCAATATGTAGGGAAACCAGCTTGTGAGTGTGAATAAAGGGGGTGATTGGCACACTGATGCGGATAATCGGTCATTGGGTGAGTCTGACTTATTGGATGAATTGGGTGAGGGACCAAAGGCAACTATGGGATGGGATTCATGATGGGTGTGTGATTGGTTAGAGCCTGGTTAAGAGCTTGGACTTGCCCAGGGTGAGCAGTTGATTCCAAAGATGGCAAGGGTCTAGACAAGTGTTGTCTCGGGTCAGTACTAACCTTAATAGCCTCTATATATATAGTGAGTAGGGTAGTTCAGGGATTAGTTCTCCACTTAAGGAAGGTAGATGTAAGGCTGTCAAGGGCTTCGAAGTAGACCTCTAGGGTAGTGGCATCATTTCCAACATAAGGTGCTTGAAGTCTAGTGTATGCTTGATGGAACCTATTGTTGAATGATCCTATAGGCTCATTAACTTCTCTCTTGACTCCAGTAAACTGCATGTAGAGCTCATCAGCACTAATGGGAATCTTAAACTTCCGAAAAAATGCAGCCTCAAGTTCAACCAAATTATGAATGGATGCAACAGGTAAATGATTGTACTCGTAAAAATCCTCCTCTCCCAGAGAATAAGGGAAAATATTTCATGCAACATCCTCATGATTAATCCCTCTATCTCTCAGATAAGTCTGAAAAATCCTAATATGATCCTCTGTCATTCTATTAGGGTCATTTGTATGAAACTTAGAGAAAAACTACTCAAGGTTCTTGGGCATAACATTGACTTGGTTGGAGGTGGTAATTCTTGAAACTCTTCTTCTCCTGGTTTAGATTTGTTTCTTCTTCTAAGTCTCTCAAGAGAGATGGTTTTTAGAAAACGCTCCAACTTGCTTATTCAGGCCCTCCTTCTAGCGCCAATCCTGTTGATGGGTGTTTTCTGCACATCAACAACTCAGACAGAACATAAAATATATTATCTCTCTTGAAAGGTTGATCTCTATGAGAAAAGAGATAACCCCAAGGTCTCTCGGGTGTCAGGTCATGACAATGCAATAGAACCACTCAGTGATAAATGTGAAAATGTTGGTAATCACAAAGGGACCTTACAAAACAAATGTTGGAAGCTCTAAACTTATCAAGATTTATAATAGAATGATACTCAAATTCTTGGTTCCAATTGAAGTTCAAATAAATAATAAAAGATGAGGGTTTTAGAAATCCTAAGATTAATACTACTCTTGAGATTAACGATACTAATGATGGAAAACTTGGAATGGACCAATCCCTACAAAACTAATTTTTGCTCAACCCAAGCTAACTGCAATCCCACATAAACAATGCAATCTTCTAAGGTATTAAATATTTTTAGATCATAAACATTCATTCAATGGAACTGGATGAGTGTCTACAATTGAACTAAGCACATGAGTATCAGGAACAGGTTGACCTTGTGTAGCAATCCCATAATCAAGAAGCTGCCCAAAGTGTGAACCAGAAATTGCTACAACACTCCAAGCATTGAATCACTAGCACCATTAAATTACTTAACTCTAATCTAAAATGCATTCATATATTTCAAAGAAATTTCAAAGATAGAAAAAGAATCATGCAAGACAAATCAATTCAAAGAAGGCACCAGTAATAACACAATGTCTTCACTTGCATTGAATCATCAATAATAACAACAATTGAGATGTTCAGAGTTACAACATTTTCTCAAAATATGACTAACTCCTAGTTCTAACTTCTTGTTCTAATTGCTAATCTACTTAGTCTTCTAACTTCTATCCAACTGTTTCAACTGACTAAATCTCTAACAACCCAATTAACCAAACTTTACAAATGAGGCCAAAGGCCATACTTATAGAAATCCTACCCGCACAAGCTAGAGCTAGGGTTAAAAAGAAGGTTGCCCACTAACCAAATCGGCCCAGGCAGCCAACAATAAATCACTACCCTGCATTGAATGTATGAGGTGCCCTCCTCAGATCAACCCTGAACTCTGCAAATCTTGATTCAGGCAGCACGAATCCATAAGTCCTATCCACCATTAATACCTCACCCACGTGAACAAAAGAACAGAAATGCGTGCAACACCTGTTTGAATATGAGCCACCGATCAAACACGAGCTGGGAAAATGGATGACTCAGATAGAGTCAAACCGGCCTGAGCCTTCCAAGCTGTGTCCACCTCGGACCAATGGCAACCGAATGCACTGACCTTGAGTGTACGGATGGGTTTTGCCTGTCCGCGGCCACAATATGTACTCGACTGCACCCTATGGATCTCGCCATATCTTCAAAGTATGCCCGTCCTTCCTTCGGCCCTGACAACAACCTTCTGCTTGATCCAATCTGCATTGAAAGGGGCCATAATTAATGCTCAATACATCATCAAAATCCAAGTCGATCCATCAGAGTTCCTAAGGTAAGAAAACCACGCACAAACCCAAGCAGAAGCGGAACCAAAAATAGATGGGAGTAGAAACAAAACCTAAACATGAACGGAGACAAAACAGGCGGAGGCAGAAACAAAACCAAAAATAGATGGGAGCAAAAACAAAACCAAAACAGGAATGAAGATAAAATAGGCGGAGGCGAAAACTGAACCAAAACCAGACGAGACTCTTCGCAAAGTCCCGAGTTCATATCCCACCCCGGTTTCGATTCCGATGAAGGAAAAGAAGACCAAAGCAAACCTAAAGAGAGGAAACCAACCCGAAGGCTGAAGAGAGGTAAAACAATGAAGAAAACAAGAAGGTGGGAAGCGGAGCCAGAATGGGAACGGGAACCAGACCGTCAACTTTTTTAAGGTTATGAGTTCAGTTCCATCCCAGTTCCGCCTCTGAAAAATGAAAGAAAAGGTAAACCAAGGAAAACATAAGGGAGAAAACCAACACGAAGGCTGAAGATAGGAAAAAAAATGAAGAAAACAAGAAGGCAGGAAGCGGAGTCGAAACAGGAATGGGAACCAGACCGTGAAATTTTTCAAGGTTCAGAGTTCAATTACATCCTAGTTCTGCCCTCGATAGAACAAAAGAAACAAGGCCAACCAAGGAAAACCTAAGGGAGTAAACCAACCTGAAGGTCGAAGATAGGAAAAACAACAAAGAAAACACGAAGGCGGGAAGCGGAGCCGAAACGGAATTGGGAACTAGACCATGAAATTTTTCATGGTTCAAAGTTCAGTTCCATCTTGATTCCACCCTTGATAGAACAAAAGAAACAAGGCCTTAAGAGGAAAAGAACAACCCCCTAGACACAAACAAAAACACCACGGGAAAACATAAGGCAAAAGGAACCCACCCCAGAGAGGACATCCGCGAGACCCCAAAACCACCAGAAACTCAACATAAAGGCACCCATAACCAAGACAAGCATCAAAGACCAAACCCCAAGATTTTCAAAGATAAGCTCAAAAAGGGGAAAGGCCACAGAAAAGGGCCAAAAGGGTAGGCAAAAGAGGGTCCCCACTTTCAGTGGGGCGTGTGTGCAAAACTGCACAACAAAACGTTTTCAAGTAATGCAACCATGTAACCCCATGGGACTAGTTAGGTGTCGTTAAGTAATTATCATAATGTTGTTTGATTGTTTGATTATTGTAATTGCATAGATGTTACCTTTTTAAAAAAAATTGTTTTGTCCTTGGTTAGTTGGTAGTTACCTGTGGGGTTTGCATGGCGGGGCATTACACTTAAGACCAATGCAATTTTGTATGAAATGTCCTTTATCTATATGATAGTAGTAAAATGTTTGGTAAATATATTCTTTAGGAAGTGTTTTGTTGAGATCTAATCAATGAAAAGGAGGAAGTGTAAGTAAATTAACAATCAAAATATTTGAAGGACATCACCCACATATTCTTGAAGCTTATTAAGTTTACTAAAAGCATTTGGTTTGAAAGAAGAAAATAAGTATTTACATAATTTGATACATTTTCTTACATATCATCACCCCTTAAAAAGTTGTTTGATTTTAATATTTGGAAGAGTAAGAAGCATTTTGACTTGAACACCCATATTTGAATTTTTTTCACTAACAATTTAGATTCCATAGTTTTCACATGTGCACAGAAGTGTAAAAATATTTAGATACACATTTTCTTGCATCAATTTAATTATTCCCTTAAGAAATATGTTTTGTACTTCAAAATAATATAAGGGGATAATTAATTTTGAGCACAAACACTAAATACAAATGACATAGTCATTAATGTGTTTGTTTAATCCTTGAGCACACAAATAAATCAT
This sequence comes from Sequoiadendron giganteum, assembly GCA_007115665.2. NCBI lineage: Eukaryota > Viridiplantae > Streptophyta > Pinopsida > Cupressales > Cupressaceae > Sequoiadendron > Sequoiadendron giganteum. The sequence goes on from CM021110.1 coordinate 78,887,925, forward strand.
CAATAGTTACTATAAGGAACATATTGACTTTGAGTTTATTTAGGAACAATTTTGTCAATTAATTGAATGATGTATAGACCCTTGAGGAAATAAAAATAACCCCTCTATAGAATAATATGTAAGAGTGTGTGGAAATAACTTTGTTAACAAATTATTGGGGGATGGGGTTGAGCATCCGTACTCGGAGCAAAAAAAAAAAGAAAAATGTGGTGTTGATGCAGGATGTCGAAGAAATCATGGAGATGTACAATAAGGTGACATCCAAGGATTTGGAAGCAGCTAGGGGAAACATACCACTAGTCACCAAGGCTATCTTCGTGCATTTGTAGAGAGTGGAAAATAGGTTTGATTTCTTTGATTTTTTTTGGGCTTGTTCGTAAGCGAGCTATTAGCTCAAAAAGAAAAATTTGGCTAGAGGGCAGTTAAAACGTGTCTTCTTGAACTCTTCAAGAGAAAGGTGGTCAAAAAGGGTGTTTTTAAACCTTCGTCTGCTACATCTTTATGACTTTTCCACTACTCGTTCATTAAAAATCTAAAAAAAAAAGAAGCCTATTTCTAATTATCAATACATCTATTTCAACTTGTGTTTGTATGTGGGCCCGCTCATTTTTACACATGGGTCCTCTAGGAGGTGGGCGCTTAACTCTTAACCCGACCACATTAAGCTACTAACCACATGCCACATATGCGTTCAACAAACCACGCATATGGGTTTACTTAACCATGGGTTGTCAGGCATCTTTGAGCCCTAAACTAATTATCTCCAATAGTTTTAGTCGCTATTTTCACCTCTATCTTTCTTCTCTCACCATCTTCGCAACCTCCTGCGATCTTCATCCCTTCTGCCGACTCCCATCCCAGGTAACATCTCCATATCTTTTCACCTGCAATATTGTTTGTACAATAATGGGTTTTCATTGGCGTTGTCGGTGTTTGTTTGAATTTTGGTGTGTTTTCCAATAATTTCTTTGTATGACATTGAGGGTTTGACTGTAATCATTTTTCATTACGTACAATGTAACAAAATACAGCCCCTTGTGAATTATTCTGTCTATGGTATTGAGGGTTTGACTGCTATGATTATTTTTGACAATATACTATGAACTAATTACATAGAATGTGATTTAAACATAACATTGTTGGATTTTTTAACGATATAATCATGAAATTTAATGGGTATGCTATTTTTCCGGTATAATCATGAAATTTAATGGGTATACAATTTTTACTCCAATTTATTGAGGGGTTTCAAGATATAGGTTAATCTGTTGTCTTCGACTTATCTGGTAGACATTTTTTTTTTTTTCAGTAATTACAATTTGCACATGAAATTTAATGGGTATATAGTTTTTTTCCTAATTTATTGAGCGGATTTAGGATTACACATCATGCAAAATCTCATGGTTTTTTCAATAATTCTAATTTGCAGAAAATGATATATTCTTGTTAGATTGTATATATATACAATCTGATAAGAATATATTGTTGTCTGCAAATTATAATCATTGTATTTGTCGACAATGATATATTCTCATTAGATTGTATATATATAAAATCAGATAAGAATATATCATTTTTTGTGAAGCTTCATGTGATGAAACCCTACACGGCTTGATATGATGAAATCCTACACGACATGACTGTATATATATATACAATCTGATAAGAATATATATATATGTACATTCTAATAAGAATATATATATGTACATTTTGATAAGAATATATTATTGTATTTGCAGACAATGATATATTCTTATCAAATTGAATATATATATATATATATATACAATCGTGTCATGTAGGGTTTCATCATATCAAGCCACATAGGGTTTCATCACATGAACCTTCGTGAACCATATTTTCTAATATATTTTTATGAATCTGCAAACAAGCATTTATCTACCAAGAAATCAATTACATGTACCATTTTTACCTATCTTTTTTGACTTGATTGGGCATAGCATGACCGCTTGACCTGATTACGAATTATCTTCAGAAATGCAATGCAAAACATGCTCAACATGTAGTTATTAGTTATCTTGACATTAACATGAGCCTCTATCAATGTTTTTCATTTGCGTACCAAAGACCTCAACTTGTCTGTGGTGAAATCCATACCATGCACAATCAAACAATAGAAACTTAAAAAAACCATGCATAAAGCATAAAATTGCAAAAACCTTAAGAGTGTCTAAAAATTTAATGCTTAACAATAAATTTGTAAGAACATTCCTTCCCTAAACATATAATGCTTAACCATAAATTTGTAAAAATATTCTTGCCTTGAACATCTTGTGCACAATATAATATTTTTGTAAGCCTCATCCTCATCATTCTGAAGATTAGCTAGAGAAATATCAAACACACAGTCCTTCAGACCATTATAAGCAATCTACATGAAGATTTGCTAGAGAAATCTCAAACACACGGTGCTACATAATACTAACCTTGCAAAACATTGAGAGCAATATGTAGTACAAATATACTCATATATTTAGAGCAATGTATATATATATAATATCTAAAAAAGTTTATACATATATAATTTGATATATATATCAAATTATATATGTATAATCTTATATAATCTTATGTGCACTCTTAAGCCTTCTGTGATCATGCTTGTTTATGTTTTGGATTTTTAAACTCATATTTATGCTTCAATAACAAGTTCACATATACATATTTATATATTTAATCTGATATAGATATCTATGTATATAAGATTAAATAGATATATATCTATATATACAAGATTAGATATATATGTATATATATAATCTTATATATATAGATATATATCTATATAAGATTATATATAAATGTATATGTAGATATATAAGATTATATATATATAATCCATATAATATTATATAGATATATATGTATATCAAATTATATATATTTGCAATATATATGACCATATATATATTATGTGGGATGAAGGATGTGCGAGGAGAAAATGAGGAAGAAAATTGCGGGAGATAATTAATTTAGGGCTAAAAGATGTTTGACAACCTGTGGTTAAGTAAACCCATATGTGTGGTTTGTTGAATGCATATGTGGCATGTGGTTAGCAACTTAATGTGGTCGATTTGAGATTTAAGCACCCACCTCCTAGCGGACCCACGTGTAAAAATGAGCGGGCCCACATACAAACGCAAGTTGAAATAGATGTATCGATAATTAGAAAATGGCTATTTTTTGTTCAAGGCACCATTGAAATCAAACATAATTGGTAACTGCAATATGAAATGACTGATTTTTTCCCAAGAAAATTCAAATTTGAAAATCAATCACCACAATTCAATGCATTCAATTTACACATTCGAATGATTTTATAAGAGGAAATTTCTAGTGTCATTTTCATTACGAATTATACTATACTTCCGTTGAATATCCTCTACAAAATTCAGGTCGGTACACCCACAATAACTAATTTCATTTTCTCATTTATCAATAGACTGTTTTATATTTATGGACTCAATGTTTACATTATTTTGAGGCATACAAATTATTCAGTTTTCAGTCAGCTATTCAAATTGGCATTATCCATTATTTAATCATATCACAGTTACATTTTTATCACTTTCATACATCATACATCAAAGATAATAATAGGAGAATTATCCTTAGTAAAGCTTTTGAACTGCATACACCAAATATAATATCACTTCATGCAAAGTCTCCTGGTTTTGGGAAACCTCTACCCATCCTTTCCCCTTACATTTCACATACAATGATATGGGTTAATCTATTTTCTTCCACTTATTTGGATTGAGGTTTTATTTGTTTCAGTAATTACAATTGGAAAGACAACAATGTATATGTATATACATATACATATACATATACATGTATACACATATGTATGTATGAATGTATATGTATATGTATATACATATACATATATTTATTGGCAGTCATGGCACAAAGTTGTTTGAGGGTGCGTATTCTAGCTCCCTCAAATAGCTTTGTGCCACGATTGATAGTAAATATATGTATATGTATATGTCTATTCCATATACATATACATGTATACACATACATATACATGTATATATATGTCCTTTCTATTGCACTATCATGTAGGGTGCCATGATATGCAATATACACTGTATCTTTCAGCTTCATACTAAGGATCAAAACATTGTGGATTATAATACTCCAATCAAAGCTCTTATTGTTGTGCATCCAATATTGTAAGGATGATTTTATGTGGGAATGTTACTACCCCCATTTATTACAATTATTTTGCAGGCAAGCGAGAGTGTCAAGAGGTGAACCAAGTATGTGGATTATCAACATATCAACGAAGCTATATTTGTTAACACATTAGAGTATATAGGGAAATTTTTCTCTGAATGCTTTATGATATGTTTATTATTTTTGTTATATTATGTTCATAAATATTTTGTTCTTATAAATGCTTATTTTATTGGATGAATATATTTAAGTACATTGGACTCTTAATGGCAGGCATGTGAGGACTTCTCCGTAATCAACATAAGACATCAAGCGTTAATCACAGGTAAAGTCTTTGACTTTAGTTTGGAAATGACCTAGTAATACTGAAAAACTATATGTTTTTATATATATGACTAAAAAATAGATGAATTGAGTAATAGTATACATTGATCATGAGATTAATTAGTATTAGATTAATTATATATATATGTATATACATATATATATATAGGTATATATGTACATACACATATATTGTTATGCATAAATGTATGTACATATATAGCTATATATATGTGTGTGTGTATGTATATATATATATATATATATATATATAATTAATTAATCTGATAATTAATCTGTAGTATTGTTAAATTTTGATACGTGAACAAACATTTAGAATTATGTGTTTTTTAATTTTGTAATCAAAGTTTTTTTTTTATTGACAAACATCGAAACAGTGTAATTAGTGATACCACAGAAAATAAAAGGATGAAACCCTCATCAAACATATAAGAGATACAAATTTGATGCTCCAATAAATAACAATAGCAACATTAAGACATTATATAATCATATCATAGTTATATCTTTAATCAAAATACAATCATTGATTGGGTGGTACCACAGAAAAAACATGGCTGAAACATACTTGAAACATATCAACATATTACTGAAATCTTGTATTCAAATTCTTCTCACCTTAAACAAATGTGAGGTTCCAAACATAACAACAAAATTATCACATCTTATAATCATATCACATTTATAACTTGAAGTAGATAAACAGATCTGCTATGCAAAGAAGATAATCAAAATATACTACTACATCGAACAAAAAAAGAAATTCAATACGAACATTATCAATTCTCCATATTTCTAGGAAAAGGAGGTGGAGTGACATATCTACCAATAGTTGAGTTCAATCCACTTGTATGAGGTGATACTTGGTTAATAGAGATTTGAAGGCAAGTTGCTATTTGAGGAAGCAATGCCTAGCTTGCATCTGCAGTTAGTCCCATTTGTTGGGAGGCACTCACAACTTGCATATTGTTAATATTTGTAAAGGCTGGTGACAATATGTTCATCATATCAAGAAGGATAGGGTGTTGGGGGTATAGGATTCCCCATTGTAGACTTATGTTTTTTCCTCTCTACTTATTTAGCTTTCTTTTAAGATACCTTTTGTAGTCATTCATCCTTCGCCTACTCTTGTATAATTGCTTTCTCCCACATTCTAATCATCTTCTCCTCATCTTCTATCACTTTCCTTGATTGCTTCTCAACCCTCATTGCTTCCCCTTCAATTGCTTTTGCTTCACGTTCTGCCTTTCTCTGCATCATCTTCTCCTTCTTACGTTGTTGCAACTCCTCATGCCTTTTCTTATGTGACTCTTGTTCGTTGTACATTTCAATGAAGTCATCGGATGTTAGTACTTGGGACTTCCTACTAAGGCGAAGGAATCCTGAATGACCTCCCCATGATGTTCCTCGCACCCTCTGCACTAGAAGTCTTAAAAATATGTTGTTTAGTCTTGTTGTTTGTTGTCCATCATGTGGGGTGAATTGAAAAGACTCAGCTTCTCCCTCACTAAATTTATTGTCATCTTCACTTTGAGCATCAACACGCTCTTCCCAATTCCTTACAGTAGTGAAGTAATGGATTACTTCAGCTGGATCAATGTGTGGTGGGGATGGCATAGAAAGGTTGAATTCTTCCTCAATCGAATTTAATTGCACTCCAAGTTTTGTGGCTACTTCATGCATCCATTTCGATTGGCTTACTTGAGCTAGAAAACTTAGGCTTGCGGATGTAGTTTCTCTAACTTCATTGCATGTTGTAAGAATTGGTTGGATTTCTACAAGAAGTGGTTGGATTTCTAGTTGGATTTATGCTAGCAAAATATGACCATGTGTTGTAGTTTCATCACCCTCATTGCATTTTGCTACAGCATCACTTGTCATAGTCCTTGCATCATATTCTCACAAAAAACCATCTATTTGATCCTCATTGTAACCAAATAGAAGCAAGCCGACCTTTGTTGTAAGAAATTTTTGATCATCTTCCATCGTGACTGCATCATCTTCTATTCCAAGAGTTGCTACATCTGCTTCAAAAACATAACCCTCACTTGGCCCCATGTCCCTGTAAAGGGCTGATAATTAAGTGGCCAAATTCTTGTTCTACGAAACCTACTAACAATGTTGCTTGGTTTCAACGCTTTTTTGAAAGCTTGGATTGCAAAAGTTGCCAACTCTTCATGTATGATATCAATATGTGGGTTGTTTTCTTTCCATATGGTTCTTTGCTCTTTGAAATAAGCCTTGAATGGAGAAAAAAATTGACATCCAATGGTTGCAGCTTGTGACTGGTATGAGCATGCAACATTAGCAGGTCTATTCCTAATTTTCTTGCTTCTTCAATGGTCTTGAAAGCCACGTGGCTGCCATAACTATCAAAAATGAGAAGGGTCTTGTTTTTCAGTGAAATCCCACCGAGGATATTACCTACAAAATGGTCTAACCATTTGAGAAATAGTTCCTCTATCATCCAAGCATGTTCTTGGATTTCCATTAATGCCCCTGTCTCACAATTTATGATATAGTTATGCATGTTCCTCTTTGATTTAAACAAGTAGAACCCAGGAATGCTTAACCAAGACACACTTACACAAGCTAGCACTGTGATCCACTCTCTACTTTTTCACACCAAATGTGGTACACATTTTGCACCCAATTTGGTTATAACTATCATGCCACAGTTCCTACTAGACTGAATACCAGTCTCATCATAATTCCAAATTTGGATTGATCCATAGTGGTTAAGGTTGATCATATTCTCAAGGTTGTCGTTGAATTCTTGCACGACAAAAGGACAAACCATAATCGCTCTATCACTTTCTGTTCCTTCAGTTGTTATGATTTTCAAATCTGGGTGCCTTCTTCAAAATCCTTCCCACCATGACCTCTTGGGGACCCCATTTGTGAATGGATTGGGCCAAATTCTAGTTATTTTGGAAACTTTACCTTGTAGCTAATTTACCTGCAGTTCGTGCCCCAATTTTACCATGTCCTTGTACCATTGGATAACTTTAATCTCCTCCTCCTTAGATAAAATGGTACGTGGACCCCTCCTTTTTGTGGTGGTAACTCCTAACAGTAATGCCCTCAAATTGCTAGGTAGGATACCCCACTTGATTAATGTTTCCTTGATTGACATGTTGTGTTCTTTGACACTTTTAACTGCTCCTTCCATATCAACATATTTCCACTGTCTAATGGGTATAGGTGAGGGCAGTTGTATAGCAGGTTGAACATCTCGCTGAACATCCAGATCAACTTCAAATGTTTTGGTGGCTTCATCCGTAGAGTCAGGAACATCTTCTTGGTTGGGAATTGCATGCACTTACTGAACAGACTCCGGTTCAGTGAAGTGCACCCCATGAGTGACTCTAATCGTGCATGGTCCTCTTCCTACAACCCTTTTTTCTCTTCTAGTTGGTGCCATGATTCTCCACTTAACCTACATGGACAATAAATATAGCACAACTTGTTACTGAAGCATAAATATGACTCTAAAAATCCAAAAAATAAACAAGCATGATCATAGAAGGCTTTAAGACTCCACCCTTACATTCAGGCTGTGTACGTATATCTACAAACAAATTCATTTAATCTTGGGTTTTACTTGTTTAAATAAAATAGTGCATGGTTTGTGCTTTAAAATCTATATATGTGTAAGTATATATGTGCATGTACATAAACATCTATATATGTATGTATGCATGTGTGTATGTATTAATAAGTATACATATGTATATGTATATATGTGTTTGTGTTTGTATATATACACACATATATATCTATTTCATTCACAATCTATGTATTCTGAAATAAATCTGACAATGTTCTATTTCATTCACATTCTATGTAATGATTTCGTAGTATACCTTAAAGAAAATGATTACAGTGAAACCCATGATGTCATACAAAGAAATGATTGTAAATTAGACAAAATGCAGAATGACCCTCGATGTCATACAGAGAAATGATTGTAAAAAATAGAAAAATGCAGAATGTCCCTCGATGCCAACTGAAACCCATTATTGAAGCTAAAAGATACAGTCTATATTGCATATAAGGGCACCCTACATGGCAGTGCAATATAGAGGAATGCTTATTATTTAACTGACCACATTAACTTGCTAATCACATGTGACATATGCATTCAAAAAACCACACATATGGATTTACTTAACCGTGGGTTGCCAAGCATCTATTGGCCCTAAAGTAATTATCTCCCACGGTTTTGGTCCTCATTTTCTACTCGCACATCCTTCATCCCGCATAATATATATAGGGTCATATATATTGCAAATATATATAATTTGATAAAACCCTATACCCCCGACACCCTATCCTGCTTGATATGATGAAACCCTACACGACATGAATGTATATATATGTATGTGTATATATATATAATTTGATAAGAATATATCATTGTGTGCAAATTGTAATTATTGAAAGAAGAAAAGCTCTGCCCAAATAAGTGGAAGAAAACAAATTAACCCATATCATTGTGTGCAAAATATAAGAGGAAGGATTGGGTAGAGGTTTCCTAAAACTAGGAGAGTTTGCATGATGTGTAATCCTAAAACCGCTCAATAAATTGGGACAAAAATTGTATACCCATTAAATTTCATGATTATTAACGAGGTATTAAAAAATATAACTATGATATGATTAAAAAATGGCTAATGTTGTTATTATATTTGATGTATGTAGTTGGCAAGCTTTACTAAGGATAATGTTGATGTTATTATCTTTGATGTATGATGAATGTAGGTGAAAAAATGTAACTATGATATGATTAAATAATGGATAATTCTAATTTGAACAACTAATTGAAAAAATAATAATTTTTTTGTCTTAAAATAATGTAAACACTGAGTACATAAATATAAAACAATATATTGAATAATGAAACAAAGAACATAAATATAAAACAGTATACTGATAAATAAAAACATGAATTTAGTTATTATGGGTGTATCGACCTGAATAAGCTCCCTTTAAGAGAAATGTACAGAGGTTTCCTTAGTAAGCTATGAATTTTGTAGAGGAGATTCAGTGAAAGCGGAGGAGAATTCATAATGAAAATGACCCTAGAAATTCCCTCTTATGAAATCATTCGAATGTGTAAATTGAATGCATTGAATTGTGGTGGTTGATTTTCAAATTTGAATTTTCGTGGGAAACAATTTGTCATTAAAGCCCTTGGGGGGGATGTTGCAGAGGAATTAATGTAGTTCATCACTCTCGAAGGTCCATTTTCTATTGTAAATGCTTATCACTTTGTCCTTTTAAATCATTTTGACATAAGAAGAATATTTCCTTCCCTTTTTACCTCTTGTTTTCTCTAGATTTTGGGTTGAAGGATCACAAAAATAACCCTAAGAATCTGGTTTTGCATGTTGGGCTCATTCTGTTAATCTTAGACTATGTGAAAGCCTTTGAGGTCTCCAAGTCGCTTGCTTCCATTCCCAAGGGAAAGCAACAAAAGCCGACTGTGGAATATGAAACTATCTCAGAACAGGAGTTGGGGAGTTGGGGAGTCTTAAAGGGAAAAAGAAGAAGGAGGATGATGAGGATTACGTCCCAAACTCTCAAGCTTCCATGGAAGTGATTTCGCATCCTCCTATTGTGGGTAAGTCTGGTAAAGGGGATTTCGTCCATAACAAGGAAGGTTATGAGACATGTAGTGATGACGATTCTACTGGTAAGTCGAGTAAAATTAAGCCTAGTACTCCCTCTACTATTCTGAAGGGGAGGATTGAAATTGTTGAAAATGTGTCTTTTCCATCCCTTATTTTGGGGACCAAGAGAAAGATAGATCTAAAGGAAGGAAACAATAAGAAATTGGTTGTTACGTCTACTAGCTAGGTGATAGAGTTGCAAGTTGCTTCTCCTATGAAGTTGGGTGGTGGGTAGGGTGATGTGGACTCTCTGGGTGTGAACTTGGAGATGCAAAAGAGAAGGAGGTATGTTGTTGAGGATATTGCTAACTCTATTCACAAGATTCAGTTATCGGTTGTTGGTGGCAAAGGTAAGGAGGTTTATGTTAGCCAGGATAGGATTATTTCCTCCCAGTAGGATGATGTTGTGGGTAATGATGTTTTTAATTTTGATCGTGAAGATTTATCTGATGTTTTGGGGATGGATAAGGAATGGTCTATTTCTCTGTGCAAACTGTTTAAATGGGTGTTCCATGAGCTCAAATTGACCAATGTTAGGATGAGGGGTGCAGTGAGTAAAGTGGGTGAGTCTTTGACTCAGAATTAAATTGATGATACTTTTGACTCCTTGAAGATTGTGGCTAAGGAAACGGTGAAGATGAAGGATATGTTTGAACAACTCATTCTAACCCTCGAAGACCAAATGGAAAGAATTAATGCAAAACTGGAGAATTTTGGGGATGGTACTAAATGTGCTAAAAATTTTGAGTCCATGGGCATGTCATCTCCTATTGGTATGGCTAAGAAGTATGCAAAAATTGCTCCAGGTGAGGATGTTGGTGCTAGTGTTAGGCAGGTGAAGGGGGAGGTTTCTAGTGACAAGGTTGTTGGGTCATAGACTATTTTGATTAGTGAGGTAAATTTGGTTGGGCCCGGTGCAAGAATGTGTAACAAGACCAAGTTGCAAGTTGGGGCCCCTACTAAAGTGGTGTATGTGCTTCTCGGTGTGCTTACACAAGTGCTAAGAAGACCTTACTTGTCTTCTTCTAGGATCCTAACCTCCTCTAGGATCTCAAAAAGGCTTAGATGGTTAACTAAGGCCTTGTCTAACTCTTCTATAAGAGCCTAATTCCTTGTGCTTAACCTTGAAGGACAATCACCCTTAGTTCACCTCAACACTTTCTCCCACACTTAGAAGACTCTAAGTGCCACCAACACACAATTCATTGAATTGATTGCAGGGGTGTCAAACATCTTGAAAACAATCCATGTGCTTCCATTTGGATCCATTTTGAGGGATCACCAAACCTTTCTCCAACCGGGTGACAAAAATTTTCTTGAGGAGGCCTAGTTTGTAGGACCCTACTGGTTTCTTGCTCAAATCTTACCCAAATGGATCAATAGTCCCTCAATCCTCCTGTCATATCAAGACCTATTTGTGTCCCACCTGGAATTGTACTTATCTCATACTATACTTCACTCCCCTGCCTATTCTCTTCAATTCATACTGTCAAACCTCTAACCGGGCACTCTAATCTCGCCTAAGATTTGACATTACAAACACAGCTGCTCGACTCTTCATGACTCCTAACACTAAGTATGTACAAACAAATGACTCCCCTCAAACATTCATCTACCCTTAGGAAGATTCCGTGGCTAGATTTCATGGGGGAGTCATAGACAAACAAGCTGATCAAAACCAAACCAGGAAAACCTCTACCTTAACCTACTTATCCAAAACACTAGATTAACTCAACTCAACTTGTTTACAAAATGAAAAAGCCTTATATCTATTCTATGAACACAATTCTATCACTAAATCAAAGCATTCGATCCATCTAATATCACTGTCACACCAAATTGCTCGGTATATACAAAAAAATAGAATTTCAGAGCCACTTTTTCTATTTTCAAACTTTGGTTACAACTCTCTACTAATCTAGATCTGAGCCCTTAGTGATCTTAGATCCATTCTCTAGGTTTCTAGGCCTATTAGTTGATCCCCCACTCCTAGCTTTTAGGGAATCCAAGGTTATCGAGTTGCATGCAACATTTGCAATAAATTGCCAATGTTGTCATGACAATTTGTGGCATCTTTTACATTCATTAGGCCAACTAGAATATAGGAGCTCTAAGCCATTTAGTTCAAATAACTAACATCATAACATACCTTAAAGCATCCTTCCTACATCAAGCATGGGTTTGGACCACATTAAGGACTCAAATCCAACATTAAGCTTCTAAGGCTAAACTAACCAAAACAACAAATAATGACCAATTGGTGACCTTAGTTCTAACACTAACTCACCTAGTCCACACTCAAGCAAGACCTTCTAAGGTCCAAAATAAATACACAAACCCTCTGACTTGGCTAATGTCAGATACAAGCCAAAATGACAAGAAAAATGGAGGTTAGCCTAGGTGCTCCTGCACCATAAAGATATGTCTAAGGTCAAGGATGATTGTCAGAAGACTATGGAGGGTGACATGGAAGTTGCTGATATCCTAAAAATTATGTAGTGTTGTTGTTTTTTGTCCTTCCTTTTTGGCTATTGTCGTGTTGATGGTCTGCTATTTTTTGGTTGTTGTCTTCGTTGTTTATTTATATTTTGATTCAGCTGCTCTCTTTTGTAGAGGGTTTTAGGGCCCCTTCAAAACTTGATTACCTCTAATCAAAAACATCCCTTGAATAAAGTAATTTATTTGTCTCAATATTCCACAACTTGTGACCTTTCACATTTTCACCATAGAAAATGGCAATAGACTTCTTTGCTCTAAAATTGAACATAGATCTCCTTTCCTTATGCAAATGAATAAATACCTTAACCAAATATGTTATAATAGGTTTTATGCCTATCCATATTTCATTTATTATTTCAATCTCAAGTACAAAAGTAGGAGACCTATTTTTTAAGTAACATGTGCTTACCACTTTACCCCATAACTTATGTCCCAAACTATTGCTACTTAAAAAAATCACTACTTGATCAAACAAGGTTCTATATAATTTCTCAAATACTCCGTTATATCATGGTGTATAAAAAAATATATTTTATTTCACAATTGCAACATGTGTTTATAGAATGCCTCAATTTCCTTGGAGAAAAAATATCCACCATTATGATGTAAACATTTTATTTTTCTTACTGGTTCATGTTTCCAGAAGTTCCTTAAATTCCTTAAAGTTGTTTAACACTTCAAACTTTTTCCAAGAAAATGATCCAAGTATGTTTAGAATAACCATTTGTTAAAGAGATAAAATAATAAGATTTACCAATGGAAAAAATATCTATAGGATCAAACACATAATTGAATCACCTCCAAAATATAAGTTTCCCTTATACCTCTAAAGCGAATTGTACCCTATTTTTCTTACCAAAATAATGTTTGTAACTTAAAGCTCAATAAAATAATATGCAATTCCTTCTACCATATGTTTATTCATTGATATTTTCAAGCCGTTTTCACCTATGTGGCCTAGTCTATGATGCCACAACAACCCAAATTCATATTTAGCTACATTGGAATATCCATACAATGTTAGTTAATCTAACTTGAATAGGGTTTCATGTTGCACTCCCTTAGTGAGAATCGGTTTTCCTCTAGCATATTTGTAACCCTTATCATCAAAAGTAACTTGAATTCTATAATTTATCATCTTAGAAATAAATAAAATATTTATGACCAATATTGGAATATGTAATAAATCTAAAAGTTTTATCACTCTCTTTTTCATGAAGTAAGCATTTAGCTTTCCTCAAACAACTACCACAAAGGAAAATATGTCCTCAATTACATTATTTATAGTCAAAATATCATTATCTATGATCTATCATGTGATAAAATACACTTGAGTCAATTAACAAAGAGCCGCCACCAATTCTATTAATAGAAATAAAAGAACCAATAACACACTCATCATTATTTAAGGATTTATCAAAAGAATTTCACCTTTCTTCTTATATATAAATTCCTTATTAATGTGACCTATTTTTCCATAATTATAGCATTTTAATATTGATTCCTTATGGTAATTTTACCTACCCTTTTCTTTCAACTTCTTGTATCCACTCTTCCTCTTACCCCCTTTATCCTTAAACTTTCCCCTTACAAATAGAGCATCAAGAGAGAACCCATCCATGATTTTCCTTTGTAATCTATTCATTTACTAAAATGCCTAAGAAATTTTCCAATCTAGGTGTAGTAGTATTACTACTAATTTAATGATTACATTTTTACATTAATTGGGTAAATAATAAAGTAACAAAATGCATTTATTCTCTTTATCCATTTTGACTCATATTGATATAATTTGGCTTAGGATAAGATTTAAGGTATTTAAATGATGATTTATTGAATCTTCCTCTATTATCTTCTAAGAATATAACTTTTGTTTCAAGAATTTTTATTTATGAGACAGTTGGAATAATACAATAAGAACCTATCTTTGTCCACAATGAATAAATAGTTTTCTCTTTAGACACATTAGTCAACACAAAATTTAAAAGGCATAAAATAATAATAATCCTAGATTTTTTTAATCTAATTTACTCATCCTTATTAGAAATAATTGAGGTTTTTATCCAAAATTACATTGGATTCCACTAATCTCTTTCTATAGAAAGGTCTTCCACAACTCAAAATTCTACCCATTGAATCACTTAATCTTAGACCTTGAAGTGCTAACATAGATTCAACACTTCATTGTATTTTCATAAAAAAAAGATTTACTTTGTGATCAATTATACATGTACCATAAAAAACACCTTGTTCTAGAGTAATTAACTTTGATGCCAAATGTTGGGATTTTTATCCCTATTATAGCTGAGGGATAGGTTGGGATAAAGGAATTTATTACAATTATGTGGTGAATTTTTTTTATAATCTAATATTACAATATTTTTAGAAACATTAAATGAAACATATGAGACAATATGAAAACCACATAAACACAAAAGACAACAAATTGACATGGGAAAAACTTAGAGGAAAAAATACAATGGTACTAAATAACCATTATAGTTATACTAAATAACCATTATAGTTATACTAAATTGAAAATCCAAAGACTCAATACAGTAATCTCTTTATAGAGTTTCAATCTATTGGATTAAAACACTCTTTTACTATAATCATTTTTAGTTTACATCAGCCTATGCCACCACATTTACCAATCTTTACCAACCTTGGTATATGCATATGCATATATTTGTAGCCATAGACTCATCCAATAGGGAATTTTAAACATTTAATTTTTGAACTACCACATATAATTTTAACAATCACACAACCATCTCATAATCATAAAATAATATTAGAATGTCACACATTACATCTAACATGAATTCTTCAAATGAATAACCACTACACATATTAAGTTATTGTCACTCATGCTAGTTAAATTGTGTTGGCTCACTCTACTTAAACTATCTAGTTGTCTTCCTACACTACAACTAAATATTGGCCATGGCTTGTGATAACATAGACACATACCTTATTAATAATATCTTCTTATGGCACCTCTAATAATCTCTAAGAACATAAAAATTCTCTCAAGGTCATCATTGCATGTATTTCAATAGTACCACAAGTGAATTGTCACACAGTTAGAATGACATGCCCACAATTATGCAATCGTCAGATCTCCTCCAAATTAATTATAGTTGGGAGTGTATCACTAATTCATTAAGATAAGCCCTCATAAAACACCAAAATATTTGGAACTCATTACAGCCTATCACATTATACAAACAATTTTGTTTTTCTATTCTATAGATAAACTATTTTCAAGATCTCTTTGTAGGTGAATAGCACACCCTAGTTCCAACACTATGTATGAAAATAAATTACTAGCCATGTTATTTTCATGCACTTTGAGTGACTATGCAATACAATCATTATAATCTTTACCATATGGTTCTACTATTTACCTTATGGGTCCATTCATTATTTTTTTGAGTTGACCAAACCCTTCCTTAGTCACTATCATGTGAAAGTGGGCTTCAAGACTATAGTTTCATATTTTTTTAGCATGTGCATGGGCCTAATTATTATGTTCTCAAATGATAGTATTTATGTGCTAACATGATGCATCACCTTCCTAAAGATGAGATCGAGTATTTTTTTATCAAGGATTGTTGTCACCAAGTAATGACAGTGTGTATTTGAATAGTTATTCAAAAAAATTTAATGGTGCATTAGTGCATGTGAAATATGCTCATGAGGGTAGAGTACTCAAAGTTAAAATATATCCATATGATTTAGAACTATAATTTCATTATATATAAATATAAAACCCTAAAGAACCACTATATGACTAGAATATTTGGTTTTGGAACTTTATCATTTATATTTATATGATAATATAAAACATATAATTATGAGGAAACATGAAAAGGAAGGAACAAAATATTTTCTCTGCCTCTATTACCTAATGCATGACAATAAAATGAATATTTAAGGCCTAAAGAACCATGAGTTGCACATCATACACCTCCTATGAATGAGGGTTTTTAATAATTGTGATATTCATCATGTTACAAGAGATCCCCATCTTCTACATGTGCTTACAAAGGTGAAAATAAAGATAGAATTAACAATAGCAACATTAATTATTTTAGTGATATTTCTAGTATATGAGTACCAAAGGCATATTTTAATGTTAAAAACAACTAAAACACACACATATGGATCCACCTCCAAAGAAACAAGATCAATGGGTCAATAAAGAAAAAATAACAATGACACCTATTTTGAGTATTTTCATTAAAGGAACTACTTCATTCGATGAAAATATCCATTTAATTGAGGATACAGAGATTAGACATGAGTGGAATGAAGATTTTTTATTGGGGGAAGATTCTTCCCACATTACTGTTTGAGACTTTAAGCATTTATGATTTTTTTATACATAATTAAATATATATTAGTCTTTCCTTTTGCGTCAATTTGCTTTCACATTCTTAGTTAGCCCATGGATTCACATTGTAAGGACACCTTTAGTGGTGCATGTTTTCAAAAACTAATTTGAACATGTATTGTATGGTTTATTAATACATCTTGTGTTGTTTCCTACGGGTTTAGGATGGTGCAAATCAATGAGTGACTAATAATCACTATCAGTAAATTGAAAAAAACTATACCTTGTTTGCTTTGTGTTTTTTATTTGGCATTTTGAAAATGGAACACATATTGTATTGTGTTTTGGATTATGCCATGTTTGATCTAAGCCTCCTCTTCTTATTTATTTCATTATAATTTTACATTAATATTATGTATAACATCTTGTCATGTTCCTTACATGTCATGTTTTCTCCACTCAAAGGAATGTTCTCTATGATAGTTCATGTGTTATACATTATTTTTTACTCATGTTTAACCTATTGGTCATACGATTAATTTTGTTTATCTTAATATACTTACATTTATTTTATGATTGCATAAATACATGATATGATACTAACGCTTATCATGGTTATATTTTACACCCACCATTGGTATTCCCCTCTGTTGGTGTGAACAAGGTGTTTTACTTAATTGGTTCACCACCTAGATCCTATTCACACTATTCTACTTAGGGTACACAAAGGATGCTTATTATTTCTCAATTCTTAATATTAAGACACGTCACAATATTATATAATATGATGTATCACCTTGGTTTATATAACTAAGGGGTTCTCTTTGCATTCTCAATCATCTTAATCCATTGTAATATACCATCATAGTATCATTTTTACATCCTTTGATAGAATATAATTAATATTTCATATTTGATCTCTCTTGTGATTTCATTTGGTGGCTAAATCTTCAACCAAATATTGCATGGTATAAAAAATTCTATACCAACTCTTACAAGTTATTAGAGCTTGTGGGATTGCTTCTAATTAGTCTTATTGAGAGATCTAAGATTGCAGATCTTGGTCGCTCTTGAAAGTTTGAATATGATATTCTCTTGCATTGAATGATGACCTAGAGAATTATAAAAACTTAATAGAAATAATAGATTTTGGGGAGGTTGATCATCAATATCAAGTGCACACTCCATATTTTGCTCCTATTGTTCCTTCAGCTAATGTACACACTTGAGAAGATATCCTACATATATTATTGATTTTGTTTCTTCTAAAGGGGAGGAATGTTGTTTGATTAGATTAGAATATATTCAACATTCATTGTCAATAATCTACCATCATTGTAGGAGATTCTACTTTGAGGGTGGGTTTCATGGTATTCTTATTCTCTCTTATGGGGCAAATTTTTCCCCACATGTTTTTTCCTTCTCATTCTTCTAAAGAGAATTTTTCCTTTTTTTCTTTTTTGGGGAGGATTTTTGTCCCACTGGGTCTTATCCTTTACTTTGTTTGTGAGAGATTGTTTTGTACATGAGTACATAGCATGTTCTTGTACCCATGACCCATATTTGCATCATATCATCTTTGTATGTTGTATATTCTCGTCAAGTTTCTCTTAAGAGGGGGTGTTAGTGTGAATGAGGTGTTTTACTTTACTAGTTCAACACCTAGGTCCTATTCACACTAGTTTACTTAATTTTATTTAGGATACACATATGAGACTTATCACTTTATGTCTCAAGTCATAAGATTAAGATATATGTCATAATATTATGTAGTCCTATGTCTCACCTTGCTCTGTATAACCAATGGGTTCTCTTTGTAATCTTAATCATCTTAATCCATTGCAATCTACCATCATAGTATCATTTTTGCATCCTTTGATAGAATAACATAATTCTTTTATATTTTATCTATCTTGTGCTTTCATTGAAGCTCCTAGATCTTGTAAGGCTACATATTCAACCCAATATTGTATGGTATAAAGCATTATATACCAACTCTTACACCCTCATTGGGGTAATATCAAGGGAAACTATTCCCCTCATATATTATTTCCTTTATCTATCTATCATTTTCCCATAATTCCATGATATTATCTATTAGTACTAGTTATTATTTTCCCCATCAGGGAAAAATTGAGGGGCATCTTGATTCCTCTTTCACACATTCTTTAATGATCACATCTTACTATGTTGTTACATGTTTATTACATGATGGCATATTTATTTTCAGATATACTTATATGGTCCTTCACTATAATATTTTTTCTCCTTTCCTCCAATTCCTTGTACCCATTTTATGCATCCCATTGGAGGGGGAATATACTTATCACTAATGTTCTTTTGATGAATATGGTTTCAATGAATAAGCTCATAACTAATTCCTCTCAAAATGGAATTTCATTGCTTTTAAAATCTATATTTAATCATATTTCCATTCTAGATGTAAACCCTTATCCTTTTTAATTTTTTTTTTTATTGTTGAGCATTTAAGTTATTATAGTTAGTGTCTATTTAAATGTTTGAAATATGCTACTCATTGGATTTCTCTATTTTTGTAGGTTTCAAGATAGAGTGCTTAGTATGAGGATGTACTAGATTGATATTATTTTTATGAGAGTGAATATTTACTTTCAAGATGATTCTTTTTTTAGTTTAACATGTATCATCATAGTAGTTCACAACAAGTCAAAGAGAATTAAAAATATAATCGTGAAAGTGTACACCCAATAATTTTGTTAAACCCCATTGTGTTATTACCTATTTATTGTTACTTTGATGAGTTAAAATGTTTTAATGCATGATTATGTTTTGTATATTTTGATGGAAAACGTGATAAATTAATGTGCAATGAAATTTGGGTACTTTAAATGCTTTGAAGATGAAAATATATTATGCATATGAATGTAATGTTATCAGTTAACTTCTATTGTGATGCACTAAGTTGAATGTAGGAAAAGAATCGAGCCCTTCGGAAGAGAGGGGGGGTATTAATCAAGAGAAGAGCTTGGTTTGTTAACCCTTTGAAACATATGAAAAAGAGGGGAGGGTGAAATAGGAAGACCTAGAAATGAGGGACCTATGCCAAAAAGCAAGAGGGGTGTCCACCTAATCACAAATCTACTTTTCCCATATTCATTAGGAAGAGGGATAGTGTCACAAATGATTAAAATTGACTTGCAACCTTCAAGGTGAGTCAACCCTAGGTTTGAACACTATGTTGCCTTGACTTCCTTATGACAGAAAATAGTAAAATATGACAAAAAAATAGTTTCAGGAGAAGAATAAAAGTGCATTAACAATCAAACTTATGAGATCCAATACTTGAAACATGAAGTATTATGATAATACTGACAAAAAAAACCATTAACCAACATATTTGATAATGTTAAGATGGTATGTAACCAACTCCAAAAGTGGGTTTCAGGCTCTACTACAGGACATATTTGCCCAAGGGTGAAAGGGTCTCTATAGAGGGCTCTGAAAAATCTTTTTGCAGTCCTCTGATGTTAGATCTAAGCTTCTAATTCCCCCAAGTTTGACTATTGAAAAGTCAAAAATAAAACCTGTAGGTGAGTTTCTCTATCTTGACAACTTTAACAACTTTGTAAAATTGCACTTTTGATTTAATTTCAATCCTACTTCACTTGCAAACACACAAAGAGGAGAAAAATGTTTGTTTTTGGTGTATAAGGGTTTGCCTTGGTCAAACCCTAGTTTGGTAATTAAACCTTGATAATGAAATGAAATCATAAATGGAAGGAATGATGAATGAACACTACCTTGTTGAAACTCACCAAACCCTTTAATGGTTGACCTTAGAGGACTGAATTCTAACATATCACTCCAAGGATTAGATCTTGCATGAAATGGCTTGATTGGATGCTTTATTTGACACTTGATTTGATGCTTGAAAACTTGAAACCTACATCACAATGTTAGCTCAAAAACATTCATGAACACACATAATCTTGACATCATGATAGGATCTTGAATTCTATCATAAATGACTGATAAATCTGCTCTCCAATGCTCTTGACAATAATATTTTCTCTTAGGATTGATCTATTGAAATCTTAGGTTGCTTGTTAGATTTGAATTGATAAAAAAGACATCACAAGCCAACCTTTGCAATTTGAATTAAGGTCATAAAAATGTCGCCAAAAACATATTAAAAATGGATCCCAAGACTTAAGGAGCACCCATTCGCCCTTGGGCGAATGGGTCCTAGGCCCTAAACCCAAGACACGCATTTTCCAAGATGTGTAATTAAGTGTAGGCATTGATTAAATATGGGTTCACCTTTCGGAAAATGAAATTAATTAGGCTTGTAAATATATAATTAGGCCAATTAAAGGCTTAATTAAGTCTAATTAATCAAGGGGATGCAAACATAGTGTGAAAATGTAAAGGTATACATTTTTCTACACTACACCCCTAATGTGCCTATTTGAGCTATCACACACTGACATCCTAGTTTGATCAAGTTGAGTCGAGTTAGTTCGAGAATTGGTAAGTAAACCTTCGGTCATGGTTTGGGGATGATTTGTAATGGTTTTGGTTTTAGTCTTTGATTTCTTGATTGTTTCTTAGTTTGGATTATGTGACTAAATCTTTGTATTGAGTATAAGTTCTTCTTTGTGTATTTATATTTATATATTAATCAATGAGTATATACATAGAATGTATATATGTATATATGTATGTGAGTGTGATAACTCATGCATGTGAGAATATACATGCAAGTGTATACGTAGGTAGAAATATTTATGCATACTCATACACGGATATATCATATGCATGAGGATATCGATCGGATATATAAGACATGTATATATATACATTTTGTACATATATCGATCGATGAATATATAAATATGTGTATTTATTATGGATACTAAAATAATGATATATGTATATAATATATATATTAAAATATATGTATATGAGTACGTATTTTAATATATACTTATATAAATACATATTAATATACATATGTATATATATAACTATTATATATATATGAATGGTAACCAATAATTTTGATATGCATATATATATATTGCAATGATGACATTATAACATATACATATATATAATATATAATATTTTATATATATAATAAATATTATAAAGTAAACCTCAACACATATATAATGCAACCCAAATTAATAGTGAAAGGCTTGTATAAAGCCAACAATGTATTAACCATATGTTGTGCATACATGCGGATTAGTAATGCAAATAAAAGCGCATAAATTTGGATTGATGTTATTGCAAGTAAATGTGCATAAGTGAAAGTACTTGGGAAACATTTGAAAGGCATTTAATAAATAGTGTGTTGCACCATGTAAAGTAGAAGAATGCAAATGAAAGTCAAATTTGTTGTGTTGAAAATCCACACACAACTATAAGAACATATATGACTTGTTCAAGCCACGATCTGGTTGAAGCTAAAGGAAGAAGTCAGCTTGCTATGACAACCACAATGAAAATAAGAAACCTATAGGCAAACATTTTTGTGTTTGACTTAGTAAAAGAGTTGTCGGTGGCATTTAAAGATGGTGACTCAACCATAATAGAGAGACTGAAAATGCAAGGACTATATATGTGTTTGCATCTCAACTATTTGAGTAGCTGCATTTCACTTCAATTGGCCTAATCGACTCATTTAGAGGAGAAGTTGGTTTTTTGTTGTTACGTGGTGGAAATTGGAAGAGAAAAGGTGAAATATAATAGAGTTTGTTTGTAGCAATAAGTTTCTCAATTTTTAGTATAAGTAGACGTAGCTTCTCAACCTTTTGGTATTTGTTCTTTTCATTCATTCTTGTAGAGTTCATTGTTGTATTTTTTTTGTGCAATTCATTACTGAGTGCATTACTGAGAAAAGAGATATTTCTTCGAGAATTTTTAATTTGTTGAGAGTTTTGAGAGATTAGAAAGAGGCTAGGATTGGAGATAGGTGATCATAGAAGGAGCAACAAGTGTGAGTGTGGGAATTAAGCTTAGAAGGCAGTTTCTTCGTTGGGAGCTAATTCCAGGCATGTTGGTTTTACTTCTCTATTCCTTTTATGTTGATATCATATTTGATTATGAATGCAAGTGTTTGAGGAAAATATGATTATATGTTATGTTGAGCTTTCTTGCATGAACTTTGTTAATTTATTATTTTGGTGAACTTTCATGAGCTTGGGTGAATTCTTATTTTGGTGAAACCTTATTGGTTGATACATTTATATATATTTATTCCTTATGTTGAAATTAAGTGGTTATATTTTCTAAAACAAGATAATCATAGAGTATTAGTATAATACCTAGGTTTTCATAAACCATATGTATGCTTACATAGATTATGAAATATGAGAAATGATACTATATTGAAGATGCCAATTTGCAATATTATATGTACATGTGTGGTTAATTTGGTTGTTCCTAAGGTTAGGATAATCCATGGATGGGAGTAACCTAGTTGGTTAGTTAGAACACTTAGATATATCATCACCTTATGGGTTGGAATTATGTTATGTATAGCTTGTATAGAGTATTTATGGTCATTTACCAAATCGAGCTAAGGGGTGGGTGAACATACAACTACCACTTCTTAGAAGTGAGACTCAATTTCTTAAGAAGTGAGTTTGATATGTAATGATCAAATATTTGGCCAAAGTAGTGTAAGTAGCCACTAATTACACTTGTTGGTTCTTTATGAGCCAGGTTTGCATTACTAGGCTAGGAATGTCATGCATGTAGGCAAGTATCCATTGTATGGTAGCTCTAGTTATGTAGGACACAACACCATGCTCAGGATGGCTATTATTATGATGGTTACCGGACCAATCTCTTCATTGAAGGGAGCACAATCTTACTAGTTAGGTAGATGTGTGGGGAACCATAGTAAGTCTATGGTTGGCATAAAAGCACTTGATTTATACTCTCCCTCGTATAGTTGGAAATCAAAATTTGAGGATTCATGCCTAGGAAGGGACATCTAGACCATTTTTACTTTGTTCCATTAAGATCTTGGAAGTTGTGTGTATTCATGTATCTCTATCTTTGTGGAAATTGTATTTGGAAAAATGTTATCATTACATGGGATTATGTAATGTTTCTATATAAATAAAATGGGGATTTGAAATGGGATTGTTTCAAATGTGCATCTTGTTATTGGAATAGAGAAAGAAATTTTTTATTTCTATAAATTGGTAAACATAAGTTGTTCACATGTGGGTTAAAACATAGGTAAAATCAAAGGGTAAAACATTGGGCTTGTTACATGTGGTATCAAAGCTACCGAGTTCAGCTTTGGAACCTGTGAGGTCAGTATACTTTCATCCAACATTATGTGAATCTAATGTTTGGACTTCTTGTGCCAAGATGGTGTATCTCAAGATGACTACAAGGAAGTCAATGATTTGAAATGAACGTTACATCAAGGCCAAGAAGGAAAGGGAAGCCATTTTTAGAACCATTGAGGGAAATAATTACGACAATTTGATATGGATTAGTGACACTACGAATATTAGATGTACCTTATCCCATGCTAGTCAAGAAAGAAAGAGGATGTGTGACGCTACTAACTTTGTACCTCATGTCTCTCCTGCAAATTCGTTTATTTCATACCACTTTCTAGGGATATGCCCTCGGAGTGGAGTGTTAGTCCTTCCATGATTTTTAGGGACCCTTGTGTTCTTCCATTGTCTGAAGTTATTGTAACTTCCTCTAGTGGTGAATTAGAGAGATATGTTCCTCAAAATTATGTATCTGAGATTGATTTTGAACATTATGCACCCTTCAACAATATATCTGAACAATAATCAGAGGGATATGTCCCACTTAGTTATGTATCAAAAATTGAATCAAATGGATATTCTCCCCTAGACTATTTGAATAGTCACTCTATGTAAATTCAAGGATAATTGAAATCATTTGATCTTAATAAAAATTATGATTTAGAAAAACTTGTGCAAGAAATCCTTTTTCAATTCCTTTGTGTATGAATGTTTGTTTTTGGAAATGTTTTATAATGCTAAGTTAGCCTTCATATGATCTAATTGAAATGAAACCTCCAAGTGGAACACTACTTGTGAAAATGGTTAGAACAAGAACCAAACTTAGGGGTAGCCAAGAGGTGGTCCAAGGTGTGGAAAACTCTAAGGCTAAATTGGATTAGATATTAGCCATGATGAATGAGACTAGGGAAATAATTGGACACCTCGAGCAAGAGGTAAGAGGAACGGAAAGGCAAGAGCATGAAGTTCTCAATGAAGAGGAAGGAGAGAATTCCAATGATCACTCACATTTGAGTGATCATGAAAATGATGAATCCCAATCTAGATCTAAGGGAAGCAAGAGGAAATGAATTGCAAATGAATTATCATTATATATGAGGAAGCTCACCCCTCCTAAGTTTGAGGGAACCACTAGTGGGGATGCAGCTGAAGCATGGCTCACGAAAATGGAGAAATATTTTGAGATAAAGAATTACTTTGAAATAACCAAGCTTGTTTGGGGAGTCTTTCAACTATTTGGGGAACCATCCACATGGTGGGTGAACAAAAAGATGGATATTGGGTTAAGTTCCTTAAGTCTCACATGGAATAAATTCATGGAAATTTTCTAAAAGTGGTGGCTACCTCAGCTTTACTACGATCAGAAGCTTATTGACTTTTAAAATTTAAGGCAAGGAGATTCCTTAGTAAATGAGTACTGGGATAAATTCACTCGCCTCCTAAGGTACATACCTATATACCAAAAGGAGGAGCAATTTCGCATTAGGAAGTTCATCATGGGCCTTAACGCCCAAATTAGAGGAGTAGATGTGAACGATCTTGCTACTATGGACTTAGTGTACGAGAAAGCTATTAAGTAAGAGTAGAGGCTTAAATCTATATCTTCCTTCTGTGATAGGAATCTGAAAGTTTAATTAGTTGCAAGCTGATCAAAATTCTAAGAAGCCAAGTGATGGGCATGACTTTCAAAGGAAAGGAGACAAGGGATTTTGTAATAATTGGAATGAATCTAGAAGATACCATAGGGGAAATAATAGTGACAACAACAACCCTAGTAGGAATGAAGGAAAATCTAGGAAACCAACATCAATGCAGGGGTTGTTGAGAGTATGTTTCACATGTGGAGGAGATCACTACGCAATTCAATGTCCCAACAAACCACCAGGTACGTAGCCACATGGAAATCATCTACCTCCTCAACAAGCAGTGTTCCAACAAAAGATTCATGCGGCGCTAGACAACCGGTAGGAAGAGTATTAGATTACGCCAATGGAAATCCTAGGTACTTTTTTTGACACACCTATTTTGAAATTCTAATTGGTATCAGTGCTACAAAAAAAATTGTTTCTCCTAGTGTGGCTAGTAAAATTTCTAGAAAATTTGGCTATATATTAAAGTCTTGGATTGTTGAGTACACAAACTAGACAAGAGCTAAGGTGGAGCAATATTTATTTGAAGCAAGGGTTGGAATTTTGAGTTTCTCTACGAAAGTGCATTCGTATGTAGACCCCCTAGGTTCATATGATGTCATATTAGGAATGAATTGGTTGTGGAAGCATAGAGCCAAGGTAGATTGACATGCTAAGACTTTAGAATGTTTAGATGACCTTGGGAATTGGGTATTCTTGCAAGGAATGCCTAGAGAAGTTAAGTTGTGGAAAATTTCCACCGTACAAATGCATAGAGCTAAGGAGAAGGGATGCCAACTTTTTGTTGTGAAAATGGAAAAACTAGAAGAGTGCAAAGACTTTATCTCTCTAGAATACGTAGTGTACTATCGACCCCAAGATATCCAAGAAGCCGAGGATGGCGAGATGGTGGAATCAAGAAAATCGGATATGGAGAAATATCATATCATAAGGGAATTTATGGATGTATTTCTAGATGAATTACTTGGATTACCTCCCAAAAGAGTTTGATTTCTCCATCAATATTGTTCTAGGGTCAAAGCCTATATGAAAATTTCCATATACGATGACCATGACGGAGTTAATAGAGCTAAAATCTCAATTGGAGGATTTTTTGTCCAAATAATTGATTAGACCCAGTGTTTCACCCTGGGGAGCACTAGTGATCTTTGTAAAGAAGGATGGTACACTACACTTGTGCATAGATTATCATTTGCTTAACAAGGCAACGATAAAGAACAAGCACCCATTACCACGTATCAATGATCTCTTTGATCAGATGTGAGGAGCGACAATGTTTTAAAAAAATGATCCATGATCAAGATATCATCAACTGAGGATCAAGGATGAATACATATTCAAAACAACCTTCAATATTAGGTATGGTCATTATGATTTCACATTCCTACCTTTTGGACTAATGAATGTTCCTGCAACATTCATGAACTTGATGAATAATGTATTTTGAGATTACTTAGACAAGTTTGTGTTGGTCTTATTAGACTATATTCTTATCTACTCCAAGAACAAAGAAGAACATCTCCAACATCTAGGGATTTTTCTCCAACGTTTATGGGAGCATAAGCTTTATGGAAAACTATCGAAGTGTACCTTCTTTTAGAAGGAAGTGCAGTATCCGAGTCATTTGATTTCAACTAATGGGATTGCAGTTGATCCAACAAAAATTAAAGTAGTGCTTGAATGGCTAGTACCAAAGAATGTGCCAAAAGTTTGAAGCTTTATGGGTTTGGTTGGTTATTATCAGAAGTTTGTAGCAAACTTTTCCAAAATAGTTTTTCCCATTACTTCATTGCAAAGAAAATAGAAGAAGTTTGAATGCTCAGAGAAATTTTAAGCAACATTTGACCAACTTAAGGAGAAGTTGACTATAACTCCAATACTGAAAGTAACAAATCTAGATGGTGATTTTATTGTCCTCATAGATGCTTAAGGTGAAGCTTTGGGAGGAGTGTTGATGTAGGATGGGCGAGTCATAACCTATGAGTCTAGGAAGTTGAAGCCTTATGAGAAAAACTATGCTTCACATGATTTGGAATTGGTAGCAGTTGTCCATGCACTACAGATTTGGAGACACTATCTATTGGGGAAACCTTTTGAACTGAAGACCAATCACCACGGTCTGAAGTATTTTTTTACCCATCTAAATTTGAATACACGGGAAAGGAGATGGTTGGAATTGATATCTGATTATGATTTCAATATCAACTATATCAAGGGAAAGGAAAACCAAGTTGTAGATGCCCTAAGTCAAAGGATACATATCTCCTCAATGATATCAATTCAAATCAACTTCAAGGGTCAATTGTTGAAAAAATCCAAGGGTGATGGGAATTTTGAGCAAATCAAGCAAGCACTCTCGGATAATCTGCAAGACCCAAGGTATGAAGGATTTCAATTTGAACTTGATGGTTTATTATGGTTTAAGGGGAGAATATATGTACTTGAATCTAAGGAATTAAAGAATATAGTGTTGAAAGAAGTTCATACCGCACCTTATTTTGGACATCCCAGAGTAACTAAGTTGTTGGTTGATGTAAATCCATTATATTTTTGGAAAGGAATGAAAAGGGATGATGCAAGATTTGTAGTGAGTTGATTAGAATTTCAGAGGGTGAAGGTAGAACATCATCACCCTACATGACTTTTGTATCCTCATGAAGTTACCGAAAGTAAATGGCAAGTCATTAGCATGTATTTTGTGCATGGTCTTCCAATGCCGAGGAATAAGCATAATGCAATTTTGGTAGTGGTGGATAAGCTTACCAAGGGATCTCATTTTATTCTAGGGAATGTAAGGGATGGAGAACTTGTTATAGCTCGAAATTTTATTCAAGAGGAATTTAGGTTGCATGGAATTCCTGAGAAGATAATTTCTAACAAGGATTCTCGTGTGACATCTAGGTTTTTGCAAACCTTATTTTCTTCACTTGGGACACAGTTGAACATAAGTTCAACATATCATATCTGGAAACTGATGGTCAAACTAAAAGGGTGAACCAAGTGTTAGAGGATCTACTGAGAATGTATTGCATGGATCACCAATACAAGTGGGAAGATTACCTATCGTTGGTGGAATTTGGGTATAACAACTCTTATCATTTCAAAATTAAGATGATTCTATTTGAAGCATTATATGGCAGGAAGTGTCAAAATCCTATAAGCTAGGATAAGCTAGAGGATAGGATAAGCCTTGGACCAAAAATGCTATCAGAAATGGAGGAGTCAGTTAGTATAATTAAGAAAAGGCTAGTGAAATCTAATGATAGGCAAAAGAGTTATATAGATTCAAAATGGGTACCCAGACATTTATTGATAGGAGAGAAGGTTTTGTTAAGAGTTAAGCCTCACAAGAGCTATAAAGTTTGGGAATCCATCCAAATTAGCTCTATGTTATGTAGGTCATTTTGAGGTTCTCAAAGAAGTTAACCTTGTTGCTTATCAAATTACTTTACCACCAACTCTTTCCAAGATGCATAATGTCTTTCATGTGTCGTACCTGAAGAAGTACATTTCAAGGGATAATCATGTTGTTGATTGGAATGCTTTATAGGTATAGGACCCAAGAGTGGTAACAATTGAACCTCACATAGTACTCAAAAAATGTAGACTTCACCTATGTAATAAAGAGGTTCTAAAATGCAAGGTCTAGTGGGATTAGTATAAAGAAGATTTTGCCACTTGGGAGGACTATGCTGAGATGAAGCAAAAGTTTCCTCATGTTTTTCTATACTTCGAAAGTTCTTAAAAACAATGTTGTTATGTTTTATGTTTTATGTTTCATGGTTGATACTTAAAATCATCAGGGATGATGATTCACAAGGGGGGGAATATGTTACACCCCATTGTGTTATTACCTATTTATTGTTACTTTGATGAGTTAAAATATTTTA
The DNA here is from genome assembly GCA_007115665.2 of Sequoiadendron giganteum. Taxonomy (NCBI): domain Eukaryota; kingdom Viridiplantae; phylum Streptophyta; class Pinopsida; order Cupressales; family Cupressaceae; genus Sequoiadendron; species Sequoiadendron giganteum. The sequence continues at coordinate 78,917,817 of CM021110.1, forward strand.
ATACATGATTAAGTTGGAAAATGTGGTGAAAGAATGTGCAATACAATGTGAATACATTATATACTTTGAATATGAAAATATATGATGCATATGAATCTAATTTTATCGACTAACTTCGATTGTGATGCACTAAGTTGAATGCAAGAAAATAATCGAGCCCTCCAGAAGAGAGGGGGAGTATCACGCAGGAGAAGAGCTTGGTTTGGTAACCCCTAATGTGCCTATTTGAGCTATCACACACTCACATCCTAATTTGGCCAAGCTGAGTCGAGTTAGTTCAGGGATTGGTAAGTAAACCTTCAATCATGGTTTGGGGATGATTTGTAATGGTTTTGATTTTGGTCTTTGATTTATTGATTGTTTCTTAGTTTCTAGATTATGTGATTAAATCTTTGTATTGAGTATAAGTTATTGTTCATGTATTTATATTTATATATTAATCAATGAGTATATACATAGAATGTATATATGTATGTGAGTGTGATAACTCATGCATGTGAGCATATACATGCAAGCTATGCGTAGGTAGAAATACTTGTACACATAATCATACACAAATATATCATATGCATGAGGATATCGATTGGACATATAAGACATATATGTATATATATATTTTGTATGTATACCGATCGATGAATATATACATATGTTTGTTTATTATGGATATTAAAATAATGATATATGTATATAATATTATATATATATATTAATATATATGTATATGAGTACTTATTTTAATATATACTTATATAGATACATATTAATAAACATACATATATATACGCATATATATATAATTGTTATATGAATATATATATGTTAATATACATATTACAATGATTACATTATAACATATTAACCATATGATGTACATGCGTGAGGATTAGTAATGCAAATAAAAGTACATAAATTGTGGGTCGATATTATTACAAGCAAATACACATAAGTGAAAGTGCTTGAGAAACATTTGAAAGGTATTTAATAAATAGTGTGTTACATCATGTAAAGTAGAAGAATGAAAATGAAAGTCAAAGTTGTGTTGAAAAGCCACACACTACCATAAGAACATATGACTTGGTCAAGCCATGAGTTGACTGAAGCTAAAGGAAGAAGTTGACTTACTGTGACAACCACAATGCAAATAAGAAACCTGTAGGTAAACATTTTTGTGTTTGACTCAATAAAAGAGTTGTTGATGGCAGTTAAAGATGGTGACTTAGCCATAATAGAGAGATTGAAAATACAGGGACTGTAAATGTGTTTGCATCTCAATTGTTTGAGTAGCCACATGTCACTTCAATTGGCTTAATCGACTCATTTAGAGGAGAAGTTGGGTTTTTGTTGTTAAGTGGTGGCAATTGGAAGAGAAAAGGTGGCAGATAATAGAGCTTGTTTGTAGCAATAAGTTTCTCAATTTTTAGTATAACTAGAGGCAACCTCTTAACCTTTTGGTATTTGTTCTTTTCATTCATTCTTTTAAAGTTCATTGCTAAGTGCATTAGTGAGAAAGAGAGATTTCGTTGAGAGTTTGTAATTTGTTGAGAGTTTTGAGAGATTGGAAAGAGGCTAGGATTGGAGATAGGGTGATCATAGAAGGAGCAACAAGCATGACTGTGAGAATTAAGATTGGGAGACAGTTTCTTCATTGGGAGCTATAATTCTAGGCATGTTGGTTTTACTTCTCTATTCTTTTTATGTTAATGTCATATTTGATTATGAATGCAAGTGTTTGAGGAAAAAATGATTATATGTTATGTTGATCTTGCTTGCATGAACTTTTTTAATTTCGTATTTTAATTCAAACTTGCATGAGATTGGGTGAATTCTTATTTTGGTGAAACCTTATTGGTTGATACATTTATATATATTTATTCCTTATGTTGAAATTATGTGGTTATGTTTTCTAAAACAAGATAATCATAGAGTATTAGTATAATACCTAGGTTTTCATAAACCATATGTCTTCTTACACAAATTATGAAATATGAGAAATGATACTATATTGAAGTGCTATATTGAAGATGTCATTTTTCAATACTATATGTACATGTGTGGTTAATTTGGTTGTTCCATGGATGGGAGTAACCTTGTTGGTCAGTTAGAACACTTAGATATATCATCACCTTATGGGTTGGAATTATGTTATGTATAGATTGTATAGAGTATTTGTGTTCATTTACCAAATCAAGCTAAGGGGTGGGTGAACATACGACTACCACTTCTTACAAGTGAGACTTCATTTCTTAGGAAGTGAGTTTGATATGTAATTGTAGACATCCAAATTTGATCACTTCCATATGATCAAAATCGTCTATTATATTCATCTATTCTATTAACAGTGATTAAATAATTTATTTAATCATTATTTCATTTTCTGCCTAAGGTTCCTAAAGTATGTAATTAAATAAATTAAATACTTTACCTTACACCCTGTTCTTCTCTAAATTAAATAAATATGAAAAATTATTTAATTTAGTCTTTTAACCCATTTGGATTAAAATCAATTTTTAATTCCCCTTTTTCTCTCTCCTTGTCACATTCTCCATAACCCTCTTTAATCCGGATTAAATTAATTAATCTGTGATTAGGATGTGCACCACTTAATCTTGATTAAGTGTCACATCCTCCATAATCTCCCACTTGCCTCTAATCTCTCATTAATTATCCTAATCATGTGTTTGCACAACCTTAATCAGAATCATTAGCCATATTTGGCTTACCTTTTCTGGTCAACCTTCCCACTTACCATTTTTAGCCTGGACTCCCTTCCCCATGTGAATTTTTAATTCACATTTATTTAACCAAAGTTCCCCTCTTCCCCATGTGAATTTTTAATTCACTTTTACCTTCCCAAGGTCTTCCTCATCCCCCATGCAAATATGACATGTCATTTTACATGTGCCCAAGGCTTCTAGAACCTTGGACTTGTCACATCTCCCACATGTGACAAATCTCCATCTTTTTGGAAACCTCCTTTTATCCAATGAATCCTCCATTAATTTACATTTATTCTTCCCACACACTTCTCCTTTTCCCATGGAGATTTTTGAGGAATTCTAAAATTCCTCAAAAGTCTCTTTCATCCTCATTTGGGGACAAGAAGTTCATTTTTGAGGAAATCTTCTCATCCCCAAGGTACCTCAAAGGTACTTGTCCTTCATCCACCTCATGTACTTCCCTTCCACCTCTTGTCCTTCTCTTCCACCTCATTTCCACATCACTCCACCCTAAGACATCTCACCTTCCACATGTCAAGATGTGAGGGCTTGTGAGTCCTCAACTCACCATAGCCCTTCATCTTGATCTTTGTTGGATCAATCCCAACCGCTGAATTCTCTAGAGAATTCAATTTAGCCTATAAATACCCCTTCAATTCCCTCATTTTACACAATCAAGTCTTTTGCAACAAAACTCTTGCAAAATTGTCATTCAAGCTCTCATCCACCATAGCATTTATATCATCAATCCATATTGCATCAATTCACATTGCATCCATTTTAACTTCATTGCCATCCAAGGAGCACACAAGACTTCAAAAATCAAGGGCCAACCAAGGAAGCAACAATATGAAGGTATAACAAGCATTTCATTTGTTTTATCTTGCTTTCATATTTTTCTTAGGCTAATCTTATTGAAGTGCCCTTCTATCTTGTTGCTTCTTCCCATTTGCATTATTAGTTCTTCATCTTGCATCTCACATTAGGAGTAGCATTTTATTAGGATCACACTTCTGGCACGCCCGATGGGACCCACAAAGGGGTCTCTTTCTCTCACGTTTTCTGTTGTTTAGTTTGTTTACAAATTCAGGTCGCAAAGGGGCGTACTTGCCCTCTCGGATGCTACAGAAGGGTTTACTTGCCCTCTCGGACGCTGCAGATTTGCTATTTTTCTGTAGAGGGGCGTACTTGCCCTTGCTATTTTTTTGCAGAGGGGCGTACTTGCCCTTGCTATTTTTCTGCAGAAGGGCGTACTTTCTTTTGCTATTTTTCTGTTTGTTGTTTTTCTGTAGAGGGGCCTACGTGCCCTTACTGTTTTTCTGCAGAGGGGCGTACTTGCCCTTGCTGTTTTTCTGTAAAAGAGCGTACTTGCCCTTGTTGTTTTCTATCTGTTGTTTTTCTACAGAGGGGCATAATTGCCCTTGCTATTTTTCTGCAGAGGGGCATAATTGCCCTTGTTGTTCACTATTTTGACTATTTTTTGCAGAAGTGCAAACACGCCCTCCCAGTTTAGCATTTTTCACTACAAAGGGGTGAATTTGTCCTTAACAGCATATTCGAAAAGGTAAAAAAGTGGCATCTTAGCTTCGTTTTTGTCTTTCTTTTGTTGTTTTGTGCTCTAATCCACTAATCCTATTTGTTGGTGAGTGAAGTCAGATTTGTTGCAAATCACAAAAGGGGCAAAAGATAAACAACTAACATTTGCTTGCAGGGCCTTTGTTTTATTCTTTGAAAATCTTTCCTTACTGTTTTATCTATTTACTTAGTATAATTAGGGGAAAGTAAATTGGCTACTTGCTGTGTTTGTTTTATTTTTATTACCCTAAGGGGACATTAATTCATTTTCATTTTCTCCCTTTGCACTTTTGTGTGGATCCGAAGGGGGTAGTTGGAAATGGTTAGTTTTTTCTTCTTAGAGGGACCTGCTTGGGGATTTCAACACCCCAAGGGATGATCCCAACCATGCATACCAGCGGGGTATATAAAGGGGGGGGGAGCCAAAGTTGTACCTCAATCTAGTTGCGTCGTAATTAGCGAAGTGTTGAAGCTAGGGTGATACCTAGATAAACGTGAAGAGTTGGTCCGAGCCTTTCAATATCTCGCTGGGGTTCTCGACTCACGCTTGTGATAGACTGGTGTTCATGGTTTGTGCCTCACGTACTGAGCATATATCGAGGACTCCTTAGAAACTTTGTTCATCCTAGAGTAAGACCTTTGCCGACCATACCCTTTAAACACTAATCATAGGATTTTGCTTGTTCAAAGTGTCTTTTTGTGAAAAACCAGTGAATTTTGATAAGTCAAACTGTCATTGAATCATTTTAAGTCCTTGCCAAAATCCCTCATCCAAACCAAGTTTCATTTCCCACTGTAGAGGGGCGAACTTGCCCCACTGTTTCAGCCAGTTTACTGCAGAGGGGCGAACTTGCCCCACTGTTTCAACTGTTTTACTGCAGAGGGGCGAATTTGCCCCACTGTTTCAACAATTTGACTGTAGAAGTGCGTATACGCCCCGCTGAACAGCTAGTTTCATCTGTTTGACCATTTTGAACCTCCGTTCGAACCCACAAAGCCTCCGTTTGACCATTTGATCATCCTAAACACTCATTTGACCAATTCAAACTTTCATGTAGCCATTCCAAGCCTCCGATTAACATTTCCAAAATGTCCATTTACCACATTCACATTGATCATTCCACCATTTGGGATACCCATCTTATCATAAGACCTAAACATCTTCAACAACACATCTTCCCTTTGCATCCACCATCATCTCTCAACACAAAATCCCTTAAACCTTGTTTTAGGAGTTATCTCCCGAATTGACCAAGGCGTTAAGTTGATCATTATCCTACATAATCAATCCTTGTCTTCAACCTAATCAATCCACCTCTATCTTGAGGTGGATTTGTGTTGTAAGTCAACATCATTGGCCTAAATCAATCCCCTTCCATCTCAAGGTGGATTAATCGCCATAATAATTGATTTAATCCAATCAACCAATGTTACAAGTCACCTAGGGTGGTTTCCAAATCAGGTTTTAGGATCCCTTCCATCATCCAATCATCATCCAAATCATCCAATTGATATATCATCAATTGACCCAATTAAATCCAACATCACCAATCCAATCATCCAATTGGGACATCATCAATCCAATTGATCCAAACAATCCAATCCTCAAGTTGATACATCATCACTTGATCCAAATCAAATCCAATCATCATCCAATCCTCAAGTTGATACATCATCACTTGATCCAAATCAAATCCAATCATCATCCAATCATCAAAAGTGATACATCATCACTTGATCCAATCAAATCCAATCCTCATCTGAATCAGCAAATTGGTACACCACCATTTGATCCAATCAAACCCAACATCAATCATCATCCAATTCGAATCCATCAATCCAAATCATTGTCTAAATCATTCTCTAGAAGTTGAATCTTGAAACCACTTAGACATTTTGCACGTTCATGCCCGTTCAAACCCGCTCACAAACAAAAAAACAAATGGCAGACTAGCAAACACAAGGTTCCAAACCAAATGTCCCTCAAGATCCTAATAACATTCCACATGATCCCCATAATGGCGTTTCATCTCAATCAAACACTGACATCCAGAATATCACACCACCTAGTGACGAAAACATGGTCAATCAACCCGAAGTCACCGTCGACGAATATCTCAGTAATCCAACCAATGTCCAAATGACGGATCGTCTCCTAAACGAACATGGGGATAAGATCCTTGCCACCTTACTCATGAAGGAAGTCAAACCACCATCCAGTTTTGATACATCACAATATGCCCTCCCCCCATTTGTTGACCCACAAACCTCACAAAATGTTCCAAAAGGTTCCTACATTCCTGAAGGTGCACCCACTGAAAATTGGTACCACCCCGAACTTGGAAATGTTGTCATCCATCAAGTCCAAGAATATCCTTGTCTTCCAACCATAACATCTACCACTCCACCACCCGATCCTAATGATCCCCATGCCTATGGCATGTCGTCATACATCCCATCTGCTACACCACTTCCTCCCCCATATTCTAATATTGGGGGTATGCCTCCACTTACCAATGCACTATCTCCTGCATTTCAACAATCGCCAAATAATCCACACCAATCCACCACACTACCAACACCGCCACAACATGTTGCTACTACAATAGCTTCATCTCAACACTTACATCAACAACATCCGCAACACCCTTTCGTTCTCACACAACCATCACATCAAGTGGTGCAACATACATCTCAACAACAACAACACATCTCACCTAACCCATCTCAACAACAACAATATATCCCATCTCACCCATCTCAACAACAACAAATCTTATCTCACCCACCTCATCAACAACAACAACAACCTCCACAACAACAGGTGCACATCCCTACACAAACACACCATAACCCACTTACCAAATACCTCTATCATCCCACTAGCACATACATTATTCCATCCCATACGAATCCTCATCAGAACGTGCAAAACCAAACACATACCCAACCGCCACCTTACGCCAATCTGTCACAACCTCAACACAATCCCCATCAACAAACATCAAATCCATACCCATATACCACACAACAACCCATCATTGCACCACAATACCAATCCTATCCATCCTACTTGCAGCAACAACAAACTCACCAACAAGCGGCACCTTACGCTTCTTATTATCAACAATCATCATCACATCCACAAAGAGGCCTTACCTCTACGCATTACCAAAATGCTATGCAACAACAGGACCCCTCTCTTGTTTCCTACTATCAACAACAAGTGGCTCCCACTCAACACAACCAATCATCCAACCATCAATCTTCTTACAATCAACCAATGCATTCATACCCGACTCAACCCGTTTATGATCCAACAACGGTAGGGCCCTCCTCGTCATACCCACAACATTATCGATACACTCAATCCACTTTGACTCCCATGAATCCCATCAATAAAGACTTGGAAGAAGTAAAAGCCGCATTAAATGACTTACAAGCTAGAACAGGAAAACAATCCTTCAAGTTTGAGGATATATGCCCTTATGTTTTTTATCCCTCCATTTCCTTGATTCCTTTTCCTAAACATTTCGAGATACCCAAATTTGACAAATACAAAGGAACCAAGGATCCTAGAGCTCACCTTCAAGAGTTTTATGCTCATTTCCAAGAGGTCATGCACAATGATAATTACCTCATCCGACTTTTCCCTAAAAGTCTACAAGGGGTCGCCCTCAACTGGTTTATGGGTCTGGAAAAGGGATCTATCAAAACCTTCGCACAACTATTTGAACAATTTGTCTCTCATTTCTCTTTTAACCTAGAGAAAGATATTGACACACTTGATCTCCTCAAAGAAAAACAACGCGACGGAGAGACCTTTGCAAGCTACTTGCAAAGATGGCATGCTTTGGCTAGTCGGATGAAATCCCCACCAACAGAAAAGGACATGGTAATGTTGTTTATCAAAAACTCCCACCCAGATATGGTGCATAATTTCCAACTCCATTGCATCACTACTTTTGCGAGACTTGTGGAGAAAGGCCCCATCTTAGAATGAGCCCTTGTCGCAAGAGGACAAGTCAAACATTTCAATAGAGAGAAGTCCTTCGAGGATAAACCTCATTTTTGGAATAGAAACAAAAATGTTGTCAATGATGGTGTCATTGACACTAAACATGTCCAATTGGCCAACACCACGCAAAGATATCCTCCCCAGCAACAACCGTTAGTTCAAAATGCCATATCCGTCCCCCAAGGGGCACCACGACAAGCTAGTCAAAATAACCAAGGGGAGAACAAATGACAATTCACTCAGTTGGGGGAACCTCTTAGCACGGTGTCCAATAAGCTTCTCCAAGCCAATTACCCCATAACATATCCTGTCACCAAACCCCTTGATATGTCTAAACCCAAGCCTGCTTGGTTTAAAGACAATGAATACTGTGAATTTCACAAAATTAAGGGACATACCTTGGACAAATGTCAAGGCCTAAAAACCTACATCCAAGGTCTCATCGATCGAGGCGAAATACATGTAGATGCTAACGCAACATCTTCATCCAATGCTCAATTACAAATATACCAAAATGCCTTTCCTAACCATAACCAGGGTCCTAGCACATCCAACTCAAATCCTGGACCTAGCAATAATAACCAGCCAGGAAACAGTACCAATAACATCAGCTACAAAAGCGTACCACACAATTATCAAGGTGTGGTTTTGTATGTAGAACAAGTGGAACCCTGTGTATCCATGATACATGTTAAGGGAAAAGATCCATAATGTTTTGTTACTACTCGGCGAACCCACATCACCATCCCAGCAGCATCTCCATCCACCCAACGACCATCCGCCAATTCCCAATATAATATCCTAGACCATCTAGGTAAGACTACAACCCAAATATCCATTTTGGATCTGCTTAAGTCATCTCTCGTACATCAAGATATCTTAACTAAGGCTTTACAAAGCACACAAGTGCCTGATAATATTGACCCTACCCAATTTCAAGCATTGGTAGGCAATCTTTCATCGACCTATCAGCTAGCCTTTAGCCAAAGGGACATGCCACATCTTGATTCAAACCACAATCGCCCCCTCCATCTCGAGGTCGGTGTCAACTGTCAAAAAGTTAAAAGGGTACTAGTAGATAATGGTTCAGCCCTAAATCTATGTACGTTAAAGTTCATACAACAGGTTGGATACACCCAAGCTAATCTGAGAAATCAAGTGATCACCATCAAGGCCTACGATAATGCAGAGCGAGATTCTGAAGGCATTATTTTCCTCCCTATCCAAGTGGGCCCCATTGTACAATACACTATGTGCCATGTTCTGGACCTTGAACTCCCATACAACATCCTTCTTCGTTGTCCATGGATTCACTCTATGCAAGCCGTACCATCCACCTATCACCAATGTCTAAAGTTCCCATTTCAAGGAATGGAATTCACCATACAAGCCGACGCTCAACCCTTTGAATATTGTCGTGCCTTGGAAGCCTCTTTTCCACATTCGCATTATTGCCCACGAGTCAAAATGGGGGCACCCCCGACATCCGATCTTGTCCCATCCACCAATACCCTAAACACTTCGTCCCCACCATCATCCACACTTGCTTCCACCGTCACCAAGGTCCAGATCATAGATAAGGGATGTGGCGAGTATGAAATGCACACCACACTCAATGTGGCAACCATGCCACCTTCGCCCCACACATATGGGCAACCAATTCTACCACCACTAGAAGTAGAAGAAAAGACACTCACCCTCACTTCCAAAAACGTGGGGTCCACAACATTCAATAATTTGGGATCCCTCCAGGATCTAATGGACGATGATATCAGTCAATGGGTTTATCGAGAGGAACCTGAACCACTGCAGCCCCTTATTGAATATTTTCACGAAGCCTATCCACACGTCTCCAAATTCCTTGAAAATTGCCATTACCAAGGCGGAGGCCTTGGTGTAGAAGAACAAGGAAGACGTCTGCCCATCGAAGCAACTACCATCCGACCAAGGAATTTGGGCTTGGGCTATGATACCAAACAGAAGGGTCTTACAACATCCGCTAACACCTCTAACAATGTTAGTGTTGACAACAGTTCCCTTGAAGACATACCGGAGGAGGAATCCATCATACATGCGTACGATGATCTAAATCACATTGACCTCCCCGCCATGTTTGAATGCTTATCTATTTGTACCATAACTTTATCCCTTAAACATCCCGAGCTTATCGATCATGACCTACAAGGTAGCGCACCAGTCAACACTTTTCCCTCAGAAGATACCTACGTACATCTAATGGGATTGGGGGAAGATGAACGCCCTAATCTCAAAAATAAAAAGAAACAAAAGAAAAATGGGTCATTAAGTGAAAACCTCACCGAGGAACTTTTTGACTATGAAAAAGTAAAAACAAAGGATGTATCTGACAGTGAAAACCTTGATACGGCACTGAAAGATGGGGACGTTCATCTTCCCCTTATAGGAACACGACTATCTAAGCAATGTTCGATTCTCATTGAAGAAACACAAGAGGCGAACCTAGGGACAGAAGAGACTCCAAGAATAACCTATGTGGCCAAATCTTTATCTGAAGCAGAATACACCACCATTGTCTGAATTCTCCGTGAAGGGGTTATCAACTTTGCATGGGCTTACTCTGATATGCCTAGCTTAGATCCCAACCTTGTTGTCCACCATTTGGATGTCCATCCAGAGGCTAAAACTGTCAAGCAGAAGCTCCGAAAAATGCACCCACAAGTGGCATTATTGGTTAAGAAAGAACTGGAAAAGTTACTGGATGTTGGTTTTATCAGGCCCATTGACTACTCTGATTGGATCTCCAATATAGTACTTGTTGCTAAACCCAATGGAGACATCAGGATTTGTACAGATTTTTGGGATCTCAACAAAGCTTGCCCAAAAGACGACTTCCCCTTGCCTAACATCGACATGTTAGTCGACATCACTACGGGACATGAGATGTTATCCCTCATGGATGGCTTCTCCGGCTACAATCAGATCCGGATTGCCCCCGACGATCAACATAAAACCGCTTTTACAACACCTTGGGGTACTTTCTGCTACAATGTCATGCCCTTTGGTCTCAAAAATGTAGGGGCAACATATCAACAGGCAATGACGATTATATTCCATGACCTCATCCACATCATCATGGAAGATTATATTGATGACCTATTGGAAAAATCTGGAACCAGGGGAGAGCACCCTGCCATTCTGAAATAGATCTTTGAGTGCTTAGAACAGTACAAGCTTCGACTAAATCCAAAAAAGTGTGTGTTCGATGTCACATCAGGGAAACTCTTGGGCTTCATAGTGTCCCGACGAGGCATCGAGGTTGACCCAGCTAAGGTGAAAGCTATCATGGATATGCTTCCACCAAGAAACTTGAAACAATTAAGGAGCCTCCAAGGGAAACTACAATTCATCCGCCGCTTTATAGCCCAACTTGTAGATAAATGCCAGTCATTTACCGACCTTCTCAAGAAAGACACCAGCTTCAAGTGGAACCAACAGTGTCAGTTGGGTTTTGAAATGCTCAAAGGATATTTGGCCCACCCGTCGATCTTGATGCCACCTATCCCTGGCAAACCCCTCCTATTGTATATATTGACCACGTTAGTAGCATTGGGGGCATTATTGGCACAACATGATGAATCTTCAAAGGAATGGGTGATCTATTACATTAGTCGCACACTAGTTGGGTATGAACTCAGCTATTCGTCGATGGAAAAGGCTTGTCTTGCTATGGTCTTCAGCACACAAAAACTACGCCACTATATGCTTAGCCATCCTATAAAATTAATATCCAAAGTTGACCCCCTCAAGTACCTGCTATCCAAAACAGCCCTGACTAGTCGAATGGCTAAATGGATCATGCTCCTCAGTGAGTTTGATATAGAATACGTGGATGGGAAAGCCATTAAAGGACAAGTAATAGCTGATCAGTTGGCGGATGCCCCGCTAGTCGATGCTTATCCCATAGAAACTGAATTTCCAGATGAAGGAGTATTTGCAGTCTCAAAAGCCACCACCTGGACATTGTACTTTGATGGATCACACACTCATAATGGATCGGGGGCAGGAATCTTGCTTATCATCCCCCAAGGCGACTATATACCAAAATCATTCAGATTGGCTTTTCCCTGCACCAACAATATTTCTGAATATGAAGCCCTTCTCATCGGCCTCAGAATTGCAATTCAATGGCACATCACTCATTTGCAAGTTTTTGGTGACTCCCAATTAGTCATAAAATAGGTCAACGATGAGTTTCTAGCAAAAGATGAAAAGTTGTTGCCTTACAAACGCATGGTGGATGACTTCAAGAAATATTTCGCTACCATCCAATTTGAGCAGATCCCAAGACTCCAAAATAAGGCAGCAAATGATATAGCTACCATTGGTTCTCTCCTTAACATGCCAAAAGATTGCATAAATTGTCAGTTCCTAATTAAGCAACTCCTAATCCCAGCATACGATATCCCTGAGAATGACATGGTGTGCACTATTGTAGGTCCTGAATCCCCTTGGTACCATGACATTTACACCTATATTCATGACAACACCCTCCCGCCTGACCTCACGAGAAACCAACGTAAATCATTTATCCAATGCACGGCCTGCTACACCATTATCGGTGATACTCTTTATCGACGTGGGTATGATGGAACTCTCCTCCATTGTTTAGACGACACTGAAGCCTACACAACATTAACAAAAGTGCATAGCGGTATTTGTGGGGCCCATTCTAATGGCATGGCCCTAGCCAAACGGATTCTCAGAGCAGGATATTACTGGCCCACAATGGAACATGATGCTTGTGACTATGTCAAAAAGGGTCTTCCGTGTCAACAGCATGCAGATCTGATTCATGCTCCAGCACAAGATCTCCAACGCATCACAACACCTTGGTCGTTTTCACAATGGGGTTTCGACTTGATTGGCAAGATCTACCCTCCATCTTCGGATGGTCACACCTTTATCATCACAGCCACTAAATACTTCACCAAGTGGGTGGAAGCCATTCCACTCACTTAAATCACTGGTGTTCAGATCTCTAAGTTCATCCTCTACCATATCCTCTGCAGGTATGGTATCCCCTCTGCCATCATCACCGACAATGGAAAGCCATTCAAAAATAAGTGTATGAAATTCCTTTGTGACACATACCATATCCAACATCGTTGGTCCACTCCCTATTACCCCCAAGGTAATGGGCAGGCAAAAGCGACAAATAAAACATTGATCAAAATCATTAAGAAGATGGTCAATAGCACTGGCCGCAATTGGCACCTCCATATTCATCCTGCTCTTTGGGCCTACCATACATCCATCCTCACCCCTACCAGAGCCACTTTGTATTCTCTTGTTTATGGCATTGAAGCCATCTTGCCAATCGAAGTTGAAATCCCTTCACTCCGCATCTCCCTCAAGAATCTCATCACCGATGAAGACACCCAAGTGGCACGCTTGGCACAATTGGAATTGCTAGATGAAAAATGGGTCAAGGCTTATAACCATCTGCAAGCTTATCAACATCGACTCAAAAGGAGCTACAATAAGAAAGTCTGCCCTAGCCAATTCGAGATTGGTGATTTGGTCCTAAAAGAAAATCAATGGAATTAGCAAGATAGAGAGAAAAAGGTAAGTTTGAAGCAAACTGGTTGGGCCCTTATGTCATCACCTCAAAGTATGGTTCTGGTGCCTACAGGCTCTCCGCCCCTAAAGGCGACCCCTTAGAGGAACCCATCAACATCATGCATCTGAAGAAGTTCTACACTTAGATCAGCTGGGGTATCCTTCCTGGTAAAAGTCAAAAATACAAACATTTAAAAAAAAAAAAAAAATCCAAAAATCCAAAATAGTAAAGAGAAATAATTCATCCTATGGTGAAAACCACCCTTGTGTGGCACCTTGGATACGTACGACTGGTGAAAACTTGGCAACAGGCGCCTCTCATCTAGGGCTAAATCATTATCTACCTCGCGTCATGGTTACTCTATGGCTTACCTGCCGACTCCTCAATCCCCATATCCTCCCATCTGCTTGCATCACCTCGTCGCTCGGTATATTTTGGTTGAGCATTGGACGATCGCCATTCGCTATCCACAATCTTGGGCTTATTATCCTAATCTAAGCTTGTGTCACCTCATCATTGTGTTTGCATTCCTCTGGGCTCACCCTTCGTAGTCGTCTCCATCTTGGTCTCATTGTGAACTATGTTGCCCTTGCACTTGCACGTAGGCAAGGTTGATCTTTTGATCTGCCCCCGGGGCTCCTCCGTGTTTTCATCCTCCATCTCCTATTGTCATTACCGTCTTTCCGCTTTTATCATCATCCCATCTTTAACTATGACGCCTTTGTGCTTGCACATAAGCAAGGCTAATCTTTGGATCGGCCCCTAAGGCATTTTTCTTTCATCATCCGTCCTCACGGTCCACTTTCCGATCTTATCCATCCTCGGTCTTTTTTCGTGTCCGAACTACGTTGCCCCTGCACTTGCACGTAGGCAAGGTTGATCTTTTGATCTGCCCCCAGGGCTTGTGTTTGTCTTGATCATCCATCATTTCCCTTTATCATGGTCTTTTCCTAAACTACGAGGGCTCTATGCTTTCACATAGGCAAGGTTGATATTTTCCTCAACCCTCAAGCCCCTAGGTCTTTAGGTTGTGTCTCATCCTATTGTTGTCTTGTTGTCAAGAATGCCCCTATCATCGCTGATTCTTCACAAACAAGGTCTTCTTGTATCAAGACATCTGCCCAATGACAATCATCCTGCATCATCTAGGTCACTTTAGCTTAGTATCCATCATTGGTCTTAACAGGATGCATCCTTCCTAACAGACCACATCAACCCCATCCATCCTCGAGATCTTATGGCAAAGGACGCTTGTAATTGATTACGATCTTTTGATACTTTTTGGATTTTGTTTATCATTGAGCTCCCTATAAACACTAGTCAAGATCGCCATGATACTTCATATTGTGGTGTGTTTTGCCTAGTTAACATAGGGACATCTCTTGACTTTTGTTTTTGTCTGCTGGGATCCCCCACATAATACCCACTGGGATTCTTTTTGGATCCCGAGTTATGTGGGGGCATCTCTTTGTGCTTGTGGACATACCAATACTTGGCCCGACCAAAGTCATCGCGACTTTGGGGTATTGGGATATCCTTCTTGTTTGTCGTGTTTGTTTATGCATTAGACATTAATCCGTCTTAGTTTACATACCCTGATGTCCAATGTCTTATGCTATAGCAAAAATCAGTGCTCTAAAGGATGACAAATTGCATTCACG